>JBBMOI010000018.1:7690000-7937500 GCA_038088405.1 Porites divaricata
ACGTTTGATTACTGTAATAGCCCTAATTGTGATAATTGCGATTGCCCTTATGATAAGAGCCTAATTCTGGATGGGGAATACTGCCATATATATTTTTAAACTCAGGGGAGTAGGGACACTATCAAGGGAGGGTTTCTAAGACGTTTGGTGTATAGAGTGAAGAATTCAAAGGTTTCTGGTCTACGAAGACGGCATCAAATACTCGGTTGTATGAAGAACTGGAGATTCTCTTTAGAACTAAGTCTGGGATATGGTAGGGGTTTTGGTTTCTAGTCTCGGGGAATAGGGTGGCAAAATTACTGAAAATGGGTCTGTAATGGGCTAAGGTTTCCAGGGTCCCAGCCACAAATAAACACCCAAAAATTCACTGAGTGACCCCTCGGCTTATCACGTACTAGTCGATGGGAGCCACGGGGAAGGCGCACCCACAAAGTGACAGGAGAACGGAGGGAGGAGAGGAACTTGCCTCGGGCTTGTTCGAAAACCGCAGGATACAATAACATTCCGGAAGAGAAGAAATATTGTATGCCGGCGAGGGACAAGAGATTTTAAAAAGCGCCGCGCATAACGGGGAGTGACGGGAGTTCAGGGATCAATTTAGGTTTTTGGGAAACTGCCCACCTACCCCTCCCCTAAGCCATCATTTTGCCCTAAGCGAGAAGTAAGTGTTATTGTTAGTAAATTGATCCGAGTTCAGTAGGGAGCAAGTGGACAGCTTACCAAAACAATGATAGAAAATTGACAACACACATCAAGAACCACGCATAAGCTAAGAGAGCAATCAAACATCACATGTTTTTCTTAATGATTTAAATATTTTTCATAATGACGTTCCTGTCCTTTTCAAATATGCAGACGATTCCATTATCTTAGCTCCGGTAAACACTAATTTTGATCCGTCTGACCGTTTAGTAGGACTATTTTTAAATTGGTCTAGAGAGAATAATATGATTTGTAACCCGAGCAAATGCAAGGAACTCGTTGTCAGGAAGAACAACAATAACACGCAATATGAGCAAATTTGCAATATTCCACAGTGCAACAGTCTGTCGTTACTAGGTATTACCCTCCAAAGCAACTGCAAGTTCAGTGAACATGTAACACTGAAATTACTCAAAGCAAACAGATGTCTGCATGTTTTAAGGTCTCTTAGGAAGGAACAATACTCTCAAGTAGAGATAGACCACTTATTTAAGTCCATAGTTCTACCGAATTTTACATATTGCCTTTCTGTGTATGGAGCGTCAGAATCAGATTTGAATATGATACAACCTTTTTTGGATCGCTGCCACAAGCGTCGCTTCGTTTCTTCTCCCGTTTCTATTAAGGACGTTTTATATACACAGGACTGCAAGATTTTAAAGGCTATTTCCTCTGTAGATAACCATCCGCTAGGTTCGTATTTACCACCAACAAAGGAGAATGAATATAATTTGCGTAAAAAACAGTGTGCCCTCCTCAAGGTTAATACCGAACGATTTAAGACATCTTATGTGCATAGGCTGATTTTTAAACACAAGATAATGTAGTTTCCATGTAGTATCTTATCATCCATTTGTAGTTGAACTAGTTTAATATTAGGGTAGATTTCCTTTGAGTGTTTTAGCGACTAGAATGTAACAAAAGATATGTATTTTTACCTTTTGGCAATAAAGACTATTTATCTATTTATTTATTTATCACCAGACGTAGTTAATCAATAAGCCGATAGTAATCGACATTAATCAATGATTAATATCGATTTCCAATATCACTCGATCGAAATCGATAAAGAAAAAAGTTGACTTCGATTAATATCGATGATTTTCCGATAGAAATCGATAATGATTTTTTATCGATTATTATCGATTCCAATCCATTGTTATCGATTTTTTAATCGATAATAATCGATAAATTATTTTTTTGCGTGACCTCGATTTCTATCGTTTTCCGATATGAATCGATATTGATTGGCGGATTAAATCGACTAATACTGATTGATTTCCGATATCGATTTTTATTGATTAACTACGTCTGGAACATCAGAGCGGCAGAATCTCCTTTAAAAGGAGTGTCGACCGTAAAGATGTAGAGGAAGTAAAAGCTCTCCCTCTACACCTTATTATCCTGTTTTCGTATGTAGATGTTGACAGGAACTTTTGTACAGTAGACTGCGAGCAGTCTCTTATTTTTCTTTGTGAAGTTACAGCACGCGAAACCCAAGCAGGCGAGCGGCGAAGCCGCCAGCAGCGATAAAAGAGGGCGTAAGTCCAGCAAGAAAAACTAAGAGACCGTCTTTTCTCGTCTGGTCCCAATCCTTTATTGTAACATAACGTCGTGGTAACTAGACGGATTTTAAGAGAAAAGTCGGACTGCAAACAGTCTATTCGTACAGGAATCAATCATGTCTAGCTGAGGTACGAAGTTCTTTTACCACAGCAGGGTGGTGATAGGCTTTTCTTAGAAAACAGTGTACTTTTGCGGAATGACTACTTGCCGTAAGCAACGGCATACAGAACCGCACAAGTTTCTAATTTCCCCTCAATACAGGGAATAAATATTAAAAAAAAGTAAAATAAATATTCTAAATGATTATCTTTATTCTCCGCACGCAAAGTTTACAGTCAGTTCTCATAATAAACGTTTTCGAAAATCTTACACGGAACTAAAATAAGTTCCCTTCTGTTTCTTTAAGTGGAATGCCACTTAAGCCTGATCTCAGAATGGATTCATTGCAACATAAGCGTAAAGCCGTTACATTTTAGTGACAATTGCTAGTTGAAATTTTTTACTGAAAATTTCCAAAGGGCGAATGTATGCGTGTGTTGTGAATGTCGAGTCTGAAATGAAAGAGGAATTCAAAGTCTACGGAAAGCTTAGAGGAATTTGTTTTAGTCAGGAGCGCACAGTACTTCCTCATAGTATTCAGCAAATTTAGCAGGTATCAGCTCAAAGTCTTCGCCATAACATGACCGCGAGTCATCCTTTCGCCATGTTCTTGTCCAAAATTTTCTGTCCGTAGTTAAATCTGCACAATAAGAAAGACGGCTGGACTTAGGTAAAGAAAAACCCCGCTTTTTTGTTAAATATTAGCGCACGTAGCGGTACTATTAGAGAATGCCATCATAACGGTACAAACTGGATTGTTTATTGGCCCCGTGGACAAGGTTCCCATTTTAATTGAAAACAGATATACTCTATAACTTTTTTCCTCTGTTTCCGGCGAAAATGGTCACCGAAAACGCATCTTTCAAAAACAAAAAAAAACCTCAGCTGGGGCTATTTGCAAACTTAGTCGATTTTATATCCAAAAACGGAGATTTTGAAAAACGATGAGTTATTGGTAAACGCAAATGCGTTATCAATGATCATTTCATACGTAAACGTTTTCATGTGGCGGAAGTGAGAAAGGTTAAGGTTAAAAACGATTCTTTAAGGTGTTTCGATACAGTTTTTCGCAAACTATACCGATGTTTTTCAATCGCCTTAAAACTGAGTTTATCCTTGTCTGATCACCACAAAAAACGGACGTACTGGGGGGGGGGGGGGGGGGGCTATTGAAAATATAAGGTTTGAAATATATTTACGTTTTATTTGAATTCAAACATACAGAGGTTTTTAATTCTCAAGGAGTTTATTTGCTAAAAACCACACGTTATTGTCGAATTTTCAGCAGCAGGTCTAGATCGCACTAAATTCGGATTTAATTCATTTGAAAGATTATTGTTGTCATAGTGCTATCTATTTTACTAGAAACTGCATTTTTAAATACTTCAATTCATAGTTAATCACTGGTGAAAATTTTGCGGCGATCGCACAAGGATAAGATCACTTTTAAGGCGATTGAAAAACATTGGTATGGTCTGCGAAAAACTGTATCGAAGCACAAACTCTGTTTGACAACAGAGAGAAAAGTAACCGATTTCAAATAAAACCGATAAAGCGGACCGGGCCTTTTTCTAAAAACTTCCGTTTGACCAGGGAGGGGTAAAAATGGTTAACCCAACGCCTTTTTACCCTACTGTCAGCATATTGGCATAGAGGGTCCCCAAGCCCTAATCCCGTTTTCTGTACCATTTATATGGATTCACCGTTGAAAGCGAAAACTTTACAGGTAATTCGTAAATGGTACAACTTAGTCCCATTCCTGTTTTCAGTGCGAAAACAAATACCAGTACCATTTATCGGAAAATGCTCACCGAAAAACTGCCGTACAAATGCCCTGTGAGAGCTCCAAGTCTTTTCGAGCCCTGCAGTCAAGACCACGACCCTTTATGCTTAATTAAGCAATGATATTATAACGCGAAATTAGACGAAGCCTTTAGTTAAGGAAAAAATACACTTCTATACCCACTATACTTTAAACTCAAATCTTACCTTCTGCATGTGGCCAGAAATTCCGTAAGGCAACGACTGTTTCAATTTCCCTGTGATGACGCCTTAACATCTCTCCCTAACCGGTCAAAAAGACCAAAATGAATGTCCGTGCAAGTCGAAGAAAACATTATGCACACATCACCACTTTATCTGGCTATTCGAGTCGAAGGTCGACTTTATTGTTTGAAGGTTTGATTGCTTAACTGTCGCGTGATTATTACGTCCGTAAACACGTAAATTTTAGCCGCGTAAATTAAATAGAGGCCATTTATACAAACGTAAAGTTGAACCGCACTCGACTTTTGCATTTACGCGCACCTTTCATACATTGCCTTTATTTTATGAACACGCGTTTACGTGCGCGCGCACATAACACTAGAGACTTTACGATCCGACGACGCGACGGCAACGAGAACGTCAAAAATAACAATAGGTTAAGAAGACAAAACAACAGCTTTGCACATGCATCTTACTTTTTGGTACATTTCTTTGCCGTTTTTGCATGACTACGACGTGAAATTGCCTGATTTTGTTTTTTAAGGAAGACGTAAACGAGCGACGACGAAATTTTATTCTCTCTGTAAACTTGAATATGGTTCTTCAGTAGAAATTCAACTCCGGGAGGGTTCGCCTACATTTGACAGTGTAAGTGGGTTGGAATAATCGCGATGAAGACCGAAAGAACGCATTGGCAAGTTCAATTTTGAAGCGACGTTTTCGCTGCCGTCGCGTCATCCGGTAGTAAGGTCCCTAATTACGCGACAGTGGAGGTCCACCTTAAGGGTCGTCAAATCTTTACGACCATACGCCGTCAAAGTCATAAGCATGACAAAGAGAACTCCTTTTAAATTAGTACAGTTATGGTATTATAAAAAGCGAGTTTTGAAGAAAAACAGGGGCATATGTTACAAAGTCAAAGATTCAAAATAGCGATGAAAAGGAAGAAGGAAGAAAAAAATCACCACTTATTAATACAGGATGCTAAAGATTATAAACTGTCTTCCCCTATCCTCGAACGCATTATTAGGGTAAGAAGATTCAGCTCACCATGCGACAGACAAAAGTAAACAAGATTAAATACCTTGAGCGTCTTGAATTTGCTCAGGGTCTTGTCCACTTCCGCTTTAATTGACGCAGGTTCTTCCTCGTATACCTTGGCTTTCTGGGAAGTGAGGCAAGGACATATAAACCATTCAACCTTTTAATCCCTGGTGATCAGCATCAAATTTCTCCTTGTAATATCAATACTTTGTAAAACAGAGTGGTTATGAGAATTACGGACATGATCACACAAGATGAATTTGCGTGATATTTTATCATTTCTCTCCACTAATTAATTTTGTAGAAAATGAGTAGGAGCAACAAATGAGAATTTCAAATATGATCTTAGGGTTTGGAGGGTTAAAAAATAGTGTATGCTGTCTACAAAGGAAGTGCCCTTACTACATGTAGGTAGCTGCTCACGATAGTTTGTACAGATTTTTGAATCCAAAATTAAAAGCCTTTTTATTTTTCCAAACAAAAGCTCAAGTTTATCAAATAGGTGATCAACAGAGATCTTGAAAAACGCACGAACTGTACTTTTCGCATGATACATTGCAAACGTGCAATAACCACAGTGCACCAAGACTAAATAGGGTTTGACTAAGGGTGGAAAAAACTTCATTTACTACAACCTCGTTCCCAGGTTCTCCCTCCTACCCGTCGAGAGACCCTGGTTGGGTCTGGTCACGTGTCTCCCAGAATCTGGGAGATTACAAACAAACGACTTGGGGGAGGGGCGGATAAGTGTGAGATTTGTCTCTACAAAGCGTAGACGTCGAGATCAGTGGAAACTGCGTATCCGACCTTGTCTTAAGGGTCCTGTTTTTTATAGTTCCCGGACTAGTCAAGACAAAACCTCGAACGCCGAATCCTTTGACAGCGAAAGCGTAACTTCCTGCAGAATATCTGGATGTTTATCGGATGTTGCAAAGGAAATCACGGATTCACCACTTGTGCAGTCAAAACTTTTTTAGGCGGTTGTATTCATACCGAAACGCAGTAGGCTTAAATTGCCATTTCTACGTTATGGAGGCCACCTTTAGAAAGCAAACGTATGTATTTTCAAAAATATGATTATAAAGTTCGAAGGGGGGCCATTAGAGCTAAAATATTATTTTGACCGTGAATGTAAAATGAATCCTCTGCTCTCAACGTAACTGCTTTGTTTTGTCAACGCTAATGGTTTAGGTTTTGCATGTACTGATTCGGGCCGATTACCAGCCGCTGTCACCGACAAACATTGATTCTTTCAATGCAAGTTCAACGAACAGGGATCATGTTTCCCTTCAATGCGGATAAACACGCGCTTGTGTCTTACTCAGGATCGTAGATTTTAGTATCTAATTGTTGTCATCGGTTTAACTGCGATAACACGAGTTTTTTTATTTCTCCGCTGGTAATTCGCTTGTTTATCTTGTGATAGCTCTGCTTAGGCAAAAATTTCCCGAATTTCAGTTATTGTTGGAGGCTTAGCAAATCTGTCTTGCCCTTTCGATCATTGCATGAACGGTGAAAACGAACCAGACAGAAAAATTGAGAGACAAAGGACTCCTCCCTCGGAATTAATTTTGTTCTGGGACCACGTGACCAGACCCAACCAGGGTCTCTCTCTCTCTCGCTCCGTAGGGACGGGTAGGAGAGAACCCTGGGAACGAGGTTGCATTTACTAACCAAAAACTCCAGCCTTTATACAATTTTTTCAGAAAGACTTTTCAAGAATTCAAGACTGTTCGAACCATGTTAAATATGATTTCAAACATTCAACAAATAAAACAAATATAACGAACCTTCACTCCATTCAACCCCATCTGCGAAGTCAACACTGTACATGCGCCATACGGTGCAGTGTATCCAGCTTTCTTTCGAGTGAAGTTCCCAAACAAACGAACAAGCTCCTGTTCTAGGGACATGCGCAGTTTAACCTGAGGAACAAGCGATGCAAAAAATGGATTGTTTAACTTGCTTGCTGACGTATAAGAAATATACGGCGCGAGATAAATGATGCACGCGATACAGAAAGGACAGTTTCAGCGAGTTTTAGTTCTGTTACCGAACAAAGGCAGAACAAAAACTCGCTGGAATCGCCCTGAAAAATGTTCAGAAAACATCATAACTTTAGACAAGGGAAGGAATTCTGATGTATTTCTATAACTATTTTTGACCCCTAACGATCGCTGAAATCTCCATACAAACCCTTATAATATTTCTTGGTTATCACTTATGCAACAACGACTCTCACCCGTGAGCTTGGGGTACCTGTGGTCCACCATGCAAGGTTATGGTTGTAGGAAATATGAGCACGCCTTATTTCAGGAATCTTTTGCACAGAAAAATAAGCAGGATCGAAAGGTGTGAGGCTCCGATTGAATAATGACCCTTAAGGATAATTCGACCTAAAGAAATTTCATTGTACCCAACTTTAAACAACTACATTGTACATTGTACGTACTGCTAACGTATATAACAGCCAAGTATTCTTTAGCCTGTTCCAGGCTCCGAGAAAGTCGGGTCCGCTGAATAAAGCGCCAACAAAAGTCTGGAACAGGTTAAGCATTTTTACGCCCGGTTCTTTTCACGATTCAACAATAATTTCACCTTTTCCGTGTCGTGCTGCGAGACAAGCTGATCCGGCTGTTTTTCTTTTGGCGCTTTTTCGTTGAGCTGAAAAGAATAAAATCATCATCGTTTGTCAGTGTAGTATTTACATTGCGCATTCTTTCAGAAGGTACCATAAATCCTCTACTAAGATCCCCCCCCCCCAGGGGGGGAACGCGAAACGCATCACCGGTAGCAAAGATACAGTAGTAAGAGGCAGAGTAGACTTACGTTTTCTATAAGTCACTGGCAACAGTATTTAATTCACTTGTGGGAGCCTCCACAGAGAGCTGGAGCGTAACGTTGAAAAAGTTAAGCACATGAACCAGGTGATCTGTGACGTCATTGCGGGGGCCTGGGGAAAGAAATTTTAATGCCGTATCCCATAAACCAAAGCTGACGGGAACAGATTGAATTGAATTGAATTGAATTGGTGCGCGCGTTGGTTTATGGGATACGGCATTAAAATTTCTTTCCCCAGGCCCCCGCAATGACGTCACAGATCACCTGGAAGTTGGAGGTAATGCGGCTGAAGACCAAAAGCAATGAATTTCCAGCCTAAATAAACCATAACTGATCAGTCCACGTTAATTGTTTGTGAAGAATAAGGATGGAGGGGAGGGGAGGGGGACTTAATAGAGATGGGGGGCTTATTAATTTTCCTCCTGTGAAAAGGGGGCGGGGGGGGGTGCTTAATAGAGGATTCACGGTAAACCTTCAACTACCTGTGTCAATTACGCATACAAGATACTTAAGCCCCGTTTATATGGAAAAAAGCTGTCTCGGGAAAAAGGATCGCTCTTCTAGCCAAGTAAACTTTAGTAAGTTTTCTAACAGCATCTCCGACAATTTACCGCCAGTTTTACACTGGATTAAAAGCGACGGAGTTAAGTGAGATGGACCCTGTGTGCTTCTCCGGGACTGACGCAAAAAAATTACTAGCACAAGACAAAAAAAGGAAACTACCAGTTTGAACGATCTGGGCTCTTTTTTTGTCTTGTCCAATCCCCGTACGTCTATGGCTCTTTCAGGAGAATATAGACACGCTGATTTTTGCGATTGCAATTTTGTCAAGTTAATGACAGCTGTGGTCGTTTCGCCAGTCGTCGATTCGCCCAATAACATACATCACTCTACAAAACCGTAAACGGGGAACATACTTATCAGAGATGTTATTTTAGTTAAGCTTAGATCCCATTGCTATAATTTCTGAAATAAGTCCAGCGACCTGAACGATATTAGCGACCTCGATAATCATACTTGAGACAGAATGTATGTGTTGCAGTGCAGTTTTATCCTTGGTTAAATTTCATAGTTCCCTTTATTTTAGAGTATGGAAGTGTATGATAATGAGCTTAAAACAAAGGGAAATAAAATTTAACCCAAAGATGAAATTTAACCACAACATAATAGGGCCATTTATACGAGAAAAAATAAGACGCGTCTTACATAAGACGCGTCTTAAATAAGACGTGAACTTTCCGTATAAACGGCACATTTCGTCTAAAATAAGACGCGACTTAGCTAAGTCGCGTCTTATTTTAGACTAAAGTGCCGTTTATACGGAAAGTTCACGTCTTATTTAAGACGCGTCTTATTTTATCTCGTATAAATGGCCCTATTGATGTGAACATGTATCTCAACGTTTGTAATAATTACTTCGTGGATCTTTGAGAAATTTTTGTGTTGAGTTCTCAATACAAAAATCTATTGATCTCCAATATTCCCAAGCTTATTCCGTTCCTTCAGGTTTGGGGAAAAACACAAATACACGTCGGGGGAATCGAGTTAAGACCGGGCGAACTGAAATTTAGGCGAAACGGCGAACGGATTCTACAATCCAATTCCGATTCATTGCTGGAATAAACAATAGGAGCAACTAACCTCATTTGAAGAAATCTTCGTTCTGTGGCAGTTCTTGCTGTTAATAAGGAAATCCTCATAGCCAGGAACACACAGTTGCATCGTTGACCAGCTATACTTGTATTTAGCTAGCTCTGATCTCCAAGTCGGATTTGCGATGTGACTTGTACATTCGTCCTGAACTGATGAGGTAGGACTGCTTTCAGAAGACTTTGTTGATGTCCTTTTTCTCCTGCCGGACTTGGTGTTTTTCTCCACACCACAAACCTCTTTTCTCTTTTCGTTTCTTGGCTTTATCTTTGTGAAATTTGAAACGGACTGTTGTTCAAATGAATTGTTTGCAACATTTTCTTTAGCTTTTTTATCAGCTTCACTTGACAAAGCGCTTGTAGCATGTTGCTCATGTCCAAGACAGTGGATATGATGAGCTTGAGGGCTCTCTGCGGGAACTTTCAATGAAGCATCCAAATCACTACTTTGGCTAGTTTCAGTATAAGTTGCTTCGTTTCCTGTCGGCATAGTACTAGTCTGTTTGAGAATGTTATCAGCAGAATAAGGTATTCCTTTGCTGGTTTCCAAATACGAGGAAATCTCAACGATTGCCTTGTCAAGGCACTCATTTAATTTTTCAGGGGCTGGTGTCTCTTCCTCCATCTCTTGAGTCGCAGGGAGACCAGCGGCCGTGCAAAAACTTTTCCCTGTGTTAAGCCGAATAAGTGTTTCAGTTGCAATTGATTCTTCAGAAGTGTTTGGAGCAGTAGAGTCAGATGCTGTGTCCCTGGGGACATTATGTGATTGTAAACCACTCACGCATGTTGCCATGGTGATGTTTTGGCTGTTAACAACTTCAGTGTTCCCATTCAGCTTCATCTCATCAGAATTCATGCTGCAAATCTGTGTTTGCTGAAAACGTGAGGCCACGCCATCTCCATTGACACCACTACTCTTTTCTTCAGTTTCTCTCAATGACACCTGTATAATGGCGGCTGTTTTTTTGCGACTTAAAGGTTCTTTGTTGTCAACAACAAAAATACCTTTGTTTTCAAGTTGACTAGTTTCTTGCAAACTTTTTACAGTGGAACCTTTTCCCTCCCAGTAACGTTCAGCACTAACTGCACTATCTCGAGGTTTTATAAATGCAAATGTTTCTTTATCGGGAGAACCTTCAATAGGAATGACTTTGGATAAATTGCTTTCATCTACATGAACTGGTAAAAAGTTATTAAATGTTTCATTGTACACGCTTTCTTGGAATAAAGGCCTGTTTTCTCCATGAAACTGTTCTTCGGACAGTTTGCCCACTTCCCTGGCTTGTGACAGTGGATAATGGTAACCTTTAAGCCTTGCAGTGTCAGAATCCTTTGTGCCTTGCTCTGAACTCAGGAGGCTTCGAACTTCTGCAGATCTTGCCAGGTCCAAGGTGCTGTAATTGTGGGAGGTTTGCATCTTTGGATCTGCTCCATTGTCTAAAAGAAACTTGACAACCTGTGAACGGAAAATTGAGCATCAACTGCATTAGTGTCTCTTTCTAGAGTTACCTTTCCAAATTGCCAATCCTCATGCAGGGGTTTCAATAAGCACCGACGGCCGACGAAACACGTCGGCTACTTTGCTCAGAGAAGTACGTTACTTTTTTTCTAGAAAGAAAAAGGAACTAGTTTGAATAACGTTGTAAACAAAAAAATTAATATACCATAATATCTGAATGAAAACGTAGTTATGAAGTGTTTTCATAAAGGCCCAATGGTTTTAAGTTATGCTTTAGCCATGTGAACGCTATATTTCAGACAATTTTTCACAAGTTTCTTTATAGGTTTACGCAGAATTTGTTTACGTGCAAAAGTATGTAATTTACTTTCATTTGTTCACTGCTGGTAGGAATTGTCCCAATTGCTTGTGTGACTGATAAATCGAAAGTTGCCCAAAAGCTACATTTTCTTGAATGAAAAACGCACTCTCTTGTCCTCAATGCAGTCCCCAGAACGCTGAAAATCGCATATTAGGGCTTCGAAATTTCAAGATTTTCTGGGGAAGCACGCCCCCAGCAGTGTTCTCCTTATCAGGCGGAAACCGGTCAAATTTACCGTCTGAAGTAATACCTCTTAACGCCTGCAGGTTTATTAAAATTTAAGAAGAAGTGTTAAGAAATACGCAAGTGAGTTGTGATCCAATCCGATTCTCACAAGTAAATGAATGAATATACGGAAAAGTACTAAAGTATACACAGCTTTTCTTTTTATGGGCCACGCGTTTGAAAAGAGCGCATTGAAGACAGAGTAAAATTATTGGAATCAAACATTTTAAATTGTTGTCTAAAGAAAACAACGGCCAATTTGCCTAAAATAAATAATAATAATAATATGCAATATTTATAGAGCGCTAATTCTCAATGGTCCAAAAGCGCTTTACATAATAAAATAACAACAAAAACCTAAACCTACAAAAGTACATTGTCATCCTATAAAAAATTCCCAATGGTCCAAAGGCGCTTTACATAATAAAAATAACAACAAAATCCTAAACCTACAAAACTACAAAACTACATTATTGTCATCCTATAAGAACATCATAATTCTATACTACAACATCATAACCAATTTTAAAAAGCCAAGTTTTGAGCTTAGATTTAAAAGAAGAAAGGGAATTACAAGATCTAAGTTCGAATGGAAGTGCATTCCAAACAGAAGGTGCAGCAATAGTAAAGGACCGGCCACCATAAGTTTTAAGGTTAAATTTAGACGTAGAAAGTAAAAGTTGATTGGAGGATCTAAGAAGTCTACCAGGTGTATAAGGCTTGATGAGATCAGTGGGAATGACGTTTCAGAGAACTTAGCTCAAAAATTTCGCAGCAAGGGCCGAGCCATGTCCCTCACTCTACTATCACCCTCCCCATAGGAAAGTGCGCCTCTGGGACATATCCTGTGCCTTACCGGCCATGAATCGTCCCTTACCTGCTGAGCTAAAATTTAGGGAGAACACTGCCACAGACCCCCTCCCCTTCCCTAGAAAAAGGGGCCTAACGGTCCCTCATTGATACAGTCGGTACTCTATTCAAATCTGCTGGTTACTCCAACTTTTATTGAAACCCCTGCTCATGCTGACAATCCAAAATTAGGAATGGACAGACGTTACATTACCAGCAGAGCCTGAGTGTAAACACAACCCATTCAAAATACATGTATAAACAAAAATACCAAAGCATTTCAGATAAAATTTAAAACTGAATTCAGAAAAATTTTGCTTGCGGAATTCGGAATCCTTTGTTTTGGAATCCAGAATACAGCTAATGGAATCCACAAGAGAGAGGAGAAGTGTGACATCACGTTACCATGGTAGCAAAATTTTTGGATGACAACAAAAGGGAGCTAAAGCAACAATGACAGCGACGGCAACGAGAACGGCAAAACAAGGAATAAGTTGATATTAGTAAAACAACAACTTTGCACCCGCTTGACAGAGTAAGTCAACACAACACAAAAAAGTTTCTCTCTCTTTCTCTTTTTCCAAACTCAGATACGGTCCTTTCGGATTAAGTTCAGAAAATTTCGCCAGCATTTGATAAATCAAATGAAATTGAATAAGATCGAAGAAATTTGAAACGGTGCAAATTAACTTTTTAAGTGAATTTTTGGCTTGTTCTCAACCAAAAATTTTGCTACCATGGCAACGTGACGAAACAACTTCCCCTCTCTATCCCACTATCCAGAATCCAAGTTCCATTTACAAAAACTGGAATCCAGTTGCTGGAATCTGGAATCCACGGCATGGAATCCAGAATCCAAAACTGCATGTCTTGGATTCATTTCATGGGGTGAAACAACAATGCACATTGTCAAAAGTAGGTTGAGTTTGATCGTCCGGGTGAACGTAGTCCTGAATAGGACTGTTATTGTTGACAGTGACTGACGTTTCGACAACCTCTGCGGTAGTCATCTTCAGAGTCAAAGTGAGTTGTATCACGTCATTAGCTGGTAACTGTTGGCCACTGAATCGTAGCCAACAGTTACCAGCGCTGTACAAACGACTTATTGACGAGATGAAGCGAAACTAACTACGAGAGATCGACTGGAGAACTGACAACTTGACTAACAATAGACGACTGCTTAACTGTGACAATAGACGGATCGAAACGCACCAATTACTGATTACGAGTCTTCATAGCCAATAACACCGCGGCTTAACTGACAGACGACCAATAACATCTTGACTTTATTGACCAATCAGATCAATAACCAGAGTATATAATACCACCTAATGACGTGATACAACTCACTTTGACTCTGAAGATGACTACCGCACAGGTTGTCGAAACGTCAGTCACTGTCAACAACAACAGTCCTATTCAGGACTACGTTCACCCGAACGATCAAACTCAACCTACTTTTGAAATGACTCCTGGGTTCAAACTTTTCACAGTTTTAATGTACATTGTATAAAGCAAACCTCGGTATGATCATTGATGACAGCATCATGTAAAGGAGTGATGGCTTCATATCCTGGAATACTAACATCAGCACCAGCCCACACTAATTCCTGTACAATTCTAAGGTTACCATAGTTACAGGCTTCGTGAAGAGGTGTCCAACCTTTGAAATAGTGAAAAAAAAGATGAAATAAAGTAGTGCTTATCAATTCTTGTTTAGAAAGGTCACCACGCTTATTTTTAGTACTAATGGTGGAATTGTGTTACTACATGTATACAACACCGACAAAGTGTCTGAAGCACCGAAGTGTCTGAATAAACAAAATATTTAAAATAATGATAACGATAAAAGTAAAATAAATCTTTAAGAAGGAGGCCACCATCTTTAAAGATGGCTTTCAGGGAGTTCTAAAATATCAGGGTTTGTACTTTTTTTGAGTTCTTCGAATTCCATGACATTCCATGACTTTTTCCAAGGATGACCTTTTCTACTTTCCCATGACCATAGGTTTAGCTGTGATTTTCTAAAATTTTGAAAACTTCACCTGTTTTAGCATATTTTTGGCCCTTAAACAGTTCAACATTAACAAACTCTGGTATCCACCAAAATGCATGCCGTTCACGCAGTTTAAAATTACTCCTCTTTATCTTACGTCGTCCTTGCTTTGTCATCTGCAGTAACTAATCTACCACACAAAGGTGAAAACTTTAATTTTCCATGACTTTCAAGGACCGACAATTACATTCCATGACTTTCCGGGCCTTGAAAATGAAATTGTTAAATTCCATGACTTTCCAGGTTTTCCATGACTTGTACGAGCCCTCAATATAATTATGTTAAAAAAAAAATACATTGTATCATAAGAAAATTAAACTACACTGTACTAAGTGCCCTGATAACAATACGCATCTCCAGGTACAGCTACTTCAATAATTTGGCAAACTGCTTGTTGCTTGTTGTTGATATTGTTATTATTATTATTATTATCTATTTAATTTTTTATTATCATTTTTTGCATAACCAACGCATGTTATTCAAGGTAAAATTAAAGTTGTTCAGAGGCTTTTTATGAACAAAATTGAAAATGGTCAAAACAAAAAATACTTTCATTCTTAGTGTGTACTCAAAAAGAACACTGTATCACCCCCAACAATTGCCAGTCATTTTGTCTTTTCAAGGATCATATTAGATTTTCAAGGACTACCGACCAGGAATTATGTAATTTCACAGACTGTACGAAAATGTACATTCCTAGCCCATTCTAACAGGACTTCAAGGCTTGAACTGTTTGCTCCACCAACTTCTCTACATTTTTCAATTCATTTGTCTTAAATTGATAGTTAAAATTATAATTCTTGTTTAAAAAAAAACACTTTATGTAAATCGCCTTTAACTTCTTTGAGCTGTGATTTATACAATGTATTCTGTTGTGGACAAGCACAAATCATTAAAAAAAACATTTTCCAGCCACTGCCCTGTACATTCAAAGTTGAAGAAAATTCAAGAATTTTACAAGACTGTACAAACCCTGTTTTCAAGGAGATATCAACCCTAATTCCCAAAGTCCTCTCACCATGGCTTGAAAAGAAGGCCCATCTTGTAGTCTAGAACAAGTGCATTTTCTTGCTGAGCAAGTAAATTTTAAAGCTCACTTGCCCAATAGGCAGAATTCAAGCAAGTCATCCTCTAATAAAATCATTAACTTAGGGTGTGTTCCTTTGGGATGATCTGGATCAAGAAAAGGGATTCAAGATCACTTGATGAATCCACTCTGGATAAGGATTCCTCGGTTCTTTTGATCTATCATGATCCGGGTGATCACAGATCACTGATCCTGATACGGATCATCCCAAAGAAAACACCCTTAGACGAGCAAGTAGTAGGCCTGGGCATGCAAAATGTTAGAGCTGTTTTTTTTGTATTTTTTCAAGCCCTACCTCTCCTACCCGTCCCCTTTGTCGCTCCAGGGTATGAGTTGGAGAGAAAAAAGAGACAAGGTCAGGAGACATCTACCGTACATTTTGTCCTTACCAGCATTGTCTTTTGCATTGACAACATTTTTCAAGCCCTATCTCTCCCATCCCCTTTCTTGCCCCAGGGGATGAGTTATATTAGGATCGAAGAGAGAGACAAGGTTGGGAGATATCTACCGTACATTTTGTTCTTACCAGCATTGTCTTTCGCATTGACAACAGCACCAGCTTTAATCAGGGCAACAATATCCTCCAAGTCGCCTTTTATGGCAGCAACATGTAATGATGTCTCGCCACGGTCATTCCTTTTCCTGATGCGAGCCTCAATCTGATTATCCTTGGCATTGTTTCTCTTCTTTGTTTTATTGCTATTAATAGGCAAATCATCACAGTTGCTGAATTCAAGATCTTGCTTCACCTCTTTGGCTGTTACTTCAAGGAGATATTGTAATTGCTGACGTTCTGTGAGAGGATAGTTAGCTTTGGAGACTAGGTCTCCTTGAGGTTGTAAATTTGCAATCTGGGATGCATTGTACTTCTTGGCTGTAAAGAAACAGCAAGACAGTATACAGTGAGTCTGATGCAGCTCAATACTGACGACCCTTTATCCGTCAGTATAATCAACTCTTTTTTAGCATGTACTTCTATGGGAAAGATGTACACCCTGTTTAGTACCTTCCCTACCATTTTTTGGCCTTTTTAAAACTATAACATAACTAGGTCGAGTTTGATCGTCCGGGTGAATGTCATCGTGCAAATGACTCCTGGGTTCAAACCTTTCACAGTTATAACATAACTCTTTATCAAACATACACCTCCCTAACATAGATGGTGTCCAATATTGGGGAGAAAGTTAAGTTTACTGTATCCCACTAACCCATTTTGTATGCAACTTTGCTATTGCTTTTTGGATGTCTCATGGGCACATTTGGGATTTGCTTGCTATCCATACTTCATTTCCCTCCCCTTAATCTGGAGTGTTTCACTATGGAGGACTCTAAGCTACTTACCAGGGATATGGCCATAAAATACTACACTACATGTAAGCCACTAATTGGGATTTTTTTTTTTAAAGTTAATTTGAGGGTGTTGCAGAGAAAGGTCTGGAAGAAAAAAAAGAGGAAAACCAAACAGCAGTTGAGATGCTCTAACCACTGTTTTGACTGAGGCCAGGGGAATCAGTGTGTGGTCAAAGAGGTATGTAAATAAGAACGTACTGTCAGAATAGGCCATATGCAGGATGGCATCATTTTACTATTACAACGTTACCAGAATCAGGGCTGTCATTAAGATGCGGGGACCAGGGATTTCCCCCAGTTACTATGAACATGGCCCCCGGCTACATTCAAAGGAAAATACAATGTAAAAGAAAAATAGAACCAAAAGAAACCCCAAGCCTACTTGTTGTATTTACCCTGCAACTTGAAATCTTAGTGACAACCCTGCAGAATCCTCCAGGTTATTGATTTCCTGTGCAAGGCTTTTGTTATTTACACTTAACTGGGATACCAAATTTATATATGACAGGAAAAATGAAATGAATTAATTCTTAGTAGTAAAAAGACGTCATCGTGCAAATGGCCCATTGTGCCTTATTTTGATCAAGTTGCTGCAAATGAATTTGATCACTAAAGTACATGTATGGTATCCTCCACTTGGAACAACAAAGTAATTAAAGTAATAAAACTAGAACATATCAAATCAGTTTGCTGCATCTTCAGTCGTTCATGAATTTTTTTATTATCATTGGGGGGAGCTTACATGTAGCTAGATCTTAGCTTTAAGGGGAAGGGTTGGTATTCAATGTACATAACTATTGTCTTTCTGGAAAGTGAAAGAAAAAGGCACAGGAGAGGTTGGGGGGTGTTGGGGGGGGGGGGGGGGTTGGGTGGCACAATAAAAAAGAAAAGGTGCAATCAAACAAACCAACATATAGAAAAGAAACACAAAAGGTGATGTTTCTCTATTTAACTTCAACTTAGGATCTCCAGATCAGAGATCAAATCACATAGCCTATGGTATTATACAAAAAAATAAAAATGTAAACATTTTTTGGAAGAAGTAAAGCCTGGTTTTCATATGTCAGGAAAATCCGAGACGATCGGCGATTTTACTGTTTCCCGACTGTCCCAGATTTTGCAGTGTACAATGCAAGTTCAACAAATCACCTAGCCCCCCCCCCCCCCCCCCCCCCCCTTCCTTGCTCAAAAAGCTCCCAAATGACAGAGCATACACGGGGTTCGCACCCTTTTCTGAACAAAAATTCAAGAACTTTGCAATGACTTTCAAGGGCACATTTCTGAAGGACTCCATTCAGTGCAAAAAAGAGCCACGAGTCTATGTCTTTGTCAGTTCTTCCACAACATGGGCAATTTTATCCTAAAGGTCTTGCTCCTTTTCCTTTGGGTTGGATAAAGGTAGCACCGAAATTCAAGGATTTCTCAGCAACAACTGCAATTTTCAAGGACTTTCAAGGTGCATGCGGACATGACAATGAATTATGGAATACCTTTGTTTATCTGTAAACTCTGCCCATTCTGAAGAAAGAGCTTTCGTTTTGATACAAGCTTTCCTGACTTCTTTTTTAAGGTAGGTTCCTGAAAGAAACAAGTGCAGTAAATACACTGAACCTCTGTTGTAACAAGTTGCAATTAATTGCATGCATGCCAATATTTTCAACCTTAACCATAATCTGCAATAATTCATTCATGCAATTTTTGGAAGATAAAGTATGATTATTTACTACATAAGAAAGTTAACTAAATCTCAGGGACCCTTGCTTGCAAGACATGTTTGAAGAAGAATAGAAATTGGCCATATATAATTGTGAAGAGTGAAAACAAACACAATATTATACTGTGATACAGTTAGGTACATGACTGTATACCTAAGATTGACTAATATAATTAATGAAAAAAAATTAACAAGTTAATGACAGGTACAAAAAGGTGGAGGGGGAGGGGAAATATTGGTCCAAACAAACATCTGGTTATGCTTCTGCTTGTGCAATCAGTGAATCATATTTTAGCATTAGTTATTTTATGTGATTTAATTAGTTATTATCATATACTGCAACAGTAGATAGCATTTCTTGCACACTCTGATTGGCTGCTCAAACTCGGGTATCCATGAGTGCTATTCACCTCCGAGTGGCACCAAACTTGTGTAGGTTACAGTACAAGCAAAATGGCTTTCTGGTTTGTTGCCGTAACAAAAAAAGAAATTTGACAAATAATCTAAGAACCTGTACCTGAAAAAAACATGAAGAAAGCGACAAAATTTGGTTTGGAAGTTTTTACAGGAAAAGCTTTGTCTGTTTAACCGAAATCATTTAACCTAACCTTATTGATGAAACCACGGAGCAAGTTTTTTTGCTAACAAATGCAAATTTACTCTTGTGTTACTTTATTCAGCTGACATGTTCATAAATCAGCGGAAAACAAAGTTAAATGTTTTTTTGTACAGAATGGCTTGAAATACAGGAATAATATTTGCAACTCTATTTGAACAAACTAATGTCTCCACAAGATCTAAAAAAATGCGTTCAAAAAAGTTTTATTTGTCAGCAAGACAACATGGCAGCAGTAACTTCAGTCATTTGCATGCAAAATTGTA
The DNA here is from genome assembly GCA_038088405.1 of Porites divaricata. Taxonomy (NCBI): domain Eukaryota; kingdom Metazoa; phylum Cnidaria; class Anthozoa; order Scleractinia; family Poritidae; genus Porites; species Porites divaricata. The sequence continues at coordinate 7,709,871 of JBBMOI010000018.1, forward strand.
ATGGTTCGTAGCAAAATATAAATGAGTTAGGCCGGTTTCAAACGTCGTGCTACTGCTGTGCTAAGCTGGTTCGACTGTAGCTCGACTGCAGCACGACACTAGCACAACTTGGTTTCAGACGTCGAATTTAATTCAGTCGAATAGAATGGCTGTTGCCGAAAACAAAACACAAAAATAAAAAAACGGTTGAGCAAACTTTTAAATGTATTCTAATGCATTTGTAATTTATGAATTGAGTTCGGCACAGCGATAGCACAACGTTTGAAACCAAGTCGAGCTACTGCCGTGTAAGTCGTGTAGCACGGCAAGGCTTGCCGTGCTACACGGCAGTAGCACGACTTGGTTTCAAACATCGCGCTACTGCCGTGCTAAAGTCGAATTTAATTTGATCAATTGAGTTCGGCACGGCAGTAGCACGACGTTTGAAACGGGCCTTAAATATCATTTTTGAGCTCAATTATCTCACTGTTTCAGTATTATAATAAAACAATAAATTCACCTTAGTGTCTGTGGCTAGTGCTAGTAGTGGATATTTATTATTATTATTACTATCATTATCATTATTATTATTATTATTATCATTGTTATTGTTGTTATTCTTATTTCATTTTTTTTTTACTTCCACTTCTGACCCAACTTACTATTTCAGGATAATGGTAAAAGAAAAAAACGAAAGTTTAAATAAGGGGCGTACAAACAAAAGATTGATATGATGCATTGGTCCCAAATTTTCAGCAATATGTTTCTGTTTTTTTTTCGCCTCCGCAGCAAGGGTTCGAAAAGTCATGCATGTACATGAACATCCGCCGAGCTCATTAATCTCATTATTTAAGAAGTTTAACACATTCTTATTATTCTTACTTTATGCGGAGTTTCAGGATCTCTTTCAGTTTCTATTGATTCTAACGGAGTGATCTGTAACGGCAGGTTTCCTGTCTCTGAAAACAGTGTCTGGTTCGGTGTCTTCGGAGAAATACCGCGGACTGCCTTGGTCATGAAGCTAGACCTGGGGTCTGCCATAAAGTCAGATGAACCTCAAATAGCTAAGAAAAATCAAGAATCATTTCAATAAGCTATACACGAAACAGATGCGAGTTACGAGCAGAGGAGCTCTATATCGACGTGAAAAATTTGCATACCCGGCCCTGGAAAACATGCATGCAATAAAAGCTGTTCTTTTGATTCCGATCGAGTTGCCGATCATCCGTTCGACAATGAACTGACGCGAGCCCGGAAATATGCCGAGTGTAGCATTTTAGTATCCCAGAATCACCGGACAGTCATGAGATTATAACGCCTTTTCCTGAAAAGTTTACATATGTTGAAGTCAAGTGTATTATTATGCTCAAAAGCGAGTCAGTAAACAAGCTAGAGCCTGTGTATGAAACCGAAACTGCAGATTACTCAAGCTAAGCAACAATAACAGTTGCGTTTAGACACGAATAAGGTCCGAAACGTTATATTGGTTGAGAAAGTCGATCTGAAAGCACTGCTCTTACCGAAGTTCTTGGAAATTTTCCTTGCTTTTCTTTGATTTCTCTCTGTCTCAGCTGGATCTTTGAGAGAAGTTGATGATAGATCGAAGAAAGCGAAGTGCTTCTTTGTTCGCATTCAAGATTGTGATTCCCGCCAAAATATGATATCAGGAAGACTTTCTTTATGATACTGCTGACCAGTAGCGTAACGTAAGTACAGCTGTACTTAGTAATAAAGAAATAAATAAATAAATAAATAAATAAACAAACAAATACTGCTGTGTCACACTAGTTAGTAAAAAAAACGCTGTCGCAATTTGTAATTGATATGCGTCAATCGCACTTAACTTTGTAACTAAAACTAGGCTACCGCAATTTGCAAAGTTGTAATAATGCACCTATCAATGTTAAGCCCCAGGGTGGTGGGGGGGGGGGGGGGGGCGGGCTACCCACGGGAAATTGACTGAGCGTGCCTTCCCCAGGGTCGGGAAGTGACATGGCCGCCATCTTGGAAGACCGAGAGAAACTGGAAATGAGTGACCCGCCATCTTGGTAATACCCAAAAGTCACCAGAGGTAAATGACCTCTGCTTTTCTTGAAAGTAACAAGACAACATGGGCGAAAGAATGGTGAGGAAATCTGTTTTATTTTTCGGTATATATGAACCATCACTTCTTTCATTGTATGATCGAATGTTTATAAATAGAAGAGTCTTCGTTCCTTCTGTTTCTGTTTCTATGTGAGGTTGTAAAAGACATATCCTTTCCAACCTGTCAATTATTAAGTCCTAACTCTGTTAGAAAAAGTTACCCCAGAGGCGGGAAATTGACATTTAGTAGGTGCCTGGGGGTGGGGAATTTGACTCTGGCTGCCATTAAAATGTCAAATTCCCCTGGGTCTGCCCGCCCCCCCCCCCCCCCCCCCACCCTGGGGCTTAACATTGATAGGTGCATAATTCCATCATACTTTGAAGTAACTGCTTTATTTGATGGTCTCTTACCATGAGTTTCGCTTTTTTGACTTCAATCTCCGTTGCGGACCGTGAAACTTACTGTGACAGTCGGCTTGTTTGTATTTTCTTTTAGTTTCATTGTCATTATATACCCCCCTGGGGGAGGCTAAAGGGGATGTGTCGCTGGATGGAGTTGCATTTTCACGACTGGTGTGACTATAATGGGGTCGCATTTCCATAGAGTTACTAGAATGGGGTCGAACATTTTCTGATTTTTGGGATAAGAGAGTTCTTCATATTTACAGTTAGCAAACGTACCAGAATATTTGTACTGTAGGCAGGAGCTCCTGCTGTAGGTGAAAAGTAAAGTGGTCTTCATTCAATATAAGGTAGATACATAAATAGATAGTGACTAAGTTAGGATCGCGAAAATTACATATTTGCCTAAAAGTGACTAAGATGGCGTCTATAATTGGCCACAGAATAGACTATAATGGGGTAGGGGCTCTGGGAGGCTAGCGGCACATACCCAGCAAAAATTAACCCAAGTACCCCCCCCCCCCCCTGCCCCCAGGTATATACCATACATTAAAAATTAAAGAAAAATATAAAACGGCAAACTGATCCTTATGGCAAGGCGATGAAGAAGTAAACAAAAGAATAAAAGAAAAAATATATATTCAAACAAATTGCCCAATTGGGCAATTTGTTTTAACTTAGCAAACTGTTGTACTCTTGTTGCACCCTCAGTGTTTTAGCGTGCAGGGCGGGCGTATTTTGGCGCCAGCCGCTGATTCCACCATCTTGGATAAATAGGCGCGCGGAAGTCTGGAATGAGTCCATAAAGTACAACTGAGGGAGATGGAGACGGGCTCAAAAGAATCTACATTTTAGTTTAGTAACTTGGTATTCATGATTTTTTTTAATGAAAGTTTTTAACACAATTTAATAAGATGGGAAATAAAACATTGTGGATCACGGCTTTATCTTCTTGTTAAAATTGTTGCTGATTGTGAAGAAGCATTTATTTGATGTATACTGTAAGTTGAACCAATAAAGAAATATCTTTTTAAAACAAACAGGGCTATTTCAATTTACAAACTTTCTAGAACGGAGTATAAAAATTTGTCCATTTCTAGAGCAGGATATCAATTTTTGGGGAATTTTTTTTTAGAACGGGGTGCCCACCAAAAAATTACCCTAGTGCCCCCCCGGGGTATTTCACCACTCGGAATGGCCTGACGGCTTCAACAAGGAACCCATGACCAAGCAGCCTTGTCCACAGAGCATTTGAAAGACTTTCACGAATATCAGGAAACATCCAGACCACCTTCCATCTCTTTGCACGGAATTAAACAAAATTAATTTTCGACTGTCTTATGGACGAATTGGAATAAAGATCAGAGCTATTGAATTAAATGAATAGCTTTGTTTTGCTGTTGTTGTTGTTGTTGTTGTTGTTTTAATCCATTTGGAGAAAAAGAATTATTAAATTCCAAATTATATGTCATCAAATCATCATTAATTACTTCGCACGTACTGTCTAGATCTAGCATTACTTTAGAGGTGACGTCACAAACACTAAGTGATAAAATATCCTGAGGAATCTTTTGTCCGATCATATCGCTTCGAATATTCCATCAACGCGCACGTGAAAAGTTCCTAATCGGCAGTTTTATCTTCACCAAAATCATGGCTTCGGTTGATAAAGCGGCGATGGAGAAAGCTTATCTCGACGTTAGAGACGACAAAGTGGATACTAACTGGTAAGTTGAACGTTTTGCTCGTTTTAGTACGAATTTACCGAAGGCCGGTAAAAAGAACAAACGATCAACCGGCTTCTTGCATAACGGAGAGGTTACCGCCTCCAACGAAGGTCATCACAAAGCCAGCGACTGTAATCTCGAATATTGCTATTTATTTCTTCAGTGCGAATGCTTAATAGGAACTTAGTTATTCTTAAATTCTTAATTATAGATAGAAATGAAGTAAAGTATTTGGCAATGAAAAGTTGTTCTCAGTACGCCAGGAATTATAATCTGACGACGCCGTTTGAAAATGTTAAACCAAAGGAAATTGCAACGATTGCGGAAATAATTAAATTGGGTGTATTGGCTAGTGAATGATATTCAAGATAATATTTGATATTGGCGATGTGCGATGTATTTTACCGTGGTTTTTCCTTTACAAACCTGAATCTTTTATCTTGGTTGAAATGTAATACAAAGGTAAACGCGCTTTTAGCAGTCAAGTTATTTATTTAGAGGGTCACTATTTATTTTCAACAACAAAGATCTTTTTAAGGCGTATCAAATTTTATAAATCTTTGGTCAAATGGTCAATCCCTTTTACGTCATTTCCGTTCCAGAAATATTCTAGAATAAACAATGAGATTCATCAATGAAACTTTTCAAATACAATATTATCAAGAAAGGGATTATTTATTGAGTGGTAAGGATAATTATTAAACTAAGACTGTTATGGGGGAAGGCCTATAGACACGAAGAGGTATGAATGGGGTGGAGAAAGGAAGGTTGGGCGAAAATAGAAACATACACGGTGAGCAGCCAAAAAAGCTGTCGGCTCCTAATGTAGGGGGACGGGACTCAGGTAAAACAGTAGGGAACTTTAGCAACGACGACGGCGACAGCAGCGAGAACGTCAAAAAAAGCAATAGAAGCAAAACAACAACTTTGCACGTGCATCACGCTTTTTTGTACATTTCTCCACCGCCTCTGCAAGACTACAACGTGAAAATGCCTAATTTCACGTTTTATGGAGGACGTAAACAAGCGACGACGAATTTTTCTTTCTCTTTCTAAACTTTAGTGCAGTCACCATGAAATCAACTCCAGGAAAATTCGCCCACTTTTGACATTTCAAGCGAATTGGAATCAACGAGGAAAAGTTTGAAAAAACGAGAACTCATTTTTAAAGTGACCTTTTCGCTGCCGTTGCCGTCGTCGGTGCTAAAGCTCCCTAGTGACAGGGAGAAGCCCCCAAATCAGAGTGAAAGGCCAAGGCCGCTTGACGTGAACCTTAGTAGCTCCTCACCTCCCCTGCTGGGCCCGAATGGTTCGCTCCCAGTACCGCGCGGAGAGCGATAAGAGATGGCTTGGAAAGGGGAAAGGGTAGCCTGCAAACACAGACGTATTTCCGGTCGTCGCTTCTCCCGGAAATACGTCTGTGTTTGCATGCTAGGAAAGGGTGGTGTTGGACGCATTGGCCTAACCTGAGATCAGGCGTTTTTTTTTTTTTCTTTTTTTTTTTTGCTTCTTTGCTTCTTTGGCTCGAGAGACATAAAGGGCTAATAGGGAGAGGGCATGATCTCAGGCTACATTGGCCTGGTTTGTGACACTGACTGCCGACCATTGCTATTTTTAATTGTCTTGTCTCAAGCGTTGAGTGATGACTATGACTATTATGATAGGCCAAAAAATGGGTCTCTAATGTCACACAGCTGAGAGAATATTTTTGTCACGTTTTCCTCGTTAGTCTCAGTAAATTTTTAACCTTAATACACGTCGCAATTTCACCACGCAGAATACCCGTGCTAAATCTACCAGTAGGTATGTATTGTTCCTTATAGATCACTATAGATCACGCGGGCGCGCTTGCGTATTTCTCGTTCCAGTCCGGCTCTCCTAACTCTAGGGGATTGTGACTGTATTTCTTTGTTTTGTTCCCGCTAGGGCTATTTTTAAATACAACGACAACACGATCGTTTTCATAGCATCAGGGACAGATTATGAGGAATTTTTGTCTCAATTTGAAGGTTTGTATATTTTATAGCCTCCGATTTACCGTACTTGTTTAATGATTGCAGCATTACTTCTCGTTGTTCCTTGCACTGTTTAAAAACTAGCATTATCCTCCAAGACAACTTTTACTAGCGTAAATATAGCCTGCGTATCAAGCTTTTCCGCGCGGTTTCGGAGCAAAGAAGGAGGAACGAGAGTCAAAGACTTCGAGAAAAATGGAGCTAGTTAAAGAGCGGGGAGGGGCTCTCGTTCCATTTTCCGCGCGGAAAAAACCGAAAATCCCGTTCCTTGTCGTTTCTAGGTCTTTCTTTGCTCCGAAACCACACGGAAAAGCTTGCTACACATGCAGGCTATTTAAAAGACCTTTCCCGCATTGCTATAAACAAAACACCAACTCGAGGCTTACACTGACAAATCACAGTGATTTGTCCGCCCGAACCTCGGTCTCATTTCTTTGTGTTTTCTCGGTGTAGCGTAACGCGGAAAAGTCTTGTAGCCTGCAAGACAGGCGTTTGAAACTAAGGGAAGAGAAAAAGAAGGAATACAGAGCGCCCATCTTCCTTAGGCTCCAGATTTCTCCTCGCTTTTTCTAGGGATGCCTTCCACAAAACCCACGTTGTATAACTGATAAATGCTTTGTTTATAGTTGAGGTGCACTTTAGTTCATCATCATCATCATCAATCTTTATTTATACACGAAATCGTATCATTTTACATGGTCTTCCTAGGAATCGTGTTTAAAATTAGACTAAAATACTCTAAGGAACTAGGTGACTATAAAGTTAAAAATACAAAAACCTACACTATTAATAATAATAGTTACAATAAGTCATGGTGTATTAAAATAATCTTTCCCATGAACTGAAGTTTTAAAAACATTTAAACTAGGCAGCTTTCTAATCTCTGAGGGAATCTTGTTCCACAGAACAGATCCTCGGTGGTGTAGGCTCCCTTTTGCAGACTCAGTTCTGAGTCTGGGGACATACATGTAATAATTTAACTCAGAATTTCTAAGATTGTGTGAATGTACATTTGAGGCTTTGGTAAAGATCCACCTCAGATACAACGGGGAAAGATTATTATGGATTTTATACATTGTCACAGCCAACTGTTCAGTCACAGACTAGTTTTCAGGCACTCTCTTCAAAATAATTTCCAAAAAATAGTACGAACATATGGTAAAGGAATGAAAAAAAAAATCCAGCTGGCTGGAAGCAACAAGTTGGCTATTTACAAGCTTGACGGAGGATTAAACTAAGGATGATCGATGAACAAATCCAGCTAGTGGTCAGAGGGGAATTCGAACCCACGAATTAACGCCGCATTGCGATCGAGTCCGACTTGTTGACCACTCGGACACGCTGCCTCCTTTCCAACAGGGACCGAACGATCCGACAACGGCGGCGTTTATAACCTTGCCGTTCCCGTTCTCAAGTGAACGTAAAATTTGGCCTTATAACGTCGTAGTTATGTAGGGATGGTAAAGAAATGTACAAAAAAGCCTGATGCGCGTGCAAAGTTGTTGTTTTGCTCATTAAACCTATTGCTTTTTTGACGTTCCCGTTACCGTTGCCGTCGTAGTTTCGTAAGGTCCATAGTAACGTTTACGAAGACGGCACTGTTCGCAGACGGACTTGACCAGAAGTATTGTTCCGTCTGTGGCGCAGGCTAGAGTTGTAAGGCGAATGTTTATTGTGACTAATCTTATTACGCAGAGGGTGAACGAGCCTACGGTTATGTCAGGATTGAGACTGGTGACGAGTTAAGCAAGCGAGCAAAGTTTGCTCTCATAACATGGGTCAGTGAAAGTGTTTCTCCGCTAAAGAAGGCCAAAGTCAGTACAGACAAAGCTTCTGTCAAGCAAACTATCCAGGTAATGAACTTGTTTTGTTTTTGGAGATATCGCGTTCTCACGTTCTTGGGTTCTTACGTTCTCACGTTCTCGCTTCCTTACGTTCTGGCGCGTCAAATTTCCCCCCTATCCGCTTCTCTTTTTGAACGCCGCGCGGGTTATTGATTCCCCTTTTTTGGATATGTTGTTCATAGCAATCATTTTCCGGTTATCTCCTGGTTTTTTTGCATTTCTTGCCTGTAAACTCCCCCTTAAGTAATGTCATAAAAACTAGTCTACAATGTCATCCGTGTCTTCGCCCCCCACCCCCCTAGCGGGCGTAAAGCAAAGAGACGGATCTTATAGGAGAATTCCGCTCGAGGGTCGATACTTGACTTTAAGCCTGTTCCGCACTGGCGACGCGATCACAAGTGTGAGCATAAGGAGTTTATGCGCTAGTGAGGACATCCTTGACCAACGAATAAGCATAAGAATATCAAAACCTTGCGTTCTTGTTATGTTTATGTTAAGGTTGCCCTCAAATACGCATATGCTTACTGCGCTTGCGTTATTCTAGCCTGAGAAAACAGCCGACATTTCGCTACCCCATCACTAGTTTCCCGCAAAATGACGTCTCAGAAACGAGCGCAGAAAGTTCATACTGATGATGCGTGATCTATGTAGTGCTTATGATTGGTCGGGGAGCGTGAGAAATTTGCTTCAGCCAATCAGAAGCATTATCTAGATCTGAGTAGTGACGGGTTCATCAGCACGGAATTTCTGCGTTCGAAACTAGTGGTGGCTTCGTGAAATGTCGGCTCTTTTCTCTGGCCAGCTGCATTCTTACGGCTTACGCTTATGCTTGTGTCTGCGTCGTTAGTGAGGAGCTGCAAGCTTAATCCCCCGGGGGGGATATTCGACCAATATTTGGGTATAGGTAAGCCGCTGAGGGTTTAAAACCCTGACCCTGTTCAGAACCAAAAAAACTCCTAAAATACTCAATACCCTGTTTACGACAACACCCTCAAATTTATTACCCTGTTTAGGACAAAGGACAAGATGGGAGCCGTCTTGTTTTAAAGTCATTTATTGGCAATTGCAATAGAGCAAATTCACGTTATAGTCAATGGTTTTGTATACCTAGAGTACAAACCAATTTCATTCTGATTATAGTTAGGACAGACTCGTAATAATTATATACCGTAAAATTCCGAAAATAAGCTTCTCCGTGTACAAGCCCCTCCAAATATAAGGGATTAAGCCCCAAACTTGTAACGCGAAAAACCCTCCGTTAAATCGCCTCCTCAAAAATAAGCCCCCCTGGGGGGTTTGTAATTGGAAATTGCCCTCAAATACAAAGTAAAACAAAGAAAAACGGTAAATTTTCTTCAAAGAATAAGGCTAGCCCAATCGATTTTGAAACACAAATTTCCCTCCGTACATAAGCCCCTCCAAAAATAAGCGCCCAATAAAGGGTCTTTGAAAAATATAAGCCCCTGGGCTTATTTTCAGAATTGTACGGTACCCTGATTAGGACAGAGAGGTCAAAAACCATACCCTGTCCAGCGGCACAGCCCCGCATAGGCCACATAGGGGAGTAACCCCAGGGGGCTTAATGTTACTCTTCGCGAGAACTCGTAGCTCAGTGGTAGAGCATCTGGACTGGTTACCAGGGGGTCATAAGTTCGGCTCCTGTTGAAGGTATAATCGGATATTTTCTTGCGAACTGTCTGTGTCATAGACTGAAAAAACACCATCGATCTTTCTCATGTATAATCACCAGGCTTAAAATTCACCATCACATTTTCTATTAATAACGATTTCGAAAAACAAAATCAAGTTAAAGCTAACGAAATAACGACGTCTCGACGATCATGACCTTATTTTAAGGAATGGAAATAAATGGCTATTCAGGAGAAAGACCGCCTTTGAACGTGCAAACCGATTCAATCCGTGCTAAAGTCGATAAAGTCATTGTGTAAATCTGCTCATCCATGCTTTACCTCCTTTTTTCCGGAACTCGTATTTATTTCCATTCCTTGATAATCGCGTCACGATGTCGCCGAAACGTCGGGACATTAATATTTCGTTAGATTTCAAATACTCACACATTTTCTGTTAAAGACTTAATTAATTGTTGTACTTTTGACTTGATTGCAGAACTTTGCGGCGGAAATTTTCACTAGTCACAAGGAGGAGCTCCAGTTTGATCAAGTAAAACAGATTCTCGTGAAAGCCGGTGGAGCAAACTATGGCACCGGAAAATAAATTATAAATTCACTCTCGATTTTACTGAAATTATCATTTTTGCTTCTTCTTCTGTCCCTCCTGAATTGGCCCTTCAGTAATTACAAACCATCAACAGTCGATCGCGTGCTGTGATTAGAAAAGTTTCCAAAAGCACTTCACTAATTTTTATTTTTCAAGAGTCATAATTAAAAGAAAGAAATTCATCCAACCAAGGTTCATGACTAACCTAGAAATGAATGGAAGTTCAATTATATCGACGAATTTGATGCGCGAAAGTAACTGAATCCGAGCACAGATTTATCTCTAGGTTCGATACTTAAATTTGAAAAATCATTCAGATTCAGTGACATTGTGCCAGCCTAACGGCTGTGTTAGACCTGTATTCCTGTGTGTCTGATGTGTCTTTGTGATTGAGAAGGAATAAACTATGGTAAAATATCAAATTGAAAAAGTCTGATGTTTTGATAATCTATAACAATTTACTACTTTGCAGCGTTCGAAGTAAATACTTTTAAAACGGTAACTTTGTACCGAGTCTTGGAAAACGGGTAAAATTACAGCGTTTCGACCTTGCGTAAGATCATGAAAACGAACAGAAATAGAAGTTATCGAAAAGTGAATGCTTTTAAAAACTGGAGGACTATCTTTGAGTTAAATGTGAGGGGTGGCGAATGGTAAAATCCGAGACTCGCCGAGACGCCGAGATCCTAGTTAGAAATCCGAGCCCGAGACTCTTTGGTAAAAAGTTTCGAGACTCAAAAAAAGTAAATACAAACCATGCAAAAACGAGACTTCGAGACTTATCAAAAACGCTTCCGAGATTTCGAGATCCTGCCAAAATTTTCCGAGACCCACGTTTTTCGAGGTACCATTCGCCACCCCTTATGTGGACGGGCAAAAAGTCAACCATCAACTGAAGCTTTTAAAAATGGTAGAGTACAGGCAGATTAGTGCTAGTCTCTAAACGTTACGTAGATCAGGCCCAAACGTCCGATAATAGATTTTTTTTGCTATTTTTTGCTATATTTACGCTCAAAATAAAAGCGAAGGCTCCAGTATGGACGTGCAGCTTTTGACAAGTTTTTGCTATCGCGAAACAGAGGTTTTCGAAACGCATTGGTATGGACAGGGCCATAAGCATACAATTTCCAGGCGCTAATAACGCAAAAGAAAAACCGTTCACGCTGCTGAGTCGTTATCTGAATTTCTGAAAAGGTCAAATATGGAGGGTAATTCCTCGTTAGTCTGTATGAAAAGGAAATGTAAACACACGTGGATAAGAAATCCAAGGAGCATTGGTTGGCCGGCCTCGTGCAAAAGGTGTAAGCTCTCAACTTTGATTTCACATCTGTGACAAAATAAAATCATGCGGCACTTTAGTGACGTGATAATCTTACTTCGAGCAATTGGTTAGCTGGCCTGAAAACACAGCCAACATTACGCCGCAACGCCACCACTTGTTGCCCCGCGACATTACTTGGAACGAGCTCAGATATTGTATTCTGATGATGTATCGCTACCCAGATCTAGTGCTTCTGTCATCGGCAAAAAGACGGACCCTTGACTTAACATAACATGGGAGATCATTAATAAAAATAAGAAACATTAACGGCCCCAGCACTGATCCTTGGGGTACACCTGATGTTACTGCAACTGAATGTGAATGCTCTCCTTCTAAAACTACACTTTGTCTTCTCTTCTCAAGAAAACTTTTCAACCACTGCAATGTAATATCATCAATGCCACACTTAAACAATTTGTATAGCAAGCCATTGCGTAGAACCTTGTCAAATGCCTTGCTAAAGTCCATAACGATGACATCCGTTTGGCCTCCTCCCTGCATTTCTTTCGCAAGGTCATCTATAAAGGCAATTAATTGGGTTTCACATGATCGTGCTCGCCTGAAACCGTGTTGAGAATCGTTTAAAATACCGTAGCGATCCAAGTGCTTTGAAATATGTAAGACCAGAATGTGTTCCATTAATTTACAGCATATACATGTAAGGGAAACAGGTCTGTAATTTTCAGGTAGTTGTCTAGGTCCTTTTTTGTGTATTGGAGTTACATAAGCTAACTTCCAGTCATCAGGAACAGTACCTGTTCTAAGGGAAACCTTGAATATATTGCAAAGGACTGGAGCAATCTGGCAACTTAATTCCCTTAGGACTCGGGGCTGTAGGTTGTCCGGACCAGGTGCCTTATAGGGATTCAACTTGTTCAATAACTTTTCAACACCTGTCGACGAACCTATTATAGGTAAGTACATAGCCACCCGGGTTATTGTAAGAAGCTCCGTAGAAGGAACTAACTTGGAGATTCATTATGAATTCGCCTACCCCCTCCAATGGCCATAACAAATTACCAACCCCTACGTAACCTTACGGCATCAGGTTATGGGCTCCTGACGGCATCTAGATTCTTTAAGAAAATCGCATTCGCCCCCTCCCCCCCCCCCCCCCCCCGAAATGCCCGTTGTGCTTAACATTCTATCTATTCTTGATTATTTTTTGTAACTCACCATTATCTTTACTTCTTTTGGGTCTTGGTCCCTTTTGCCAAAATCGAGCTTGTTCTTGACTAAGAGGACCAAGCCGCACCCAAGAATACAAAGTGAGTTATAAGCAAAGTCGCTACAGCACGCGTATAAACGCCAAGTTGAAGGTTTTGGACATAGTAAAGACCACAAGTGACTGGAGAGAGAAAGCAGAAAAAGCCGACAATAAACCCGATTTCTCTGTAATGCCGCTGCGATGGCCTCATAACTCTCCCTGTGATGGGTGGACACCATAGATAGCCTCGGATCGTGTGTTTCATTTGTGATTTGAATGGAGTGCTCAAGGAAAAGGAGCGAGCACAAGAGACGACAGTCTATTACGAAAGTTTTATAAAGCTGGTACGGAACTCTAAACCAGTTGCCGAGTGTCAATCGGGCGCGAGCAATGAAAACGCCTTTGCCTAAGTTAACCTGGGCATCTACCTGCTGCATAAAGTTAAAAAAGCCAGCACCTTGAAGTAAGAATTGGGCGCTTTCGTTGTAAGAGTTGCGCACTCTTGACTTTCTCAGCCAAAGGTAAACCGCTACTTGGATTAACTTCTGAACGATAAATTGCCCATCGCTCACCACTTGAAGTAACCAGATGCTCTTAAGGGATCGTGAGGGCTGTTCTTTTGACCGCTGAGCTGCTAGCAGGATCAACAGCTCCGCTTTGATCAGAGGAATTATTATTACTGTGACCAGAAGGCCCATGAAAGGCTGATGCTTCCCTACTATAGGGAAAGATGATCGGAGGAGCCACATGGCTTTGTGAAGAACAACGCTGCGCCAAAAACGATAAACACAATGCCGACAAGAGACATGGAAGTTAGGCGATGCCTTAGATGGTTGCCTCGTTGGATGTAGCGAAGACATTTATGGATGTCGTTATTAGCCCGATCAGAAAAAGAATGAATGCAGAGTGCGTGGAGAGGAGTTTGACAAAGGACTTGAAGCAAACTCCGATAGCACTCAATAGCAGCAAAACCAGTAAAGCAGTATCGAATACGAGGTAGTTATGACTTGAGACGCAAATACAGTGGCGTTCAAATCTCTAAAGGTGCTTTCGTTATAAAGTTTCAAGCTAGAAGCTTGACAAATGCATGATGGTTCTCGTTTGGTGGACGTATCCATCGAATGAACAGGGATCTCTGGTTTTTGTTTCGGTACTCGTAATTAATTCACGTAAGTTTCAGAAAGGGTTTGGAAAGTGAAATTTTTGACAATTTTTATTTTTTTAATGGTTGCTCTACTGAATGTTATTTATTTAAATTCTTTCCATTGACACCGGACAGCAACTTGCTTAAGTCAATTAATAGCATAACTATTGGACGCTCTATCACTACTTCACAATCTCCCGTTCGAAAGCTAGATGTGTGGTTAGATTCTAACTTATCAATGGGTGATCACATAACGAAAGCAAGCTCTGCAGCATTCTATTATTTGTACAATCTCAGGAGGATAAGGAAATACCTTATCAAAGAAAGTACTGAAACTCTGATACATGCCTTTATTTCTAGCTGCATTGACTACTGCAATAGCCTGTTATTTGGCTTTAACCGGCCTATCAGCTTCAGAAACTGCAAAGAGTTCAGAACTCTGCTGCACCCCTTGTATTCGAGGAAAGCTAATTTTGTCATGGTTTATCAGGAATCCCACTAACGATTAGATCCGGAATCCAGGTTCCTCTGACAGAGAATCCAGAATCCAGGACCTGGAATCCGGAATCCACTGATGCTGTCTTGGATTCTTTTACATGAGGCAACCTGAAAGAACTCACACCGGCCTCTATAAGGCCCTTCTGGTTTTTACCCGGGTGGTGACGAATTTCGTGTGTCGCGTCGGAGTGTTTTTGTTTGTTGGTCTTCTCCCTGGCTTGGCGAGGTTGTTCCTGGGGCTGTGTATTCTGACTTTCCTCATCTCCGCAAAACCGACATTACAGTAAATTTCATTTTGACCCGAACTTACGTAATTCGAAAATGTTAGGTTTTTACTGTAGTTAAAAGTCTTGTAACGAATGGGTCTTGGCTTACAGCCGCTTGTTTTCTATTTATTTTTCGTTCTTGGTTATGCTGATTCTACGAGTTCAAAGTTTAGGGTCTCGGTTTATTATAGCTGTTAGAGCGATTTTCGTATGACCTTGAAAAAAGGTTTCGGTAAGTGTTCGTTCTTTGTTTCATCAGCCAATGGATGAAAAGATCAAAACATGGCCTCTTTGTTTTCCCGCTAAAGAAACCCTAATATGGAGAAGGCATTGTTCGATTGGCCAATCATGTTGTAGTATGACGTCAAAGCGAAGTATCGGTTAATTTCTAGAAAGTTCTCGAGCATGAAGTTTTTTCACCTGAGCGTTCGCTTAACCAATTAAAAGCCAGACGCGTTTGTCTGTCCGTTCAATAAACCAATCAAATCGCTCTATTTTCGTTCGTTTGTCGTTTCTGTTTTGTTCGCGCGCTTTCATTTCAAGGTCATAGGAAAATCGCTCTACATCTGTAAACAAATCCATATGGTTTAAAATATATAAATGCAGGTGATGTTCGCCGCTGAATCCAGGATAGTGCTCTACAATGATTTTTTGAAAACTAACCAGGGTTCTATCGTTTATCGTTTGGGGGAGACGTCCCGAGTGGCCGAAGGCCACGAGTTTTCTAGTGGAATCCGGGGGTATGCACCCCCCTCCCCCCGACGTTCTTGAAATGAATATGCGCTGAGATGCAATCTGGTGTATTGTGAGATACAATTTTGAGAAACGTTACAGTGTGTGCACTGACCTCGTCGCGTTTGGATGATTTTTTCCGATATAATTACGTATATACTGTAATGATAACAATAATTTTTTTGGTGGGGGGGGGGGGGGGGAAGCTGGGCATTTTGGGGAGGGAAAGCCTCTGCCCCTCAAATACCATAGATAGAACCCTGCCAACTTAACAAACGAGATTTGCCCTTTTTTGAGTTAAAGGGCGTGAAAGGCAGGTTTCTTGGGCCCAGTAAGCTCCAAACTCACGCTAACGAAGAAAAAGGAAAGGAGATAATGAAAGAGCGAGGAGGAAGAATGGAAACGAGAAGAGAAAAAAAGCAATGATTGCACTCTTCATTTTTATAATGGCTACTTTGGCCGAAATAAACTGTGGACGCGAAAGGTCCATTTGGTGGCAACGTTTTTAAAATCCAGCTAGATATATATATATAACTTCACAGAAGTTCAGGTTTCACGAGTAATCATCGTTTTATTGCTACAGAACTGTTTCGTATGGTGCAAGGACCACACTCATCAGGCAATTTTGACGACTGAACTGTTGGAATTGGAAGGCTGGCAGTTAAATGCGAAAATTTAAATGGTTGCTATGGTAGATGCGTTACATTCAGGTTATATGAAACTGTTGAAGGGTTGCTAGGTAATAAAAACATTATATAAGAGGGATTATCTGTCGTTATAAAAATGTGATATAAGCGGGTTTTAAGCTACGTTACTCTAAAGTTTCCAAGTACATATCGGTTTCTGTGGGGCATGAACTTGCTAATTCGTTTCTTCTGTTGAGGCTACACAGTTCTTTTTTACAGATGATTGTGAACTTTTCACTCAGGCAAAGATTGATTAAGTCGTGAATAGAACGAAGATGCCATCGTAATGAACGGATCGACGTTACACCCTTTGATGTTCCTCCTTATAAGCAGATCGGGTTTCGTACCATGGGACAGGCTGAATAACTATAGAGAGGTTACGAAACTGGCAATAGATCGTTTAGTGTTGATAAGAATACACACGAAAGAGGTTAAGAGTAAATGACCACCTATCCCTCCCCTAAGTCAACATCAACACTTACTTCTCACTTAGGGCAAAATTGTGACTTAAGGGAGGGGTAGGTGGTCAGTTACCCAGATACTGTATGGTATTAGGCACCGCCCTCTTAAATACGCAACTAAATTGATCCGAGTTAATAAGGTAGATGTTGAGGACTTCGAGTTGAGTAATCAAGTGATCAAAGGTTTGAAAAAATTGGAAATTTCATAAAGGTTTCTGATAGGGGTATTCCGATTTCACGTTTGAGCTGGTTATTAAAACAGTTAACAATAAAAATTGCATTTGCTTCTTTTTCACGTTGCAAACGTTAACGTTTTACCACACATGTTCAAACCTGTTAACAAAACGCGCGACATCGCAATTCAACTCATTTTGTAGCAACGTTTCCAAAACAAGTTGCACGTTTTTTTTTTTTGTTACCCGTTTTTCGGTACCTTTAGTGTGGACGAGGCCTGAGATACGTCACAAAAAGTCTTATAATTACACCTGTCGTTAATCAGTCAGTTACTTGTGATTCTTAAACAAATGGTCACATGACATATCATGACGCTCACTGTAAAACTGATCATCTTTAAACTCTGAACGACTAGTTAACAGAGGACTTGATTCCTCATTTTTGTGCGACGTCTTAATGAAACCAAATCTGGTCTGCACGAAGAGAAAGTGTAAGCACACGTGTATGAGAAACCCAAGGAGCATTGGCAGGCCGGCTTCGTGTAGTATCTGCAAGCTTTCTTCCTTGATTTCACATCTACGACAAAATAAAATACCAGATATTATTGTAAGGTAATAATTACTTAGTTTTCTTTCTTTTCCACAGAGTTAGTATACCTTAGTTGTTCCCAAGGTGGTTAACAAATCGACCACAAATTTCCATGGTCCCCACTCTCATAGAGCATAGCTCTCGACCAATCAGCGCGCGAGGCCAGATTCGTTCAGTTATTGTAAAAATAGCGCTGTCCACTGGATAAATCACTATCCAGTGGATAAGTATTAGGAAAACGAATTACACTATTACACTATCCACTGGATAGAGATTTATCCAGTGCAGTGTATATCATTCTTCTCCTTTCGAACAACCGGGACCTGATCGATTCATTAACTTTCTTCAGGCGCTGAAAAACCGTCTCCTTTGTGCATAATATATGTTTAGGATTTGACTGACGTGGATGGTTAGGGTTAATTAAAAGTGAAATTCTCATTACGATGGGAATGGGTTGGTCAGTCAGCATTGCAATTGACAAATGAAAAGCGCCCTTAGATTCTATTACGTGGTTTGATTCCTTTAATTTATTAGCTAGTGAACTGCGTTAGATTTGCTATGAATGTTGCAGCAATGATCGTCCATGTCTTAGACGATAATCAATGTGTTTAATACTTTTTTCATTCATTATGAAGACATGTATACACGTAACCCCTCTCTTCCTATCGAAGTTTACATAATAGGCTCTTTGCAGGTAGCCATTCACGTGGTACAAAACCGCCGTGCTGGTGAGCAAAAGTCGCACTGGGACAAGACAAACAAAGAAAATTACAGTTTAAAATTATGTGTCTTTTGTTTGTCTTGTCCCAGTGCGACTTTTGCTCACCAGCACGGCGGTTTTGTACCACGTGAATGGCTACCTGCAAAGAGCCTATAAAATCCTAGCACTCCCACAGGATACTAGTTCCTTCTTCACTAAATTGAAGAGGGGGTGGGTGGGGGGGGGGGGGAAGGGACATAGGGGGTCCAAACCCCCGCCTCTTTTTTAGCCGTTTTTCAATTGCGAATTTAAAACTTTGATGCGTGATTTTGATCCCTTAATTTTTCTATTTCCCGCTTTTTTAGAATTCTCACCTCTCATACGGTCCTCCCTCCCCATTTTCCTGGCTCCCACCCTTTGTCCTTTCCTCACTTTGGCTACCGCTCGAAACGTTCTCGTTAATTCACGCACCTTATTCTCCAATCGAGAGGTCCAATGTATTCATCAACCAAAGAGGAAGCGAAAGCAGCCATAATTCCAAGCATCAACACAGGCACTAGAAAGTGATTTATTCTCACATCCGGGTTTCTCAAAGGCAAGGCCCGCGCATGAACTTTGAGATACAAAACCATCAGGAACAGTGTGGTGAGCCCTCGGGCAGCCAGCTCTAACCCTGCCCAGCGGTAGTCGTGATAACCGACTGCCCAGTATTCTGCGAGAGCTGCTTTGATCATCAAACTTGTGAAAGCCACGGCCCCCAAACAGCAAACCTACTTAGAAAACCACAATTAGAAAAACAAATAAACCAGGGAAGGAAACTTGTTTGAGTGTGAAACAAAACTGAATGCAAGGCTGGTACTACGGCAAAGGGATGATTTATTATAGGCGAACATGCCAGAGCTATACCGAGAGAAAATATCTTTAAACGGCTCCTAAAATTTAAATTTTAAATTTACATAAGTGGTTAATAATTAACTACAACTATAAATGCTAGATAGAATATTATATAGGTAAATGATTATAAAATAAAAATAGAAATAGAAAACGTTCAATGTTCATTCTTCCGGTTAACACCGTCTGGTGACGGGGTTTTGCCTCTATCTACGAGGTACGCTTCTCTTGCCTTACGGCGTGATATGCTGAAAGTGGGTTGTAATTCCAGCGTAATAGGTTCCATGTCTGCGGGTATGTTACACGCGAGTAAACTGAAATGAAACCAGTTTAGATTATCTACAAGTAAACTATAAGTGGTCGCTCATAGAGATCTAAGAGCTACTCATCTCTTTGTAGCCTTAAATACTCAGTGAAGCTAAATCTATGGTAAAAACTGCGGTTACCATACTGATTTTTCTTCAACTCACCATAATTTTTACCCCTGCTGGATCTTGATCCCTCTTGTCAAAATCAAGTTTGTTCTTGAGTAAGAGACACAATCCGCACCCAAGAATACAAAATGAGTTTAACAAAGTAGCTACAGCGCGCGTGTAAACGCTAAGTTCCAGCTTTCGAACGTAGTAAAGGCCGCAGGTGAATGGGGCGAGAAGGCAGCAAATACCGACGATAAACCCGATATTCCTGTTTTGCCGGCGCGATGACGTCATAGCCCTCCTTGTGAGGGGTTGCTCGTCATCGAGTTCTTCAGGATCGTCTGTTTCGTTTTTGATTTGAATGGAGTGCTCAAGGAAAACGAGCGTGCACAAGAGACGGTAATCTATCAGCAAAGCTTTGTAAAGTTCGTAGAGAACGTCAAACCAGTTTCCGTAAACCGATCGGGCATCATCTTTCAGAACGGCCTTGTTTAAGTTCACTTGGGCGTCTACCCATCGCATAAAGTTGAAAAACGCCAGCACTTTGAAATAAAATTGTGCGTTCTCTTTGTAATGATCACAGACTCTTGAGTTCCTCAGCCAGACGTACACCGCGACTTGAATTAATTTTTGAACGACATATTGCCCATCTTTAATCACATTAAGCATCCAAACGTCTCTATGGGATTGCGGGATCTCGTCTCTTGCGGCATGGGCCGCTAACAGAATCAGCAGTTCCGTTGTAATAAGAGGTAAGGTGATGACTGTGACAAGAAGCCCCATGGAGGGCTGATGTTGCCCGAGGGTACGACGATTGGAAGAGCCAGTTGGTTTTACAAAGAATAATCCGGCACCAAACAGGATAAATACCACGCCGACAAGGAAAACGGAGACTAAGCGATGATATAGACTTATCGCTGAATCGTTGGATTTTGTGAAGACATCGATTGAGGTCGCTATTAGCCCGACAAGAAAGAGAATGAACGCAGAGTGCGAGGAGAAGAGTTTGACGAAGGGCTTAAAGCACACTCCAAGGGCACTCAATAGCAGCAAAATCAGGTAAAACAGCATTGAATACGACGCAGCGATGACTTGAGAAGCAAATGCCGTGGCGTTCAAATCTTTGAACAGGCTTTCGTTGCACAGGCTATGGCTCGAAGGGTGAAAAGACATATTTACTCTCATGTTTCATGAGCTGGTGTCGTTACCTACTGAGCCTTGACAATACTTTCAGCATCATTGAGTGACTTATTTCGTTTTTATTTCGTTAATTCCGAAACAACTTTGCGGTGTGCTCGTTTAAGCTAAATAAATCCAACTTTCGGTTTCTAGCATTATTTGGCACACTCAATCCGTATGACGCTTACAAGAACGTTGCAGAGTCGAGTATGTTTAGAATAAAAAATAACTGTGCCCTTAAAGGTTAAACCAGGCACTGAAAACTGTAAATATAGTTTGTTCCATCGAAAGCTGTTATATGCGTCGTTATAGGCTCGATCACCGACCGCTGTTCGAAGGGCGAAACTAAATCTGATCATACCCGCATATATTGTCCCTGCTAACGGAGATCTCTTTACCCTTATTTTCGCCCGCCGAATACCATGGAAAGGAGGCCTCTTCTAGCAGGCAAGCTGTGTACAAAAACGTTTCAGATCATCAGTAACTTGTGCGACGTTTCCACACGCAACAAACAGTGGTGTATATGTGTATGTTTATTCATCATGCGAAACGCTCAAAATAAACTATTACACTTCGTCTAACATAACTAAATAATCGATGAGTTTTTTTGTTACAAAAAGCAATTAATTTTTAATAACTAACTGACTTTTCTAAATATTTCTAACATTCGATCTGCGGGAATCTGAACTTAATACATCCGTTCGTAAATTGCTTCTTATAAACCATGCAAACAAAAAACGTACATTAAGAAAATAGTTCTTTAAGGGGCAAGTACTGATTGAGAAATCTAAAAAATAAAAACTGAAAATAAATTAATATAGAACTAAAAAATATATATAAAACGACTCCCTTTTCTTGAGTCTTCAAGGAAACTTTGAGGTAGCAAGTAATACGCGCGTAGTTTTTAGCAAACGTCGTTTGAACATACAACAATGCCAAGACATTTTCGATTTGTACTGGAAATGAAAATCTCCTGAATATATTTTCATTTACCACAAAATGCTCATGTTCCATGCTTTCATGCTCATAAAAAATTAAATTGTTCATATTCTATTGGCACAAACTACCATTAACCAAAGGCTGAAACCCTTTATTCCGGCGCATTATAGAAAGTTGTTTTCGATAAAAAGCTAGTAGAAATATTATTAATGTGAAAATCCTTAGTGACTATGCCACAAAATGAAGAAACTGTTTCCTAAGTTAAAAATTTTTTATTTCTCTTAATATATAATGTAAAAATCCTTAGTGACTATGCCACACAATGAAGAAACATTTACCTTAGCTAAAAATTGTTTACAGATTAAGTTTATTAAACGATATTTTCACCCCCATGAAAGCTAATTTACTGGTAATAAAGAGCAAAAGGTTTAACATAAACTATGTACGATAAGGACTAAAAATATAAAGTATATAAAAATAAAGTGGTTATTTGTAAATGTTCGGCACTCCATTAAAAATTGGGGTCAAATTATGGAAGGTTCAAACACAGCGCAAGTTTTGGCTAGAAATAACAGTAAGCTGTACTTTGTGGACGCTTTTTGTTTTTAGATATTTTGCGTATGATATTTGTTGCTTTTATCTTTTAATTTATATTTAGCCGTTCGTATCTGGCCGGAAAGAGTTTTAGAATACTTCCCAACTCTTCGGTTCTTTGGCCTTCTTCTTGGGCGGTTTAAAAGTTATGTCATGCTTCTTCACCCGTTCACGAGCTCGCTCTAGTTCAGCAATACTCAGCGGATGTTCCAGAATTGTTCTCAACAACTTTGCAAAGAAAGGTATATATGACATAAAACCAATGAAGTCGATAAAACCTGTAGAAAATCGAAAAGGACACAAATAATGCGTCTTTTCTGGTGAACATTATTGGTACAAATTAGAGACCTTAAGATTCTTGGACGCGACTACGGTTACGAGATTTGACTTAAAGTTTATTTGCGTATTCTCAAATTATAGACACCACGGAAAGCTTCATTGCACATCTTTTTCACCAAAAGATTAGCACTGTTATCTTTACAGAAGGAACTATGACCGCAATCATGTTCTCCCGCCAAAATGACGCTGGTTCACGCGCGTGCATGCACTAGTTAGTTTTGAGAAAATCTCGGACTCGTAGTCGTAATCTTATTACAATCTATTATGAACAACAACAGAAACAGTAGTTAGCAGTGACGCCCGACGTTGTTACCGCGTCATGTTAACGAAAATAGAGATTACGAACCAGTCATTAATCCTTTCACTCCAAATAGTGGCCAACAGTCAAATTCACAAAAAAAAGATAACACCGATCCTCGATCTGCATAATTCTTCATAGCATACTTTATAGAATAATTGCTTAATGTATGCTACGAAAGTGCAACGATTGGACTCACCAAACTCATCACGTGCTCCTTCAAGCACCTCCTTGGCTGTCTGAAGGTCCGCCCCTATTTCTGTTTCCATGGCAGCGGACACCATCACTAGTAACTCTCCAGCGTCTAGTCTGTTGTCGTCATCTTCATCGATTGTTTTGAACATTTCCTTTACAAAAGCAGTATTGATATGGAAAAACATATTAATTACCTCTACAAACGAGTACTTTAACTCTTGAGAATAAGACGTAATCATATTGATTTTATTATGTAATTGCTTTCAAATCAAAGCATTGCCGAAGAGGTTTTATTTGGAAGTTTGTCACACTGGTCACTAATTGGGACGAAAAGAAAAACAACAACAACAAAAACAAAAAAGAAAGAAAGAAAAGAAAATTCCGCTGAGTTTTCAATGGCCTCGCATTTCATATTTTCTATATCTAATTTTGCAGTCCATAATGTCCTACTCTCAATTTTCGATATATCCATGTTATTCAAAGTGTCCGAAAGGGTCTTTAAATAGATAAAATGGTATCAAAGTCAATCAACTACAAAACGTTTTTTCAGGATGAAGGTTTTTAACCATGTTCACGAAAAAATAAAAATAAACAACTATTATTATTATAATCCCTGCCTTTTTACTGACTCTACGAGAAGACAGATCTTTGATTTGTGGAGTTTCATTTTTAAAGCTAATATATACAACCGTAGTAAAAAACACAACCTTTTGATGTCTATCACATGCACTTTACCTTGAAAATGACAATATGCTGCGATAAATTTTCCAGATCTAAAGCTAAAGATGCATCTTCGGATTCAGTTCTGACAGACAATTAAAAAAATAATGAATGAAAGAGAGTTAAACCAATAACCCTAGTTAATCATTTCACGCGGCAAGAAAAACTTCAAATTTCTTACTTGGCTCCAGAAATCTGATCATTGAGAGCGCAAATGGCGGTAAATTCTCTTTTATCGACGGTGTGATCTTTGTTTAAGTCAAACACCTAAAAATGAAAAAAAAGAAAAGTTAGAGAATATTTAAATGCAAAACCTAACAATGACTCAAAAGTTAGAATTATAGAGAAGCCTGTTCACAGACATTTATCTGTTTTTCTCGAGAAAATTGTCAAGCGCGAGCGACGAGAGTGATAAACTGTTCGTATAACGGTTGCTTATATAAGGGAGTCTAGCCCAACCCGGTTCAAAGAATGACTTGACATTTGTTTAAAACTTTGCTTACATATAATTCTGAAAAGGACAAGGTTTAAGGTACTTTCTTCTTTTTTACCTGTACAAAATGTTTAATGTCATGTCTAGAAACAGAAGGCTGCATCCTTAGCTTGAGTTCTTCTAGAGTTACACTGCCATTTTTATCTTTATCCACTTCATCAAAAAGAAGGCCAAACACATGTCTCTGTTGTTCGTTGATGATTCCGTAACGCGTATCCTGGAACAGAAGAAAATAAAAATGCTCATTTAAAGTGGCTGTGTCACGGCAGTCCAGTTCATTTTGTTTAATTTTGCCAATTACTCGCTCTCAATCGGTATGGAACTTAAAGTAAGCAAAGAAATTACAAGTAAATGACAAAATCAGAGATCCGTGACAAACAAATTTGTCTCCTAAGCATTATTTTTGAAGTTGCAAGCATCAGGGATCAACTTTGAAAAACTGTTAGGCTGAACAGTTTTCAAAAACCGTAATTTCAATCCATTTCAATCTTCGTCAGTTTTGCCCATCCTTCACATCTGTTGTATCTGTTTTGTTATTTTAACCTTCCTTTAATGTTTTAAGCGGTTATTTTTTGCGTTTTTCTTAATTTAACGGGCATTTTGTACAATTATTATCTAATTTAGCTGAATTTCGTCAGTAACACAGCTCCTTTAAGTTCGAATCTCACGCTAGCCCTAAATAGCCTGCGCCACAGACGAAACTAAACTCTTTGGTTCAGAAAGGACTGTTGAACCATTTTTATGGCAAATTTCTTCTCACAGACGCCCACGTGTTTCTCAATCTGTGAACGCCAGTCGCCTTTGGCGCGGGAAATACTGCTTTGCGAGCAGAGGCGAACAGATCATTCGAGGGTACCCAAAAACAATGACATTTTTTAATATCCCTGGAATTTAGTTTAGTGGCAAAATACAACGCGCGTTTCATTAAAAAAAAAAGTCAGTTAAAAAGTGATATACGATCCTGTCGATGTAAGAACGTCAGGCTCAAACAAGCGTCAGGTCTGAGAGGAGGGGGGGGGGGGAGGGTCCGGACCCCATGGACCCTCCCCCTGGATCCGCCACTGCTTTGAGGCTCAGAACAAGGACCTCGGCGCTTCTTTGCAGACGTTACTAACCAGTGTTAGATTACATCTGTCATACAGGCTAACTAGTGTGAGCATAAAGAGTCAGGTTGTATACAAAAAAAAAAAAGGTTAACAAAAAAGTAATAAATGAAAGTTGAAAGGACGTATGACTATGACTTACAGGCATCTGAAGTTTGTCGTCTTCCGCCTCCTTTCCTTCAGTAATCTCTGTCAAAAAAGTTCTGCCAACGGGATAAACAAAAATAAATGTATAGAGGATTTACGGTAACGGAAAAAGGGACTCAATGGTAACAAACAACGGAGACCGACACTTACACAGGAAACCTAAAGGAGCGACGCATGCACATGTTAACCACCAAGAAAATATCTGTATGCGCCACTGTCGCTGGACTAATGTTCGCAGTCCCCTGTTTTCCCGGTAAGATCATCAAGATCGAGCGCTTAGCTTTGCGCTGCGAGCGGCCATCTTGGTTTCAAGACCAGTTCGAGTCTAGGCCGGGGATGAGTGCAGGGGAGTGTTTGCCTCTCCGTCTACCGCTAAAAACGCCCTGCCTCTTGGTACATTTGAAATTAAGATGGCCACCCGTAAAAGCAAAACGTTCGATCTCGACGATCTCACGGAAAAAATAAGGGACTGTGAACAGTCTACACTGTCTTTCATTCATACAAAGGACTAGTTCCTGGTTACTTACGAAGAAAACTTTCCTCCCCTCTTCTTTGAGGCGTCTGTGTTAGTTGATATAAAAATCCTGACGAACATAAAGCCAAAGAGTCATAAGTTACAAACGAAAGCAAGCAAACAAACAAAAAACGTACTACACGCACCGCAAAACAGAAGGTTTCAATAGACGCGTTTTGTCTGATATCCAAATTGCTCGAAATAGGTGTACTTGACTCGTCTGCGCCAACGTTCTTTTTCTCTTTTTTTAAACCGCTTCTTGGTAGGTCTAGTTATAACATAAGAAACATCTCTTCTCGTACTTGACATAGCAAGTGTGTCAAGACATAATTAAAAAGTAAAGCCCCTATTATACCAGAACTCACCTGTTTGGTGGAGGCTTCCCCGGCTGATATCTGGTATCAACTTCTTCTCTTTTTATTCCCAGCCACTCATCTAAATATTTATTTCTTTTCTCTTCTTTTGGAGCACTTGTATCACCCGCATCATCGTTCGTCGTCTCTTCATTCTCTTGCCCTTTTCTTGCAATTTTCCTTTTATCCTTAGTCTTTTTCTGATTGTCAGGCGTCTTTCCTTCCTGATCTTTGAATCGTATTTTCCCTTTTTTGACTCCTTTGGCGGAAGGAATTCCATTCTTTTTCAGAGGCTGTGTCTTTTTATCGATGCCTTCAATGCTGTCCTTGTTTTCGAAATCGGGGGACTCGCCATCTTCAACGCCATTTTGAGATACTCTCTGATTGAGTAAAGCGGCTTTGCGATCCATGAATTCCTTCCGTCTTCCTTTGATTGACACGCTGTCAAACTCGTCAACTGAACTGATATCCGACTCTTCTTCCGCCCACTTTCCATCATTTTCGGCGCTTTCCAAATCAGTAGCAGAAGAAAATGCCTGGAATGTATGCAAAACCAAAAACAACAACAGAAACTTTAGTAACAACGAGCAGCAACAGTTTGGCAAGCTTGCTGTTTGTGATAGCTGTTTTTTCGTTCCCCATGCTTTGATTCTAGGGAGGCCAGAAAAAACTAAAGACAAATCCCTTGCACTCCCTTGCGTGTAAAATGATGATATTAAGATTTATGCAAACAAACAAACACTTAAGAGAACAGCTACAACGAAAACGTCCCTACGAATTACCTCTTAGACAGGTCACAGGCTGCAACAAATTACAACTGAATCGCACAAAAGAAAGCCTGCTGTCGTGTGTCTCGGTGTGGTCACCAACTATTTCCAATCTATGCAATTAATTGCACACATCGGAAAAAATGAAGCGCCACGACGAAGAAAGAATTAAGGTCTCAGATAAACATTCTTTCAGTGACAACATAAGAGGATACTACGAAATGATAATTACAATAACAAAAAACGTTTAGGAAGCAGGCCTCTTACCGCGGAGCTGGGTGCCCTGATCCCAGGCACAGGGGTACTAAGCTGACCACTTGGACTGTCCCGAGGATTTCTTGAAGCAAATCTGTAAGTAAACGTTCCATTTAATATCACTCAAACACACTGGGTCGGTTATTTCTTATGTAAGTAAATGTACTTATGTGTCATTGTCACTTCAATGTGTGTCAAATTAAATCTTCTTGTCTATCTAAACGAAGAATTCATAGGACTTCCAGATTCTAAAGACTACGAGTAGTCACTTTTTTTTCTTTTGAGTCACAGTAGCTCGAGAGTCGGCACGCGTGAGAGGAAATCTAAGCAGCGAAGCCGCGAGGAACGAGGACGGAAACCTTCTCTCCGTCTCAATCTCCCCTCCTTTTTACCACTAATTTGCATAATTTTAATTTTGCGCCCGCCGCGGGTAACTTTGAAAAAAGAAGGACGACCGCTCGTAGTGTAGTCATTTAGAAGGTTAAAGGTTCTTCAGTCTACCCTAGGCTAAAGCTTCCATGAAACTGTTCACGATAAATGATGTTTAGATAAACGCGTTGGGCAAACTGAAAGCGCCGTTTTGTTAAACACTGGCTACACTCCAGGGGCACCCAGAGGGAAATTTTGAGGAAAAGACCTAAAAACAACAACAAAGCATGAAAGCGGCCGAACTAAGAGAGGAGCTGTGTTCCGGCTGTCTAAGGTTACTTTGTCGATGATTTTATTGCCTTTTACGTGCCCTCGGAGTGATTTGTTGCCGCGACGCGTTGCAGCGACATGTCACCTATAGTGCGTTCGGATCTTTACTTAAACTTTGGAGCAACTTGTACGTAACTTAACAAAAATTTTGTCAACTCTCAAAGAGAGTTCTTAGAATTGGAAGCTGGAGCATGAGAATTTGGCGCAAACAAGAGCGGTTCCTTCCCTAGAGAGATTTCTACTTAAAAGGAAACTCGCGTTGAGCTTTATGTTCTGCAATATTGGTCATAACTTTTATTACATTTGGTGGCTCCCAAAGGAACCGTTGGTTTTGGCGGTAAACTCACGAAGTAAGTTCACTTGCTGCTGGTGTACTTGGTCACAGCCTTCGTTCCTTCACTGACAGCATGTTTGGCCAGTTCACCGGGCAGAAGCAGCCTGATGGCGGTTTGGATCTCGCGGGAGCTGATGGTTGATTTCTTGTTGTAGTGGGCGAGGCGGGAAGCTTCGGTAGCGATGCGTTCGAAGATGTCGTTGACGAACGAGTTCATGATGCCCATGGCTTTGCTGGAGATACCAGTGTCAGGGTGAACTTGCTTCAACACCTTGTAGATGTAGATAGCATAGCTTTCCTTTCTCTTTCCTCTCCTCTTCTTCTTTCCATCAGATGGCGCCTTTGCCTTTCCAGCTCTCTTCTCGCCTTTCTTACCTGCAACTTTGGGTGCCATGTCTGTATTTCAATATGGTTTAGAAATGCATGAATACTCTATGCACTTGATATTTACAACAGAATAGGGTAAGGATCGATTAACATACGGATCGAAAATCACGTTATTTGATTGGCTAAAACACGGGTATACAGAATTCTTTTACATAGAGTGTACACTTAGCCACGTGTTGCAATTCACATGAAAACAAAGCTTCTTTGATAATTAAACTGAGACCTTTGATTGGCGAGTTTCGATCCTACCTACTTTGAAATGAACTACAAATACTGCTTTCCTCCAATTGGACTATCACTTCACTAGAAAGCTTCTGAAAACTATCAAAAGATGTCTGGTCGCGGTAAAGGAAAAGCAAAGGGTACCAAGTCCAAGACCCGATCGTCCCGAGCAGGGCTTCAGTTCCCTGTTGGTCGTATCCACCGTCTTCTTCGGAAAGGCAACTATGCTGAGCGTGTTGGTGCTGGTGCTCCAGTGTACTTGGCTGCTGTGCTTGAGTATTTGAGCGCTGAGATCCTTGAGTTGGCTGGAAACGCTGCTCGTGACAACAAAAAGACCAGAATCATTCCCCGTCACCTTCAGCTGGCCGTCCGAAATGACGAAGAGTTGAACAAACTGCTCGCCGGTGTCACTATCGCGCAAGGTGGTGTCCTTCCAAATATCCAGGCTGTACTTCTTCCCAAGAAAACCGAGAAGAAACAGAAAGCTTAATTCAGCTTTCATTTATACAAACGGCTCCTTTAGGAGCCACCAAATACTATAAAAGTCATGACCATTAACTCGCTTTTCAGATGAACGCGATTGGGGCTTATGGAAGTCTAAACTAACAAAGAGTATTGCAAGCAGTTAAAAAAACGCGGAAAGATAAATTTTCTCGGTAAAATGATCTTCATTTCTTAACGTGCACTAGGATAATTTACATCCAGTTTCAGTGAGTTATGCAGAGTATTCCTTAAGCTTCATCTCTTCTTAACTGACATAGCGTATGCGCTTTCTCGTGCGTATCCTGCGTCAATTTGATTATACCATTCGAAAGCCAACATAACTATTTAAATGTAAATCTTAAGAACACTCTTGAATGGAGCGCGAAATTTAACCGCATCTAAATGAGTGCAGTTTTAACGTTGAGCACGAAGTACCTGTTTTAATAGTTTCCGATAATGAGATGATGTCCCGTTAAACTTTACTTTTCATGCGATGTTACGTAGACTACATGAGTTAGCATGAAGAGTATTGCAAAGGTAATTTTTTACAAACGTGCGCAGCCATCCATAGCTTCCATAACTTCCAAAACCCTAGTCGCTGACTGAAGTGGTTTGTAACAGACGACTTAACTGTGGCGGCGTTTAGTGGTTACTACAAACGGTTTTGCCGCCTAGTGCTTTCTTGCTCTCAGTCGAGTTGCTCGACTGAGAGCTACTAAGGTACCTTATAACTCTTATTTTGGAAAGATTGAAGTGCCTCTACTTAGATGGCAATCTACTAAAGGAATGTTTTTTTCTACTAAAAGACGCGAATCAATGGGAATGACTGGCACAAAAACTAATTAACACACACAAAAAAGCTAACATAACTATGCTTCGCTCGGCGCTTTATTTCCCACCCATTTTGAGTTTGAATAAAACCTTTGCGTAAAGAGCTCGCTTTGTACCTAAAAGTACCACAAGGTAGAATAAACGAAACTGGTTTCTAAGAAGTTGACAGAGATTAATGTTAGGAAACTTTCCAGTGAATTACGCTTACTATAGAACGCGGCACATGACTTAACGTACGGATTACCAAAGGAACAAGTTATCATTAGGCTGCATTTTTATTTCTAGGATAAAACACTGTATCTTTCATTGAGCTTTGTATTAACTGATTTGGTTTGCTAGCACTCTGGCCGATGCGTTCCCATTACTTATTCTTTATTGACGAGTCACCCTTGAACGACCACCAAACTTTTCACCGCGAAAATCTACTGAAAGAGCGACTTCAATCGTTACGCGCGGAGGCCGTTAGATCTTGGTAAATACAGTAAGCCCGTGAAGAAATGAAGTAAGATTTCTGAGACATTGTAAAGTAAAAGACATTAAAATCACTTTTGAGTCACTAACATCGGATGTTAGTGTGTGTTAGTGTGCGCAGCCAGGGCTGAAATTTGAAGCAGTTTTCAAAACTTTGCTGAAATTTACACACGTCCTGTTCATGCTTACTACCAGCTTCATGACTTCCATTCCTTTGGCGTCGAAAAAGTCTTTTGTTTTGGTGTTTCAAAGAGTAACACACTGGAGTAAGAGGGGCCGTTGGCGGTTATTTCAAAAGTTTGGTCGTATACATGTACCCTAGAAGCGCTACGGAAAACCGTCGCTTCAACCCGAATTCAAGCAGTGAAACTGCACAAAAATTTCAATCACTTAAACTGTGGTTAGCGCGCGAACAAGAAAAACATATGGCGTGAATATTCCTCGTTCTTTAAGACCTATAAGCCAACTACGCCAAACTATTTACATCTCGACTGAATCAACTCGTATCGAAACGACTTATAACGAAACGACTTTGTATCGAAACGACTGGTAAGCACCGCTACTTGCATGTTCTCTTTGGTCAGGGCAGGTGGAAGAGAAAAGAAAGAGTTAAGTACTGTACTGGAACATTGGTTATAACTTTCATCGGATATGGTGGCTCCTAAAGGAGCCGTTGGTTTGTGTAGACAGTGGAGTCTAACCGCCAAATCCGTACAGAGTACGTCCCTGGCGTTTAAGAGCGTATACAACATCCATGGCTGTCACGGTCTTTCTCTTTGCGTGCTCGGTGTACGTCACCGCATCACGGATCACGTTCTCAAGGAAAACTTTGAGAACACCTCGAGTTTCTTCGTAGATGAGGCCAGAAATTCGTTTGACACCGCCACGGCGTGCAAGGCGACGGATGGCTGGCTTGGTGATTCCTTGGATGTTATCACGAAGGATCTTTCGGTGACGCTTGGCGCCTCCTTTTCCTAGACCTTTGCCTCCTTTACCGCGACCGGACATTTTGACTTGTTGCTCTCTAACTGAAATGATATCCTAAAAGGTGCTTTCCCCAGGTCATATACCGATAAAGTGGACCTCTCCGAAAACTTAGTAATATTTCTGTAGGTCAGATTAAAACAAAAGTAAACCAAGTCCAAAGAGAGCTAAAGAGCAACTATACACACGCAAATGTAACATATGCGCATGAATTAGTTCTACAAAGTGAGCTTCGTATATTCATCGCGCAATATCCGTAGAAGTATAATTCATTTATTCAAAAAAGAGAAGGCGTTTAAGTACCAATTACTTATTGCTTTTGCGATGGTTATATGTATTTTCTCATGTGAAACGTCTTGGAAAAACAACTCGAAATAGCGTAAAGTTTGTTGGGATCAAACTCCGCCGGCCGCTCGATGATATACTTTCTTCAAAATATTACAAAGGATTTTTTCGTCAATCAGAAAAAATATTTTTCGACCAATCAGAGTGTGGCCCGCCAGGTATAAAATTTTAAAATTGTGGTGAATTAAACAAATTTATTGATCATTTATCCCCAAAGATCTACTTGAAACAAAAAACATGGCTCGTACAAAGCAAACTGCTCGCAAATCAACCGGCGGAAAAGCGCCACGCAAACAGCTCGCCACAAAGGCAGCTCGTAAGAGCGCTCCTTTCACTGGTGGCGTTAAGAAACCTCATCGTTACAGGCCTGGTACGGTCGCTCTTCGTGAGATCCGTCGCTACCAGAAATCT
This sequence comes from Porites divaricata, assembly GCA_038088405.1. NCBI lineage: Eukaryota > Metazoa > Cnidaria > Anthozoa > Scleractinia > Poritidae > Porites > Porites divaricata. The sequence goes on from JBBMOI010000018.1 coordinate 7,742,308, forward strand.
ACCGAACTGTTGATCCGCAAGCTGCCCTTCCAGCGTCTTGTGTGAGAAATTGCTTAGGACTTCAAGACCGATCTGCGTTTCCAGAGCTCTGCTGTGATGGCTCTTTAAGAGGCTAGCGAGGCTTACCTTGTTGGTCTGTTTGAAGACACCAACCTGTGCGCCATCCACGCCAAGCGCGTCACCATCATGCCCAAGGACATTCAGTTGGCCCGACGAATCCGTGGAGAACGATCATAAGCGGATAGCATCCCAACAAATCAAACGGCTCTTTTAGGAGCCACTACATTTGTAAAAGTAATGACCTCCAGTACTATTATTTTGTCAATAGTCCAAGTTGAGTAGTCGGCTTATAGAACGACAAAAATCTTCACGCCATATGTTTTTCGTATTCATGCGCAAGATACTTTAAGTGAACCAAATTTTTTGAGCAGCTTCAAAGCTTCGGTTCGTATCGAAGCAACAGGTTTCCCTTTAGACTTGCTTGAACGTTTCGCAAAACTTTTAATGACAATATATTATTATGGTACCCTCTAAGTTTTATAGCGGAGCTCCCGCGCGCGAAGCCCCAATGCTAAGATAAATTGGTAACCTATGAAAGCACGAAAATTTGATTATAACGTGGCGTACGTCCTAACGACCGTCCGTACACCCACTACATGTAAGCCGATGCCAACTGTCAGGTTATTTTGGTGGAAAAGCGTATTGCCGCTTGCGTCTTTTGAAGCAGAGACCACTAAAGAGTCAATAAAGACGAAAACGGGAAGTGGAAAATGTTTCTGTATCCGTGTTGTCTAAAGTATTAAGCTTAGATTAATTATCATGTCCACAAATTTGGAATATAGAGAAAGAGAAAGACAGAAAAAAAGAGAGAGTAGGGCGATAGGCCAGCGAAGCTCAACAAGAAAAGGAGCTCTAGAGCGTGAGAGAAAATACAAAAGGAGACATTTTCTGTTGGAGGAACAACATGAAATTTTGTAGCGGCGGGAAGTTAGCGGCCACCAGGGTGAAAATGAGCGACAGTGAAAAAAAGTGAACAAGAACACGTCCGACATTTCCTCCCCAAAACGTGTAACTAGGAAGTTTCTGAAAGTTTCAAGTTGCAGTCGTGCAAAACATCAAAAAGTGTGCTGCACGTGCAAAATTGCTGTTTTGCTAATTAATACTATTGTTGTTTTTTCACCGTTCTCGTTGCCGTCACCGCTTAGCATTACACGATTTTTTATTTTGTTTGAGCAAATTGTAAAAATTATCGAGAGCTTCGCTTCTGGCCCTGGCAAAATCTATATATTAGGGTTTCAATGGCACTGTTAACTGTAGGCAGGCTCTTAACCAATGAGCAGAAAGAGAACAGCCTGGGTAGCACATAGTGGCAGGCGCTTGGATTATGCGAGAAAGAACGGGGCGAGCAACGGAGAAACGCGAGGGGAGATGGAGCGCATGCCCAAGAGGCTCATGAAAATCGTTCCCAATCCCTATCCACTTAGCAGCCGCTGCGTGATATGTCACGCGCCCCGTTCTTGTTGGTCTTATTTCTTTGATCACCCCATGTGCGCCGCATTCTTTCTTGTGGCCATTACTTCCAAGCGCCTGTTACGCAAGCTAGACAGAGATTGAGTACGACAACAAGGGTTTGGATACATGGAATAGGCGGCATGTGCATAACCAACCATGAAGCTTTTCATAACGAGTTATTACTGTGTTCCTTTTGCAAGAAATGCGAGTGTCGGAAGCGGTGTACTGTAAATGAATTCCTCCAGATATAAACTGACCCCGAAATATTCCATTCGAATGATGAAATTCTTGCGTTGAAAAAAGAAAAAAAAAAGATGAAGAAGAAATTGAAAATCGCTTACTTTGCGTCTTTGGCAGCCTTATATTCCGACAGATGCTTTTGTTGTGAAAGAAGCCTCAACTGCAGCAGGTCTGTGTTGTCCACATCATACCTACCAATCAAATAACAAAATGTAGATACTGAAACAAATGGCTGAGATAGAGTTAATGGTGGTTAAGGGCGCACAGGATCCAATAGGAAGATTTAGCAAAGACTACGCAACGACGCAATGAAGATAACCCACGAACAAGCTTTTTGTAATTTTTTTTTCGGGGGAGCGTGAAAGTCCGTGGACGGGCAAAAGGAAAGTTACTTTCAAAACTTTATTGCTGTTGTGTTTGACAGTATTTCTTTGTAATATAATATCGCAACAGCCGAACCTTCATTCTTTTAGGAAATATAGAGATTAGATTATTATAAGTTTCTGGGAACTGCCCACCTACCCCACCACAAAGCCGACATTTTGCCATCAGTGAGAAGTAAGTCGGTGTTAATGTTGGCTTTACCGCCCAGGGGAGGGGTAGGTGGGCAGTTTCCCAGGGAAGGCATGATCCCAGGCTCCAGTGAAGACGGCGCACGCAGCTCCAAAAATTAGTTTGATTAATGGCAGAGCGAATTTTGGCAGAGCCATTGGCGGATCCAGGGGAGGGGGGACGGGCCCCCTTACTTTTAGACCAAACTGAGGCCCGGAGGGCCGAAATAAATTTTTTTGGAGAAGGCGCCCCCCCCCCCACCCCCCCTTCACCTGGATGACCGGACCCACCCTTATTTCAAGGTCTGGAGTCGAGTTCAGTCCTTTCCGCGAGCCTGTGCGTTCTCATTGGACATTGCGTTGTCTTAGGGCGCTTTCCATTACGTGTCAGAACTGGCCGGCCGGATCATTGCAGGACCAGCCAGTTAGCAAATGAAATCGGCTTTTTCCAAAGGGTTTGAGCTGAAAAACCATCTAGTTCGTGCATACTATTTAGCATTTGACTAATCTGGCTGGAGAGTTTTGATTAAAAGTAAAATTCTCATTACGATGGGAATGCTCTGGCCGGTCATTTCTGACAAATGAAAAGCGCCCTTAGCTTGATCTGTCTAATGAGGCCCACTCGGTGGAGTTTTACCCGGTTTCGGTATTACTAGCAAGCGCGATGGTAGTTTATCACGCCAGTACCCGGTATTTAATAGATATTTTCATTGATATGTTTGCTCCGAAATGGGCACGCGGGCTCCATAATTTAGCACATTTTCCCTCCTGGGACCCTTGCATCACCCCTGGGTATTGAGCGTGGTATTTAAATGTTTTGCCAACATCAGGATCACTCTTCAGATCGCTTTTCTATGCGTTCATGCCCCGAGAGGGCATATATACTTGCGTTTTTGGTGTGCCATTCCGGTTTTCGTCGCTGAGCATGGCCTAGGCTCCTGACGCTATCTTTCCTTATGTTTTGGAAGCCGTTCGCCCGGCTGTGATACCTCCTTCGAGTTACCTTTTGTAGCGTGAGTCGCTTTCAGACTGGATTTCATGGCAGGTATCCGTCTCCATTTCATTTCATAGCGAGTGTCGCTTCGAGTTGTTTCATAGCGTACGTCGCTTTCAGTTGTTATAGCATGTGTCGCCTTCACGTTGGTTTTTCTCGGCGTGTGTCGCCCTCCAGTTAGTCATTTCTCGCGTGACTCGCTTTCACTAGTTTCATGGTGTCTTTCGTATTTTGCTCTCCATTTTGTGTTTATAGCGTGTGTCGCTTATAACTTTGTTTTTGTTTTGTTTTGTTTTGTTTTTTATGGCGTGTGTCGCCTTCCAGTTAGCCATTTCAGCGTGTGTCGCTTATAAGTTGTTTTCATGGCGTGTGAGTGACGCCTTCAGGTTGTTTTCACGGCGTTTGTCGCCTTTAGGTTGTTTCTATGGCGTGTGTCGCCGTTTATGGCGTGTGTCGCTTTCACTAGTTTCATGGTGTCTTTCGTATTTTGTTCTCCATTTTGTGTTTGTGGCGTGTGTCGCCTTCCGCTCGTTTTTACGGCGTGTGTCGCCTTCAGGTTGTTTTCACGGCCGGTGTCTCAGGTCTTAGTTTTCGTAACACCCTCATGGCATCTCTGTTTTGTTTTGTTTACAAATATCAGTGCGCGGTGTACACACTGGGGGGCTCTTAAACGGAAGACGGCCGCTTTCATCCTGTTATTTGGAATTAGTTATCCGCGGTTCTATGGTCTACCTGCCTGGGCTGTTTTCTACGTTCTAGATTTATTCGATGTTTGCCATTTGTTATTAGTTTTATGGGCTTATAGTTATTTATGCAGGTTCATCTCGACTAGATGTGTACCTCGTGTCACGCAAATCGGCCCATCGCTTTGTTTTGGTTGGTTTTTTCTTGTGTGTTATTTTACTCGCTTCGAGCAATGTGTCGTTATTTCCCGACTTTCGGTCTTGTACTCCAGCTATCAGTCCGGTCGATCTGGGGTGGGTAGTTCTAAATTATGCCCGATACTCTGTCTGTGACGGGGTTCCTGGATCGGCCTGGTTGGTGGCTCCCCTTTTTTCTCTTTTATTTCTTTTTCCAGTTTCGGTTTAACACTATCACGTGGGGTATATGTGCGTTGCCTTCGTTGTAATCTATTTCCAATTATTTCGCCTTTAGGCACTGTTTAACTTCTGTTAAAACGCAAGAGATTCCGTCAGATCTTATCATTCCTAGTGAACTGGAAGGGGAGCCCGCCAGTTGGGCTGGTCCGCTCCCGTCTCCCTCATCGGTCTCGCCTATTTCTTTGGCTTTGGGAAGTCGACCCTTGTTCGAGGCAAACATCGGTTTTTCTGTGGTATATCATAGATTCTCCTTACACTACGTTTTTTTTAATCCCCTAGATAAGAAGGTTAAACTTGCTTCTTTTCAAGAAAATATGCTTAGCCACAAGACGGTAGTTCTAGTCTCTGCAGAAGTCTGTGGGAAGATAAACTTCTTCACGCTCTTGTACCTGCCGCCAGGTTGTTTTCTCGTGCGGCGTGTTTGGCCATATCACACGGCAGTGGCGTCTCCAAGAGCTGTTCCCGTAGCGTGAGCTTCTGAGATTGGGGGGAATATGGCGATTTTTCTAAGGTTGTTGGCTTAGTGGCGGCATTCGGCGCTCGGGTAGAAATTATTTTCGCCCATATCTTAGTATTCCCCGCGTGTGCCATAGAGGTGCAGCATATCAATGAAAATTCTCCTACTATTTTCATTGATATGTTTGCTCCGAAATGGGCACGCGGGCTCCATAATTTAGCACATTTTCCCTCCTGGGACCCTTGCATCACCCCTAGGTATTGAGCGTGGTATTTAAATGTTTTGCCAACATCAGGATCACTCTTCAGATCGCTTTTCTATGCGTTCATGCCCCGAGAGGGCATATATACTTGCGTTTTTGCCCCCCCTCCTCCCCTCAGCGACGAAAACCCGGTTATGCTGCACTTCTTCGCATACGCGGAAATTATTTTCGCCCATATCTTAGTATTCCCCGCGTGTGCCATAGAGGTGCAGCATATCAATGAAAATTCTCCTACGAAATTAAGCTTCACGTATACAGCAAACGGCAAATGTCAGATTCAAGTTGACAATTTCTGAAAATAGAAAATGAGCAGATAAAAACAGCTCAAAACAATTCTTATGGATAAAAAATTGCGTGAAACTTCTAATTTATGTGTAGAAATAATGAAAAGTAAACGACAAGTAAGGGGAAACTTGGTCACGAGTTACAAATTTGCGTTTGCTGTTTGACGTAAACGTGTTCCTTAACCTCTCCAGTTGTTCAGAAAGTGACTGCTGGAAAAACCTCTATCCAGTGGATCACACAGTTGGCTTCCAAAATACTCATCCAGTCGATAGTTTCACTATGATCTAAGAAATGATAGGGGGAAGGAGAGATGGCCCAAACCTTCCACCTTCCGTACCTTGCACTCCTGGGTTCCATCCCTATACCATTGTCATTGTGTAAGAAGACAAAATTCTAAATATTTTAACCTTGTAGACATTTAGAACGTTCTGAGTTTGGAAGAAACAGTCCGTAACAGAATTAGTCAGTAAGAGCTGTGAACCAACCTTCCTTGTAACGGAATTTTTGTTCCCGCCATGTAGTATTGCTTGTCAATCCTGTGGCTAAGAATCTACAAACAGCAATGCATACATTATAAGTTATTAACATTATACGTAACGATAGTATCCTAAAAAAATGAAGCCTGGAGCCTGTTCACAGACACTTTACTTTCTCTTTAGGGATCATTGAGCGAGCGTATGAAAATGTAATCCGCATGGGATTTATTGACCGCAAGAGCAGAGGTGGGCCGGGTGGGGAAAAGAGAAAATAGTTTTTTCTTTATGCTTTGTTCTTTTTTTTTTCCCGCGCTGTCGACTCCTCGAAAAAAAAACGGCTGTGGACAGGCTTATAAAAAAGATTTTCGTCCACTGACTTAGTTTAATTTAACTACTGACTGCAGTAAAGTACTGTTATAAAGTTTCATGTTTATACACTCAGGAGATTTTTGGGGGCGCTTATTGAAAATCGCACGCGTGAAGGCCTGTTTTCGAGCGATTTTTGGTCGTGATTTTCAGCGTGATTTTAAATCATGTGTAATGTAAGGCGACTGCATAGTTATGAACCTGTTCGAATTTTTCGATTCATCGACTATTAATGCGCAAGAGGTGTCTTTCCAGTTTGGTCATTTTACTGCAAACGACAAACTGCGGTTTTGCGGTTAACAGATTCGCGTTACCCGCCTGACCATATTTGAGACTTAAGATTCGCGGGTGGTAGCTCGCGGCTGCCATGTTTGTTTTCATTTATCCACTTACTTATATTTATGTTGAGAAACTGTCTTCAAAATTACGGTAATGCGATAATCAATAAGCAAAAGAGCTCTAAAAAGTAGCATTTCTTCTCAAAGGTGGGATTGTGATGTTTTAGGGTGCGAAAAACCTTGCGGTAGATCGTTTACCTCTGGAGCGTGGTCTAGCCGTACAAACGTGAACCTCAAACCGCAAACCTGACGGCAAGGCCCTGGTGACGTGACTTCTTGACGTTCGCGGTTCGCAGGAAATGCCGAAAAACCTCAATCTTAAGGTCTCTAATGCATGGACTGTCCGCAAAAAAGGAAAAAGTGGGCGTTGAAGAGAGAGGGCCGTTGTAGAGGGGTTTAAACAAGAGTTAGTTTATGGACTATCCGCCAAAAGAGTGGCCGTTGTAAAGAGGTGGCCGCTATAAGCATTTCATAATGCTTATAGCAAAGTTAAACTAGCATGCGTAGCAAGCGTATCCGTGCGGTTTCGGAGCAAACAACAAAGAACAAGAGTCAAAAACCGCGCGAAAAATGGCGGGCTCGTTGCACTTTTCGCGCGACCAAAACTGAAAATCTCGTTCCTCGGTCTTTCTTTGCTTCGGAAACCAAATGGAAACGCTTACTACGCAGGCAACAGCTAAACCCACGTCAAGTACAGTTCAACCTCTTCTCAACAGCCACCTTGGGAGCAGAAGAAAGTGGCCGTTGTTATATTGACAGGTTTTACCCACCTCAGACGTCCTCTTCATTCTTCTACACTGTTCCTTTGCTTGTTCTTCGGCCTTCAGTCTGTCTCTTTGTCCACTGTACAATATTCTAGGACTGGTATTTTAATAAAAGAATGTGGATTACATTAACATCTGAAAGATTAGTGTTGATCTACAGATGTAACATTGGTACTTATTCTGTAAACCAAGCCTACTCAATGGCCATCTTGGAGACAGAAGAATGAGTCAGTGTATGGACTGCCCTCCTATGAAAGCCAAAGGGGTCGTTGAAGAGAGGTGGACGTCAGTGGAAGCTCGATTACATCTCATTTCTAGGCGTTTGTTCTAAGGGTTATACAATTACATATCTACCACCCATCAAAAAAACATCAAGATTTACAGACTCGTACTTTGGACTTATCGCCAACATCCAGAATGCCTTACCAGATGGAGCGATTTTCGTATGACCTTGAAAAATGATTTCGGTAAGTGTTCGTTATTTGTTTTATCAGTCAATGGATGAAAACATTAAAACATGGCCTCTTCGTTTTCTCGCCAAAGAAAACCCTAATGTGGAGAAGGCATTGTTCAATTGGCCAATCATGTTGTAGTGTGATGTCAAAGAGTATCGGTTGATTTCTAGAAAGTTCTCGGGCATGAAGTTTTTTCACCCGAGCGTTCGCTTAACCAACCAAAACCCACGCGCGTTTGTATCAAATCCCTCTATTTCCGTTCGTTTCTTGTTTCTGTTGCGTTCACTCGTTTTTATTTCAAGGACATAAGGAAACCGCTCTAAAGTAAAACTAACAAAACAAGGTATTCAAAATAATGATCAAGGTAAGGGCAACAGAGAACAAGCATGTCTAAAAAATATTAATAGTTACATTTAACAACTTTACGTTAGACTTACTTCTCATTTGACCAATATCTTGATGTTACTCCCTAAAATAACAAAATTCACATTAAGACGAGGCATACTTAGTGTGCATTTAAGGTCTGTACAAAAACTCTGCTTTTCAGTAACAGTTTGCACCAGGTAAATTAGATGAAACAGGTGTGTACATGTAGTTTGCCTGTAGAAAATGAAAGCCTTGGTTTACCAGTTGTAAATGCAGTTTTCATACTACTTTACATATTTGGCTGCTAAACTTCTAGAAACATGACTGTGAAGGTGAAAGGAAGGTCAAAGACTTAGGGGGCTTTCCATTTCTCAGAACTAGCAGGGTCGGATCATTGCCTGACCGAGTCAGTTTGAAAATGATATAAGCTTAATTTTTCCAAGAGTTTTTGGTGAAAAACCATCTCCTTCATACATACTATTTATGATTTGACTGATCTAGCTGGAGAGTTTTGATTAAGAGCAAAATTCTCATTGCGAAGAGAATGGACTGTTCGGTCAGTTCTGACAAATGGAAAGCACCCTTAGAGATGGTGATGATACCTTAAGGCTTCAGTAAGCCTGCATGGCAGGCATTCAAAGAGGATGGAGAAGAGGAGAAACAACTTTTACTCATCATATACTTTTTCCACCAAAGTACTATTGCATTCCTTATAGTCATAGTAACAAGGAAAATGAAACAAGTTTTCAAACAACTCACTTTAAATTCCAGAGCACAAGACAAATTACCTGCTTATTACTTATGGAAGAGGGCAAGTAGGGGGGGGGGGGGGGGGGGAAGAGACATAAGAGTGTCCTTGATGCTACTTTGGCAAATTTTGATATGGTATGATTTTTTTTTCACGCTTTTTTGAGTGGTTTTGCAGTTTTCCGACACACCCCTCCCCTCAAGGCACAAGTGGAAAGCCAGAAGAAGCAAGATATTACCATTTTGTGGCTGAAGGAAATGGGAACTGATCTTGTTGTTCCTGTGGGAGATGGTGAGTACTTTCTGCTCAGTGGCATGGCGGGGAGAGATGTTGTTTTGAACTTTACGGTTGGTCTGAGAGAAAAAATAATCAGAGTCAGCAAAAGTTTATTTTACAAAACACTGAGTAACAAGTATATTCAATGAATGTCAGAATGGTAAATTAATAATACATTAATCAATTAAAAGATAAAAAAATACTTTTCAAAATAATTATACATGTAAGACGAAGATTAAAATGGCTGTCAGACTTACTGAAAATTATATCCTGCATATTCACCACTTGTTGTCGAGTTTTCAGTGACAGCTGAGCTTGTTCCATTTATAGGCTAGAAGTTAAATGCATTGTTGACAATAAAATAAAATCAAACATTATTAGGTAATAAACCCAGAATTAGTGGAGGTAATGGTAGAGGTTGAAGGGTGATGATGATGATAATGATGATGATGATGATGATGATGATGATGATGAGGAGGAGGAGGTGAATAAGGACAATGGTGATAATGATGACCGTGGTGATGATAATGGTGATAGTGATGATTACATTGCTGGAGCTGATGACAAAGACGATAATATAAATGGCAATAACAACTATACATGTATTGTAATAAAGAAGATGACGACAAAGATGGCGATCAATGGGAAAATATGAGGGGTATATACCGGCACATCTAGGGAGTGGGGTGGAGAGCGGAGGGAGAAATGAATTAGCATCCTATTTACTGTAGGATCTAGCCCAGGAAATGATCTAAAGATTTGAAATTTTCACAGGAAGGGTACTGGTAAGAGATCTTGTCTTCTAGGCAGTGGAGCAAGGAGAAAATTTAAATAATGTTTTTGTATTCTGGAACACCTTATTAAATAATATGGCACCCATGCATGTTTACCTGAAGGGCCATGTCAGTTTCTAAGAGACCAGGGGCAGACATGATGCTGTGTGTTGGACTGGCCACTTTCTTGAGTCGGCTGACTGGTGATTGACTTTTGAGGTATTGATGCCGAACATGCGTCTGTTTCTGCCATTCTTCATTTTTAACAGAGGGTGAGATTATTCTCCTGTACAGTTGAGCTATACTGTGATCATCTTCAATAAGGGAAGAGGGGAACAAAAATATTATGAGGAAAAAATACATTATACAGAAGTCATTATAACAAATAAGCTTATCTACATTTCCAGCTGGTTTTTACAACGGTATGTACCGGTATTTTATTCAAGTTTCCATTATTCTCAATCAGTTTCACTATAATAAAAATAATTGGGTTATTGTATTTAAGATAAGTAACTTACAAAAAAATACCCGCATGGCCTGCATGAACTGAAAAGGTTTTTAAACCCTATTTCCGCATAATTCTGCTCTTCATGAGTGCAGTATACTTTATATTGAAAAGCTCATGGAACTATTAATGTTCGATTTCTAGGCACAGTTCAGTCTGGCTCAGTATTGTGGGGCCGAAGGGTTTATCTTGTGATAACCAATAGTTTATGATTACCCGTTATGCCTAAAACAACAAGCTTTAATTTGTTAACTAGTCATTAACAAAATTAATAAGTAAACGACCTGGAGTTGATCAAAAGGCCGGGGAAACATCAACAAAACAGTGCTGTATTTTGATTTACTTTTTGATTCCCTTTGAAATCAAAACATGATCTGGGACAGCTTACCCATTCTTTAGTATGTGTCCTTCCATAGCAACAAGGACAGATTTAAGTTAATTTGTTCCAAATTCCTGTGCAAACTACAATGAAGTAGAGCATCATGAAGATTTTTCACCACAGCGTTCGAAGACTTGATCGTACATGTCTCACATGCCGAAGTTCCAACGACAAGACGCACCGCAGGGAAGGAATGAAAGCAGCAGTTATCTCATATATTAAAAGACCGCTATCGATTATCAATAAATCATGATCAAGACATCTAATGAGCGTGTTGTTGACGTTTGTGAATGACATTAGCATACTTTTCGCGTCCAAGCAACAAAGTCGCGCGCTTAAAGTAGCGCGGTCACTAAGCCTTCAAATTCAAAAATGGCAACCTCCAAGCCAAAGGTAGAGTTTAAAGCCTGCAAAGGGTTTTTTGGCAGCGACAACTCTTCGTGCTTTTTGGTTTACTTTCAAGTAAATGAGTTAGTGTTCATGTTAAACTGGAATAATTCCTTGCAGATTGGAGGAGAGGACACAAATATCACATTTGAAGATCAACAACAGATCAACACGTTTGCACGTAAAACTGCAAGAATGCAAGAACTTCAGGACGAAATAGACGCGAAAAAGGTATACAAGAAGGCGCAGGATATAAAAGAGGCAGCATTTCTTGGAAGCTTTGAAATAATGCTTCGTGATTTGAGATTATGATTTTCAGTTTTTGCAACCTTCCCAAAGGAGCCTCATGATCACTTATGAGCCATATTAAATTTAATTGTAAAGCTGATATTAGTGTATTTTTGCTTCTGTCTCTGCAGAAAGAACTTCAGAATCTTGAGGATGCTGGTGATGAGCTTTTGATGTTAGAGGACGACACAGCACCAATACCATATCCTTATTTTCTTTTTTTTTAAATACAATGCTCACGTGTGGGTTTTGATCTGACCCCAGCTTCTGCCATAAAGGGCAAGTAAGAGTGCTCTCATCAAGTAAGATTTTGATTTGAGCATGCTCAAAACTTGGACCAGATCGATTCATTTACATACATGTATGGGGAAAACAACGGGAACTATTTTTTGGTAAGTATGTAAACAAGGTGATCCGGTCCAAGTTTTGTACCTGCCTTTTTTGATTCTGCAGTTCCCCCAATGATACAACACACTGAAAGACCAAAGCTCATGATCTATCTATGTTGCATTTACCCTATCACCACGACCCTTGTGTAGGTTTTCAGTAAGAAGGCTGTGCTCATAGAAAAATTGTAAGGGGCCTAAAGCTCTGAACCAAGCTGTAAAATCTAGGGTCACTGGTGTTGCAAGACCTTTTCCTGGTAGATTTGTCCAAAATGCCATCAGCAAATAAGAAACATGACTTCAGGGGCACCCAATGAAGGTTTCCTCCAAAATACCTTCAAGATACTTTTTAGGCTATCCAGAGTACTTTTAAATCTTTAGAAATGCATTCTTAAAGCAGTGCTGTAGAATTTGTATCTTTTTGTTCATCCTAGGGTGACTTGAGTCTTGAGTCTTGAGTATTTTCTCAAAAATTTGGGAGGCAATTTAAGGTACCCGTATTTATTCGACTATAAGCCGAGCGATTTTTACACAAATTAAAACTGAAGTTAATTAAAATTTGGGCTCTAGAGGGGGTCTCAGCTTATAGCCGAAAGTTTTTGAAAAAAATTTTTTCCAGTGCATGGAAACTCTACTAAATCGGGATGTATTTACTTATAAGCCGAGCTAAAGTAAAGAAACACAATATGCAATCATGATGATTGCTGAATTCGAGAGTGTGACTGGATGGTAGTTCGAACCGCATCGGTGTCTCGTCCATGTTAAAGATTCTTGATAGGGAATAACCGTGACGCTGACGGGATGTGATTACAAATCGATGGAATGTGAGTTTTTGGTGCTCCAAATCTTCTGGGAGAAGCTGAGCGAGTGTTGTCTCGATGCGAAGACTGACGGAATGGCGGCGCTTCCATTTCTGGTACCAACCGAGGGACACTTTAAACTCAGAATCATCGCTGAATTCTTTTGCCTTTAGACATAGCATCAATCCACTAACAGCTATCCCTATGCGAAACGAAGTGAGAACGTTACTAAACGATCAGAAGGATAAAAATTTGATGATGTGATGAATTTGTCTTGACGCTTGTGAAAACTGGTGAATGAGAATCTTTCATACACAATATGTTGTCACATGATACTACGATAGTTTTGAGAGTCACACATTCAACTCACATTCACTCTGCGATCAGCTGATTGATTTATTTTGGGATCGTGTTTCTGTTGTTCGACAGAGAACTTACCTTGACTTCTCTGCTTTGTAAACCATTCCAGTATTCTTTGATTGAGCTCTGGATACTTTGGCATGAAGCATCCCATTGTCTTCCGTTTCGCTGACAATTTAATCTCGCCATTAAAAAGGTTCGCTTGATCTTTCCTCCAGCGACGGACCATGGACTCACTGATGCCATATTCTCTGGCGATTTCAGAGTTATTTTCAACAGCTTCTGCTTCGGCGACTATTTTAAGTTTAAATGTGAGGTTGTATGACGTGCGACGAGCCTTGGGCATGATGACAACTTGACTTGAAATAAACGATTGCGAACACGAGATTGTTTGGTAGACACTTACAGATTTCGATTTGTAGACTGGTGATGCCACTTACCGTAACAACACAGTCAGTTTTAAGCCTCATTTATGACAATCAGTGTGATTTTTTCCGAAAATGGTAGGTTTTCCTGTAGTTAACAATTCAGTCTTGTAATAATGAATGGGTCTTGGCTTATAGCCGGGTGTTTTCGATTTATTTTTGGTTCTCGTTATGCCGAGTCTACACGTTCAAAGTTTGGGGTCTCGGCTTAATTATAGCCGAATAAATATGGTATTTAAAAGTGTCAATTTTTGTGGTTTCTTTCTCCATCATATTTGTGAATCTGAAAATTTTAGGTTTCCTTTTCTCTATGAAAAATAGCCTTAAACCTAGGGAGTGAAATGTGAAAAATTATACTTCAGAAAATCGTAGGGAATTTATTAGATAAGCTTTGAAAATTGTGCATGAATGGAATGGCCATCTAGAAATTTTTATGTGTCCTCAAGTAATAGAAAATTCTAGGCAATTTTTGCTCCCCCAAACAGATATTTTACAGAAAACAGTTGTTGGGTGCCACTGATGACTTTTTACAGTTTTATTCTGCACTACAACAGACATTGCTTTTGAATCAGGCTACTGCTGCAGTTTTGAGTACTTGATGTTGTAAGGTCATGCTTCTTTGGGCAATTAATTTTTTGCTACTAGCAAACACAGTGTTGACTGAAAGTTAACAAAACATCACAGCAACAAGCAGCTTAAAACAGTAAAGCATCACAAAAATACAAAAATACAGGAAAGCTGAAAAAGAGCATGAATTGGAAAAATTGAAAAAAAAAGGAAACAAGAAATGAGTTGGATTGTGTTTTGGCAAACTTAAAAACTAGATGGCCACTTTTCAAGTTTGCGTCAGTTTTTCTGAAGGTCTTACTTATAAGTAATCAGAATGATCTTTAATTTGTTATATGTGGTGTCAGAGATTTTTATCAGTAAAGGGCATTTCTTGTTCACAGTTTAAAACTTGCAGTTGACAAAAATCATAGAAAATTACCATGACCTATTATTTTAGCCTCTTAAAATTGAAGGGTTACAATTTTGTCAAAACATCTCCTAGCTACCTCAACTCCTTTATGGAGGGGACTTTTTTCCATAGAATTTTAAAATTTACCAGAAAACAATCCTGTGTAGCTGGCAGATTGTAATGTGCAGAGTACTTTCTTGGAGGCGGAGCCATGACGGTTTTTCGCTAGCAGCAAAACCCGCTAATCCTGTCAGCTTTGAAGACTACCAGGAAACTTTGTCTGATTTTGCAGAAGTTGTTTACATGGTTCAGACAATCTTGGCAAGATCTTTAATTTTACTAGTCATCTTGAAAAGTCCTTGAAAAGTACTTGATTTCTTTATTAGGTCTTGAAAAGTCCTTGAAATCGACAACCTTGTCTTTTTTTTTTTTTAATATGTTTATTGATAATCACATTAAATAATTACATTTACAATACTACAAAAACCAAAAAAAAAAAATAATAAATAAATAAAAAAAAAAAAAAAAAAAAAGAAAAAAAGGACACTTTAACAAGAGACATTAACAGAGTAAAGCAAAATTAATTGACAAATTATTACAGGGCTAAAAGAAATTATAAAAAAGTACAATGGGGCAATGAAATAATACAGAGATAATACAGTTAACTTAAATATGGTGTCAGTATCCACTTTCTTTTGAAGAATTCTTTGTTGCTGATTTTTTCTTCTGTTTCATATTTAGCATTGATTTTGGCCCTAAATCCATAAATGTTTGGAAGGATTTGTTTGCTCCTACAGTCCCACAAATAGAGTTGTCCAATAATTATAAAATAGTTCAACAATTGGAGTGAAGGGCAAGCATTTTCCGTCAAAATTCCAAAGAGCACATTTTCCAAGCAGAGACGAATTCGTTGATTCGAAATAAGGCATCAATATAGTTCGAATTCAATCCAAAACTGTTTAGAGCGTGAGCAGTGATAGAACAAATGGGTTAATGATTCAGGTTGATTGTCACAGAAAGTACATAAATCATTTGTTCTAAAACCTATTTTATACAACTTTGTGTTTGTGTAAAGAATTGAGTTAATTACTTTGTACTGGAAGGCTTTAACATACGATTCGACAACGATAGAGTGTGGCAGCTTAAATATTTGCTTTAGATTGTCGCTGTTAAAATGAAAGTTACTCTGTAATTTTTGAATAATATTGGGCGGTTTAGCTTTTTCTCTGATGAGTAGGTTGTAGTAATCCTTTGATTTCCCTTTCGTAACATCAAAATTATTGTCACCCACCACAAATGTTGGAGAGTTTATGGAAGAATACCTGTCATAACTACTTAACGATAGAGGGATGGACCTGCGTAAGCCAGCCCATTCTAAACAACCTTGTCTTTGCCAGAGACCTTTTTCTGTAAAATTAGATTATTTTGCCCATGAAACTTTGGCTCATCCTCAGTGTAAGAACCAATAAAACTCATGGGTAACTTTAAAAAATTTTTGTGCATGAACAATACTTTATTTCTGTTTCTTTATTTCAAATGCTATTTCTGTACCTCAGATGCAATTGCAAGTCATACCCAGTCTTGTTGTGGAAAGTAACTTATAAAATAATGTGATCAACGATGGCCAAAGAAGTAAAAATCGTCTATGACTCCATGACTGTTTTAGGTAATAGGGTGATCATAGGGGGTTAAAGAATGCCAGTTTATCAAAAGAAAGCTTAATAGACCTTGAAGCCTGTAATTTGTCTTTGAAAAATCCTTGAAAGGTGCTTTAAATTTGTTTTTCGGAAGTTGTATGAACCATGTGTTTGCTTTCTTAACACTCCTTACTTATAGAATAGGGGAAGTGTTCATTCACCTGTCTTCAGAAGAAACTCAGGAGTACCTGGAGAATGCAAAGTCCAAGTTACAGGAGGAAGTCAAATCACTGGAATCACAGTCTGGAGAAGTCAAAGCCCTTTTAGGAGATTTGAAAGTGAAACTTTATGCCAAATTTGGGAATAACATAAATTTAGAGGCAGAGGAAGAATGAAAGAAATCCAATATTGTTGCTAGCCATTTAGTGGCTGTTTTTTAAGCTGTATTAAGTTTATTTAATAAAAGAATTAGGTCCGTTTAATTTGTCAGTCATTTTGTAAGTGTGAATAAAGCATCTTGTCTTGACCAACTCAAAAATAATGCTTCAGCTAATATGTATTTTTTAAAAGATGTAGCTGTTCCCATTTTACTTTCTTTGACCTGGTTTTCCTTTAGGTTTAAAGCAAAGCTGCACCAGTTCCTTTTAGTTTTGCATGGTAATGACCTGTAATTGGAACCTGATGGAATCAAACACCCCTGAAGTGATGAATTGTATTATTGTTTTAAATCCACCCAAAGAACCACTCTAGGGACATAAAAAGACTACCACAGCTGGAGAGAGGACAGGAAGGGGTACCTGCCTTTAAAAACACTTATGAAAAGCTGCCAAACCACATTAATTTTGTGTCGTGGCGTTCCATTTTTGAATTGGTCAATGAATGGGGGGTGATGTCTCACTATTATTAATGTCACATTGATATTTTCTACTTACCTAAACAAGGTTGTTTTGAAATGTCAAGAAATGAAAAAGTGAATGAAAAACATGCCCTTTACTGTTGGTATGAGTTTAGGTAGGGGTCCTAAGACCTTAGAAGAACGTCCCGCTGCCCCCTTAACTCCTTCCCCTCTTGCGTTAAGGCACTTTAAATGCTTTAAGTTTTCCAAAAGAGTATTTTCCCGTAATATAAAAAGAGCCTGTAATTTCCTAAACAATCGGCTGGTCAGTAGTTCATTTATGAACATGGCATTTGGGTCTCAGGACATTTCATGGGGTTATACATGAAGTACAAACCGAAGCTGTTAGGGTTGCTGCGCTGTGATCGCAGTACAGTTTGATTCACGCTATATGACGTACATAGTTTTGTTCGTCCCAGTTTCCCCTCTACCTTGACAGGAGTGAAGGAAGGTCATGGCGATCTGTTTCCGTGATTTGAGACGATGTAAAAGTAGCTGGCTTCTTTTAAATCGTCGTCTTGGCGCATCACTTAAGGTACCATTTTATCCGTTTTTTCTTTGCCACCATTTTACAAGCCGATAAAGATATCTTTATCATAATTTTTACACATGGGCCGTGGTACCCGGTCACTGCCGCCAGAAGATTTCTTCCATACATTCACGTCACACGACAAAACCATGTACGTGTAATACCTTCAAAGGGCATTTAGTTTCTTCACTTAAGCTCCTTTTTTTTATTTTCGGTTCAAAGCAGCTGACCTTTCGTGTTTGCTATCGGTGTTCATTGAAAACAATAAATGTCAATGTACGATTTTGTCAGAAAGGTTGCGGAATTTTGCTTGGTCTTCACCTTTGTTGAAGTGTGCGCAAAACTCTACCTAAGAAATCTCTCAGTCGAAACGAGTAAGGCCATCAACTGCACAGAACTGGAACAAGTTGTCCACACACATCGAACATTTTGTGCAAGAATGATTGACCAAGAGGGCTTGGTGACCTAGATCCCAGTCCTCACTCCTGAATATTTCCTTCCTTTTGGTTGATACTTGTTCTCACTGCACCAAAGTGTGGCACAGAACCTATCCTGTATGAAACATTCTGCTCTCAAGATCGGACTGGCGTAGCTCTGCTCCATTGCAGGAATTGCACAACTGTTGTTATGTGTGAACAGAAGCCCTATCCAGTAACATTTTTGTGCCGGCATGAAAGCTACTTGGTATATTTAGTGTGAACATAACCTAAGAGACACTACTCGGGGTTCTTTTCCCTTATTCAGTGAGCTTGCTTGCAATGGGATCCCACTCTGGATCTCGGATGATGGTCTCATAACCCTTATTGCAATTCTCTCAAAATTTTTTTAAATGGAAAGGCCTATAGCATTTGGAACTGTAAAATGTCGTGCCTTCAGGGCTGTCAACCCCCCCCCCCCCCCCCCAAATATTGAGAATTGATAGGGAAGGGATGATAGATGACATCATATTTCATGGTATATGATGTCATTTGTGTAAGAAATACTTGTTGACCCGATCATCACAAATTTGCGATGTTTCACATTATTGCATAATTTGTATCACAATGGCAATATACCATTCCAAAGTTTATAAGGAAAAGTTCAATGTTTTCTTGCTAAAACAATAAAATAGCTCTAACAACGCAAAATATTTAAAAGTTTATTCTCGGAAAGTTGCGTCTGCAACTGAATGTCAAACTTTGGAGAATATCCGGGAGATTTCATACTCGAATCTGGAGACTGGGAGATACGGTCCAAAATCTGGAGTCTCCTGGATTATCCCGTAGAGTTGACAGCACTGTGCCTCACAGATGTTTGGTCATTTTAGGCAAAAAAAATTGTATAATTTGCTGTTAGGTCTTGTCTTCCAGTTTTAGTACAATCCATGTTGAACCTTCTGAAAGTGAAAAAGAAATCAACACTAGAATCAAGAAGCATGCCTATGGGAAAACTGGTTTGGAGAAAAAGAACAAGGAAGCAGATGGGTTGTTTTATCTCAAGACAGTGTATTTACCTGATCAACTTGACAAAAACCTTAAACAGTTTTTAAAAAGTAAGTGTATGTAAAGTAAGTAAAATCATTCTTGAGTTAAACTTGAATTTCCTTAGTCTGATCTCGTATGAATTGTTAGAGCTAAGAAAGAAAGGAAAATATGAATCAAACTTAGTTAAGAACTGGTTATTTAATCTGAGAATGGATTTCATCCACATACAGGTAATAATCTGTAGAGGGGAGTTTGTTTGTTTTGCTTGTGGGAAATACAACAATAAAGAGCCATCAAAACGTCAAGTTTCTTTTATATTGTTGATTTTTGTTTTAAAACAATACACAGGTTACTATATTATATGTTAAAAAAGATAGCTGTTCGTATTAGGATTTTCAAATTAAGGTGTATAGTACTTAAATTAATTTACTGCATTCAACCAATTTCTGTTTTGAATGTTCTTGGTAAAAATTGAGTGGACTCAGCTGTTTTCTGTTGTGATACAAATTTGCCCAAAGAGGGAGATACAAAGTCATGTACAGTGAACCTCATTGCTACCAACATCATGAACCCAGTTTATTTTTTATTTTGCATTTTCTTCCAGAATTCCCAAAAAAGCTTGTTGAAAATGATGGTAGAAAGCTCGCCAGGCATATTAAAAATAGAGGTCGGCCAACAGAGCAAACATGGCAGAAATACAGAGAATCTAAAAGGCGAAGAGAAGTATTAGCAGGTAATAATTATGAAGTTGAATATGAAGTTAGGAGTGTTTTTTTCCAGCCTAAGTGTTTGGAGAGTTTGTACCAAAAATGCTGTTTGAAGCTAGTGGAGCCATTTTTTGGTCTCTTTCAATCATTTGTCTGAAAGTTCATAAATTACAGCCAGTTCTCTCTATTAAGATGGGCACCTTTGGGACCAGCCCTGACTGTCTGTCTTAAAGAGGTACCTGGTTGATAGGGAGTCAAAGTGACGTGACACCAGTAATTTTTTGGAAATATAGCTGAACCCATTCACAGTGGTTACACACCTGTTTTTCTCATGCAAAACAGTGAGAACTGGAACATTATGTAATGAAAAAGTTGAATCATTTTTCTCATACAATTTGCTACCTTAACTTATTAGGCAACTCAGGTGGTACAAGCTGGAACTTTACAACTTTTTGATGTGACACCTAAATTTAACTCAAAATGTTACACTTACATACAATGTTAATGGCTGAATCCTCAAGTAGGCAAGATTACATGAATCCTGTGTTCTGACTGGCCACCTGAGTGGGCAAGATGCATGCAATTTCCTGTGTCAGTCCCACAACAGAAGTTCTCTTTTCTGCCATTTAACCCTTTATTGAACAAGGTTGTTCATTCTCCGTATTGGCCTTTAATCTTCATCTTATCCATAAAAAGGCAAAAAGGAACTTGTTCAATAAATGTATATACAGTGTAGCTATCTTGAACAAATAAGATTGGTCAATAGTATAATTTATTTTAGTAAAATTCAACTAGTGGTCTATTATCAATGCTGCATTCTGATTGGTTGAGCTGCTAGTAGGCTATATGTTATAGCCCACTAGTAGTGAAAAGCGCTGGCTTTTCAATGGCGGCATAAAAGGATTAAAGTCTAGCTTTAACTAGCTAAAATTCTTTCATTCTCGATATTTTTGACCAACTAGTTGGACTTTACTAAAACAATTATTATTCCTCTCGCCCTCATGGCCTCTGAGTCAATAGCCCATTCGGCCTTTGCCTCAAGGCTCATGGGCTATTGACTCAGAGCCCATTCTGCCTCGAGGAATAATTGTTAAATAACATGTATAATATATTAATTTATTGTTTGTTTTTAATCTTGATGTTTGTACAGAAAGTGAAGTTAATCCAGAAGACATTTTAAAGTTGGAAAGTCAGGAACTAGAAAGTGTTTTATTTGATGAACAAATTGAAGATGTTAGCGAGGATGAAGAGAACGAACTTTATGAAGACTATGAATCAATCAACTTAAGTGATGGAAACGCGCAGGGTGTTGACGGAAGGGTTGATGATGAAGATGGAAACGAAACAGACGACATTATGGCTAAAGAGACTGATAATAGTGTACTAAATGTGACAAGTTCAAAAGTCAAGAATACAAAGAAGCCAAAGAGAGCTGAATACAAAGTAATAAGGTAAGGTTTGTATATCGTGTGCTCCCTGCCAAAAATGAGCTTGGGTTAAATAGCCTTTGACACTGATTTAATCTAACCTCTGTTGCATGTAGTAACATCTGTAAAGCAGCACTGATATCCTTGTCCTATGCCCTCAACAGACTCAACAAATTTGCCAGAAATGCCCTTTGAGTTTTCCTTCAACTTGATTGGAAAAAATTATAGTTTAATGGACAACGGCATTTTTAAGGGGCCAATCACTACTGGTACACTGTCAATTAACAAGGACTTAAGACATGGACTTAATTTGAATTTTGGTTCCATCTGTGGCACAGGCTGGTACTTAATATTAAAGGGTCTAGAAAATTTAATTGGATCGTATTTTTGTGCAGTTAATTTTGAAATTGTGAAAGGTTTTAACCCAGGAATCATGTCATAAGTTAGGTATTGGCGGCTGATTATCTGAGAGCTGAGGAAAGAGAATACTCAAAAACAGAATAGGCTAGTTCCGGTAGTTCCACCTTTTTCTATGAATTACAGGTGTTCCATTGAATCTAGCAATAGAGTTTTGCCTTGATCCGTGTTTTGAAGAAAAAAAATCTTTTTCTTTAGCATAGAAAAAAATGGCATCTCTTCTATGCTTTAAAAAAAAAAGGACATTTGAAAAGGCCACAGAAGCTTCGTTTTCACCACTGAGCAGAGGACTTTACACCATTGTGAATCCCATAAGCCATATCGCCCTTTGTTTTGGGTGCTACTGCTGAAATAGAGCTTAGTTTTTAATTTTAGTGAGCCCACAAATCTATCATCAGACAGCCATACAATCCCTCGGAAAATCAATATGAACAAGTATGCACAATGTTTTCAAAGTCTTGGAATAGCTTCGCATGGTAAAATTTATTCATAAAGGATGCAAAATCTTCCTGCATCTGCCTCAGGTGATCTACCAAGCATTTCATTTTTGATATTTTCAGCCTTGAAATGTCACTAATGTGGAACATGTTTCGTAACATGTTTATAACATGTTTATAGATGTTGATGTCTGATAATAAATTCCTTGACCTAACTCACTGTTCAATAAATTTTGTTTTGAATACTTCCTCTGAAATTATTTTAGATGTCTTAATATTATAATAAATTGATTTAGATCCTATAAAACTTAAGATGTGCAAAAAATTGAAATGATCTCATTGTGTTCATTAGGCATCGGAGATCAGAGAATTCTCTGTCTACTACACAAAAGCCTCCAGCTAACATTTAGTAGCCTATGACTATACATGGAGCCTTTTTCAAGTTATTCTCCTGTAACATTACACATTTCTGCTGCTACTAGAATTCTCAATGAAAACCCTGTCCAATCTTTCATCATTCTCCCTGACATAAACAATCTAACGTTAAGTGTCCGATAATACATTCGAATACCCTAAGTGGAGCATGATCGTCTGTGTGAGCATTGTCCTGAGTTAATTACTGCTGTTGACAATGAGTGACGTTTCGGAAATCTGTGCAGTGTAGTCATGTGCAAAGTCAAAGTGAGTTGTGTCACTCCAGTCGATAGTCTTATACTCTAGTTCCTGATTGGTGTACAATTAAGTTGCCATGTTATTGGTAGTCTGTCAGTTGAGCCTTGATGTTATTGGTTATAAAGACTAAATTAATGTCATTGGTGCATTTTGATTCTTCTTTTGTGACAGTTTAACAGCTGTTGTTTAGTGGTAGTCAAAATAATATTATTGTTGGTTATCCAGTCATTCTTTTGTTGTGTCAGTTTTGCTTGAGTCCATCAATGATTTGTTTGAAATGTTTTTGATGTACATGCAATACAAAGGGCTGAAGTTAAAGTATTGACTTGTACAAACCATAGATACAACAAAAGAGAGTCTGTGGCATATGCGGCAAGTCGGATACCTGCCAGTTATGGTGCTATATTAAGAGTTTTTCATGAGGTAGGTACTGGTAACTGCACTGACAAGTCGTTTCAGTGTAGATTGTTATTAATATTGTGGTCTAAGGTCCCAGGGGTTTTCCTTATAAAATGAGCACTTAAATCACTTAATATGCCCATATTCTGTGGGAGTGGTCAATCACCCCCTCTAGAAGAGACACCAATAACAATAACATAACTGTCATACATGTATTATGAGTATCAAGTTCAGTTTACATCCAAAAGTACCCCCAAAATTACCACAACAATTCTATCTGAACAGATATCATTTAACGTTGTAGCACCCTTAGAAGTGTCAATCCACACCCTCCTTCCCCCACTTTCCAGGAAAATAAAAACATCATTTTTATAGGGAAGTACTCCCATCTGTGAGCAAAGTTCCTTAAATTGCAAATTAATATCCATAGACACATCAATTTTTAACTTTCCTTTTGTTAGGAAGTAACTTCTGTTGATGTTTCCCTTAAATACTGATATTATTTTTGATGAAATTCATGTTTGTTGCATTTGATCTTAGATTAGTCGGCGAGAACCAGATTTTAAGCCGGAGACTCTTCTAGACTTTGGTTCAGGCACTGGAATGTCATCATGGTAAATAAAATCTGAAGATGAGAATTAGACTGGGGCAGGACATTGACATTGGTTTCCACTGTTCTTAACCCCTTAGGGATTTGATATCAAGCACAAGTTTTTAAAGTCTGTTGTCATCTTTTGTTAGATTCTAAGGGAGCAGTTCTTGACAAAATTCATAATGTGAAAACTGTGTGAGCTTTTTGGTGAGAATGAACAAAACTGTCTGTTAGGAGAATTTCTGTACCGCAGAATTTAACTCTTTTGTAAATTATTGAGAAAAGGAATCTTGCAAAAAAAGTATCATTTGAAAAATTAGAATTTTGGCATTTCCTGAAAGATGACATTACTTTTTAACTTTCTTATTTAATATAATTTTAGGGCTGCTCATGAAAAATGGGGAGATTCAATCAGGGAATATCAGTGTGTGGATGTGTCGCAGGATATGAACAATGTAGCTGAATATCTCTTAAGAGGTAATGACAGGGATTTTTTACCTCCAAATGTTAAGTGTCATACCTTCTTTGTGGGTATCTAAGGACTGGGAATTTGTTGCTCCCTTTGTTAAGAGTCCTTCAGTCTTCCTGGTAAAGTGCTATTTTCCTTTGAAAGTAGCCAGGAGCCACATTCATAGTAGCAGAAGAAATCTTCAGCCCCCACCTCTTAACGACAGCCCTGGCAATGGACTAGCGATTTATCCAGGGTACTTGGGTTAATGTTTGCTGGGTATGTGCCGCTCGCCTCTCAGAGCCCCCACCCCATTTTAGTCTATTTTTCGGCCAATTATAGACCCCATCTTAGTCACTTTTTGGAAAATGTAATTTTTGCGATGCCAACTTAGTCACTTTCTATTTATGCATCTACCTTGTCAATCCTTTAAAAAGCCGGGTCATGCAAGCTTATTGTTAAATTTAATAAACAACTTTCTGATCTTTTTAACTGAGAATCTTCCCATTTTGATTCCCTACTTACCCCAAAAATTCGAAAATTTGCGACCCCATTCTAGTAACTCTATTAAAAATGCGACCCCATAGTCACTCCAGTTGTGAAAAGGCGACCCCATCCAGCGGCACATCCCCATTAGGCTCTTGTAAGGGAGTACCCACCCCCCGGAGTAATATTCCTACTGGGGGGGACTCTCTATAATGGCTTGCCTGTATTGGGAAGCTCCGCCCAAAAGGGGTACCTTTTACAGGCTTGGCTCAAAAGGGCTAACAGATGAATTTTATGGCTGCGAAAAAGTCAAGAAAATGTTCTTTTCTGTGATTTATTCTTATTTAAAAGACAGTGCATATACAGCAGTTAAATGGATGCAAAGCTCTAAATATTAGGTTTAATTATGCATCTTTAATGAAGACCCCTGGCGACCTTCCACACACCAGTCCGATTCTCTAGTCACTGAGCATTTCATTATGTGGGAGGTGAATAGCTAGCTGAGTGAAAGTAATGATAGTTATGCCTCATGAAAAACATGACAAGCGCTATTCTTTTTTCTTGCTCTTGATATTTGTCTTGTCAGGTGGTGAGGGATTCAGTAAGTCACTTCACATTCCAAGAGTGTATTTCAAAAGATTTTTACCTGTTTCCAATTTGGTAGGTTTATGCTAAAATAAATTTAAATTTCAATACTTAATTATCCCCTCTCCTTCTGGGGCTTTTCAGGGACAATGAAGCAAATAATTCAAATGGAGGATAACAATTCCAACTGGTAGAAGAAGAACAAGTTGGCTATTTTATGATGACAAGAATGATGATGACAACAACAACAGCAACAACAACAACAACCATTTATTTGTACTCACAATTTATAAAATGATTACAATAATCATTAAATTAGTATATAGAGTGCTGCCTGCCCAAAATAACCATAAGGGCTAAAAAGAATATTGTTGATGATGATAATAGAGACCTTTAGATTCGAGCACGAGAACGGCTGCTAGCACGAGATTTAATGTAAAGTTTTTTCGCGTATTGGCAAAAAACAGACACCCCGGAATTTTTCGTCGTACTTTTTTTCACCAGAAAAGTTAGCACTGTTATCGTTATTGAAGGAAGTTAAGCCCTCTGACGATTGCATTTGATAGAGCGACTTTCGTATGACCTTGAAAAGTGGTTTCGGTGAGTGCTCGTTATTTGTTTTATCAGTCAATGGATAAAAAGATCAAAACATGGCCTCTTCGTTTTCCCGCCAAAGAAAATACTAATATGGAGAAGGCATTGTTTGATTGGCCAATCGCGTTGCAGTATGACGTCCAAGCGAAGCATCGATTGATTTCTAGAAAGTTCTCTGACATGAAGTTTTTTTCAGTCGAGCGTTCGTTTAACCAACCAAAAGCTTCGCGCGTTTGTATTCGTTCGATAAACCAATCAAATCGCTCTTTTTCCGTTCGTTTGTTGTTTCTGTTTTGTTCGCGGGTTTTCATTTCAAGGTCATACGAAAATCGCTCTAACTTGTTCCCGCCACCGCGACACTCGCGCTAAAACCCGTAGGAACCCGCTGTAGAATGAAGTAGAATGACGACGGCTACCACCAGTTTCCCGCCAAAATGACGCTGGTTCACTCGCGAGCACTACTACTTACTACTGAGAAATCTCGGACACGTATCGTTGTTCTTCTCGTCTTTTAATCTAAAGCTCTCTAATAATGAAATATTAATAACTTGTATTACTTAATGTCCACTTTTATGTACACAGATCACCTACAATGTCGTAGTAGCCTCCTATGCTCTTAGTGAAATTCCAAAGGTTTCCCTGAGACAAATGGCCGTTAGAAGCTTATGGGGAAAAACAAGCGACTTTTTGGTAAGTTTTAATCGTTGTTGTTGTGGTTGTTGTTTTTTGTTATGCATTTTTGTTTTTGTTTTTGTTTTTTGGGGGGGCAAAATTGGTGGTTTCAAACGGAGGAAACGTCGTTACGTCACGTTGCCATCGTAGCAAAAATTGCCGTTCTCCTTGCCTTCGCCGTCGTCGGTGGTTTCGTCGTCATCTAGAAATAGTGCTACCATGGTAACGTGACGTCACACTTCTCTTCTCTATTACGACCACAGTGAAACTCTTAAGCAACCACGATGGCAAGGGTAACGATAACACGAAAAACAATAAACAAAGGATGAATGCACGTGCATCACACTTTTTGTTACATTTCTGTGCTGCAATTGCACGATTAGGCCTTGAAACTTCCGGATCAACGTTTTGACGAGGACATAAACATGCGACGACGAAATTGTCCTTCCCTACATTTAAACTTGTATGCGTTTTGTATATAGGCGTTATCGTCAGAACAATTCTTCTGCTCATGCGTATTTTAAATATTGACCTAGTTGGAGGAGGGGGGGTGGCAGGGGGGATCCAAATATCCCACCTCCTGTAGCTTCCCAGCTCCCATAAGCTTCCTTTCTTCGCTTCCTCCCTTTAGCCTTTTTTTGGTTCTGAAATATCAAGCATTTTTTGCATCATTTTCTCTTATCTCTCTCGCTCCTCGCCCTTTAAGCTTCGTTACCTTTCGCTCGTTCCTCCCCCGCCTTATCTACGATTCCCATCCACATTCTCCCCGGTTGATGTTATTCGTTAGAGAGAATAGAAAGATTAAGATTCACGTTTGCGGCGTACGGCAAACGGCAAACGTCAAACGTGAGTTGAGAATTTCTCAGAATAGAAAATAAGCAGATAAAAACAGTCCAAAACAATTCTTAAGGATAAAACTGGCATAAAACTACTTATTCTTGTGTAGAAGCAATAAACAGTACACGAAAAATAAGGGGGAAACTTGGTCTCGTGGTACAAATTCACGTTTGCGGTTTGGCGTAAAAGTGAATCTTAATCTCTCTATTGAGATTCACGTTCACGCCAAAGGGCAGGCGTGAATTTTGTACCACGTGACCAAGTGTTCCCCTTATTTTCCGTTTACTCTTTATTGCTTCTACGCAAAAGTAAGTAGTTTTATGCCATTTTTAACCATAGGAATCGTTCGGGACTGTTTTTATCTGCCTATTTTCTATTCTGAGAAATTCTCATCTTGAGTCTGACGTTTGCCGTTTGCGGTAAACGTGACTTTTAATCTCTCTATTGTCGCAACCCTCCGACGTTACTAGAAATGGCTGTATGCTAACACTGACTAGTGACTGTAACATCCCTCAAATAATTGGAATCGTTTAACAAGAAGGGGGCAGAATTCCCCCCTTCCCTCCCCGCCCTACCCCGCCTCTCCCTCCCTCCCTTCCCTCTCTCCATCGCCCCCCCCCCCCCCCCAGCTTAGCAAAACTAAATATTTCCTATTCTGAATAGGACTTAAGAAATGTTACTCAATGAAAACGTGATTTTTACTTGTTTTAGGTCATTATTGAACATGGGAATTCTGAAGGATTTGAAATAACATCTGATGCTAGAAGTCTAGTGCTTAAGGTAACTTGGCCACGCGCAAACGCAGGCAACAACTCCCAAGGCATTGTTGGCACGGGAATGTTAGTAGTTGTTGGATTGTTTTGGCAGTGGTGTGAAAACGGATGTAACAACTCTCAACAATTTTGGGAGTTGCAGGGCATTATGGCTTCATATTGATAAGTTACCAGAATTCGAGCGACACTTGAATAATGTTCAAGGAGACCATGCGTCTTGCGCTTGTTTGGCCCAACCAGTCCAACGATGTTGGAAGAGCTGTGCAGAAGGATCCATTGTTGCGCTACCTTTAGGCGATCACGGAACAGAAGAAATATTGCCGGGGATTTGTTGGCTCATTAGTTTGAAGGTAACGGAGTGCGGGCGTTAACGATGGAAGGTCAAAACGCTCTTGCTCTAACGCTGCCCTTTGCATACGTTTCACGTGATAGATGGTCAAAACACGCGTGATCAGATTACGATTGATAGAAGGTCAGAACGCGCGTCAGATCAGATTGCGTTCTGTATATCCCATTCATTCTTAGTGGACCTGACTTCCTGTAAGCGGTCACTTCTTAAACTTGGATGCCATCTTCCTTCTCGAAGTCGGTTGAAAGTAACATCACTTCACTTAAGAGGACAGTAAAGTAAAACTACTACAAAAAGTCCTTATATTCTATAATTGAACAGGAAGCAAATTGTAACAGTTGTATGATTTTGTTTACTGAAGATGGATGTAGTCTCTCTCTTTATAATTATACGTCAACAGCTTTTGTACGGTGGATTTCCATTGTCGCGTGTGGCGTAATTTTTTTGTGCGAAAATAAAATAGAGGCAATATATGAAAGGTCGCGCGTAAACGTGAAAGTTGTCGCTCAATCTTTGCGTTTACGGGCAACACGTCGCACATTGCCTCTATTATATTTACGCGCGTAAAATTTATGTGCGCACACAGGTAAAAATCACGCGACACGTGGAAATCCACCTTTACTCCAATTATTTTTATTCCCGAGGTCTTGTAATACTGATCGCTCGAGGTTTATTCAACCTTCAAAACGGGAAAACCTACGCCTGGCACCAAGGGTGTCCGCGTATGGGAGATAAGTATTTGTATATTGTAGTGGGAAAACCTAAAAGACAATTTTCAAAGTAGTCTTACGAGACCAAATGGATTGATTCGTATCATTAGTTTTATAAAATTTCTCTGTTCACGTCATAGGAGGGAGGGTATGAAACTGCAGAAGGCGAAACTTCAGCAAGTGAGTATTAACCTTATATTATATTAGTCTCTTCAAGAAAAGTGAGTTTTTCCAATGGCAAAGCCTTTTTGAAATGAATGCTGTCACAGTGGTAAGATTTGTATCAAACAGTTTTTGTGTTGCTTATAGATGAAGAGCATCAGTTCTTCGACCCCACAGCTGAGGAAATGGAGAAGGGTTTCGTTTTTTCGCCTGTAAGTTTCTTTTAAAGTCATCTACCGTTTTCCTCGAATAGGCACCCTTACCCGAAGCCGTAATCTCAAAAAAAAGTACCCCTCTCGAATAAGTGCCACCTTCCCCTCACTTTATATTGTAATATATAATATAATATAATATAATTAATTAGTTATTAATTAATTAATTATAATTAATTATAATATAATTGAATTATAATTAAATTGAATTCCACTGTTTCACTCATCCTTCTTTCGTTCCTTATAAAAGAAATCAAGTAACATTGATGGGAAATGGTCGGCGATGGAAATCGAGACAAAGTTTAGAGGCATAGTCCTAGTGAGTTCCTTAAAAATTCACCTTATAACGTACCTTTTCTAGTGTCCTCACGATGTCGAGTGTGCAAGATCTGACGCTGAAACAAGAGACCATCCATGCAACTTTGAGCAAAGAGTTCAACTGGCCTTCTGCCAGGTAATTTGTCTTCATCAATAACCCATTTGCCCCTAGGAATTTCATTTTTGAAGCTATCGCGCCGTTTTCTAGTCACTGCCTTGCTGTTTCAAAAAAGCTAAAATGTACCAAAAAAGCCGTGGTCGTACACTGTGCGACCTACTTTTCCAGATAAAAGATATCGGTTTCCGAAGGTCAGACGTGCCGAAGTGACACAACAGTCTCGATTTTTACCTTTTACCTTCATTTCTCCCCCATTTTTTGCTTTTCTTACTTTTTTTCCTTTTGCTGGACGCTTACTGGCTTCGTTTCGGTGGAGAACGTTTTTTGGAAAGCCTTCAGGAGGAAAGAAGTGCAGGCAGGTAGTGGAACAAGATTTTCATCGGAATTTTTGGGTCAGCTTAGCTATTGTTTTTTGTCTTTTTGGTGCATCAGCGTTTTCTGGAAAGCCTTCAGCGAGAAAGAAGCGGAGGCAGGTAGTGGAACAAGATTTTCATCGGAATTTTTGGGTCAGCTTAACTATTGTTTTTTGCCTTTTTGGTGAGCCAGCGCCTCGGCTCACTGGATCTGATTTATGTTTCCCACAGAAAAATACAAGGTTAAAGAAGTACGGATTTTACACGGAGAGATTTTCATACATAGTTCTCAGAAAAGGTCAAAGAGATCCAGTCGGTAAGTAAACAGGGTCACTGCAACAGCGCGTGGCGCCACTACGCTGGCCTGTAACAGTTCCTCCCTCCATGAGAGATAGACCACCAGACCGCGGACTATGTCCCCTAGTCTTTTCGAACTGTGTGTAAGTTCTTTAACGTCCTACAGAATTTCTATGTGCAAGGATTGTGAGGCCGGGCCTACGGTTTATCGTCCTTGTCCGAGAAGACTAGAAAGTGTAACCGTTTGCAGATGAATTTTACAGAGGCAGCACTTTCTCCTCAGTTATTTAAAGACCCTGAGTACAGTGTTGGTCCGGCCGGGGTTTGAACCAACTGGGTGACGGTTTACCTTCTGATTGGTTTCAGAATATTTTTTGTTTTATAATTATTTTTTTTTTCAGAGAAAGCTTGGCCCCGTGTCTTGCAACCCGTGAGATTGAGAAGGAGACATGTTATTTGCAAGCTTTGCTGTAGCTCAGGTACGTTTGCGTTTTAGCCTGCGTCGCAGAAGTAACTTAACCTCGGTTAGTAACTTCTGCGAAGCAGCGCCGCGATCCTTGTCTTAAGTCCCCAACGGACTGAACGAGTTACCGGAAATGCGTTTCGAATTTCCCTTCGGCCTGATTAGCAAATTGATAATGGCTATTTTTAACAGGCCAATCAGAGCGCGTACTTAAATCGTGGTACATAGGTTGGGTACAGTACAAGGCTGTTTTGCAGATAGACTTAACCAGGCCTCGGTTGTTTAAATGTTGGATAGCGCTATCCACCGGATAAATCACTATCCAGGGGATAAGTATTTGGGAAACCAATTGCACTATCCACTGGATGGAGATTTATCCAGTGGATAGCGCTATCCCCCTTTTGAACCACTGGGGCCAGATAAATCACTTTTCAGATGATATGCTTTAGAAAAACCAATTACATTATCCTTTGGATCGCGACTTATCCAGTGGATTGCATTATCTAAAATTTTGGAAAAAATGGGCCTGAAGTTTATTTTCGTCTGTGGCGCAGGTTTCTAGCTAGGATGATATGAGTCACGATATATAATAAAAAAATTGGCCCAGGGTGAGGTGGGTGGGGATGTACCGCTGGGTCTTCGGTCTTAGCCTATACCAGACCTAGTTCAGGAGAATTTTGCTAACCCATACAAGACCCCCCAAACCCCTCGCTATCCCAGAGTCGATATTGTACAGAAGCTACTGACAGTGACGCTTTCTTTGCTTAAAAACTGAGTTGCAGGTAAATGTCAATTTGCTGATGTCATATTTTTGAGTGTCAATTCCCGGTTTCCCTTGACAAGACTAGAAGGTTAAACCAATAGTCCATTTTCGAGTTCGCTATGACCGCTGAATTAAAGAAGTGAAGACGCATTTTTTACAGCCTTAGCCTCAATCTGAAGTAATATATTCACAAATTCCAACGAGAAAAAGAGCTGTTTATTACGCTGTCTATTGTGTATAGAATGTTTTCACATGACGTCATGGCGGCCATATTGGTGTCCCAAAACAATGAAACGGCGGCCATCTTGGTGTTCCAAACCAGTCCTGTGGGAGTTGAACTCTTTTCTTATGCAAACACTTTCTTTTGTTCCATTAAATTTGCATAGATGCTGACCACGTGAGTGAAAACGCTCTATACTCAAATTTCAAACCCTTGCTTGCCAGAATTTCTGAATATTTTACTTTACGTCGAGGCTAACCCTGTATGAATGTGTCGTTAATGTTTATATTCAGCGGTAATTTTTAATTCGAAACTGGACTATTGCTCAGGTTCTTGAAAAATGATACCCTTTTCTAGACCACAACTCCCCGATTTCTACACTCTACTCCAAAATAAACTGCTTGAAAACCATACCCATCACAGCGGCACATAACGTTATAGCCCAGTATTTGGCAGCACATCTAGCCGGGAAAAATGGTTAAACCTAGCCTATTTTTTTTAATTTCAGGTGACTTAAAGCAAAAGATATTGACCAGAAAGAAGGATAGGTTTGTAAATATGTTATTTTTCAATGATACGGTAACTCCATGCGAGCTCCTAAAGATTTTCCGTGGCAAAATTTACCTTCAAGCAAAACATAGTAACTGAAGAAAATAGGATACTTTTGCACATATTATGTTATTTTTCCATGATAATTCCATGAGACAAACCATTTGACTTGTATGGGTACCCACAGGAAAAAAGGTGCAACCCACCGTATACTGGCCGTAAAGATTTTCCCCGCCAAAAGTTAACTACAGACCATCAAATCGGACATTGATCTCGTACCCAGATCGTTTGTTGACGAAGCCGGCTGTCAATGTCGGTTAAGTCTGTTAAATCCTATTTGTGCAGTTTTTCCAGCTACTCACTAAGGTGGTGGTGTTCTGGGAAATCTGGATTGAGATTTTGAAATCTGTAATCCCTGGATCACCCTTTTTTCCATTTTATTTTAAGGGAAATCCGTAAAAGGATAGTGAAAAACTGTTCTCGCCTTCTCGTGAACAGTGGTCATGATATGAGCACGTGCGGGACCACTGGTCTGGAAGACATTTTTTCAATGCTGTTTAGGATTTCCCCCAAAAAAAATAAACGGAAAGAAAGAAAACACAAGGACAGATTTCTTGGCCTTTGAACCCGTCTCTGAATTTCGTGTTTTATTGTAAATCTGAAGTCCACATTTCCCAATCGAAGACATCCTAACACAGCCGTTTTTGTGTCCTCACGCGTCGCTTTCCCCCCACAAATATGTGTTGAGGTCAGAACACACGAATAGGCCAAGTCCCAGTTGCCTCAATCAAAGCCATTGATGTGAAAATGATTTTTACATTCCCATGCAAACACATGTAAATCTCATTTTCGCAAGAAAGGTTTAGCGCTTAGCCTCGTTTTCAAAGTGAGAGCTTTTGGAACTCGGAAATGACCTGTTGATGTGATTTTCACTTTACTTTTTTTCCAGTGACATTTATAAGTGTGCTCGGCACTTGACAAAGTGGGGTGACTTGTTACCGGATCCAGAAGATAGGCAAAGACCAGTGAAAAACAGGTCAACTGTTGCGAAAGAAGTCAGTTCTTCAATGAAAAAGGATCAATAAAAACTAATAAATGACCTTCCACCAAGTTACCAATGGATTACAAAGCCGTAAATAGATACGTTAAATCCTCAATTAAGCCCCCTCCCCTCCCTGTCTTTTAAGCAATTTCCCCTCTTCCTTATTCGTAAGCGATAGACTTTATTAATTAATCACGACTGTAACACTTCATGGGAACTTATCGGGTATGGTTTATTCACTTGCTGGAAGTTCGGGGTTTTTTCTTATCTTCGGCTGCTTGACGTCCATCTTCATGTGCCCGAGCTTGCCCACTTTGCTTTCTAAGTCTTCACGGCGGATGGATACCTTCATAGGCCCTCCTCTTAGGGGGTGTTTACATGAGAAAACTCGCACCGGCGCGAGTTTCATACCGGGATGACTTTTTGATTTCGTATCACGTTTACATGATGACTGGGTTATTTCGTATCTCGTTATTTGAAGATACACTTCATGTTGACAAAATAAACGTGTGATTCAAAATCGCAAACATTACGCATGCGCTACTCGTTCCAGTCTACCCGGCAGACCGATTTCCCACCGGAAAGGGTGGTCGTTTCGCGTTTACATGATACCGTTGCGAAATCTCGCACCGGTGCGACAACCGGAGTGAACTCACGCCGGGGCGACTCGCGCCGGCATGACATTTTGTGATGGTATCATGTAAACAAATGTAGAGCCATGAGAGGGAACCGGAGTGAACTAGCCGCGGCGCGAAAGTCGCCCCAGTGTCATGTAAACACCCCCTTAAATAAGTCTCCCCCTCTAACGTGCGCGAAATAAATAAGCTCCCCGAGAATTACGGTCATAGTAATAATAAGAAGAAAAAAATCCACATACATGGAATGATTAAAACGAAAATTCTTGCTGTTTATGTTGCCTCGCGCATAATTATTCCAATCGATGGCATGCAACAAGATTGTCTTTTGCATGTTTGCTAACACGGTGTACGGTGGGACGTTTTTCTCTCAGTCTCCTGCTGTATCCTCCAAGTACATCCACCACAATCCAAATCTAGATATATATCTCTCTACGTTCCGTTCTAACGGTTGATCACGGTTTTGCGCTCTTCTGTATCTATTATATTTCTCCAACTCTATGAGGAGTTCTTTCATCCTTTTGTCCGTAACGACGAGGTCTGGACGGTTTTAAATCTAGTACAATTGTTTTGACAAGTTATTTCTACAATCATGCCCATCCCCTCTCCCCCTCCTCCTCGGGAATTTGTAATAAAAGGTTCCTATAACTTCCAGGTGATCTGTGACGTCACTGTGGGGGCCTGGGGAAAGAAATTTTAATGCCGTATCCCATAAACCAAAGCTGAAGGGAACAGATTGAATTGAATTGAATTGGTGCGCGCGTTGGTTTATGGGATACGGCATTAAAATTTCTTTCCCCAGGCCCCCGCAGTGACGTCACAGATCACCTGGTTCTCCTTTGAAGGTTACCCTTTCGCAGGCTTAAGTTCTGTAATGATGGCAATATTTCTAGAAAAAAGAAACGTGTTTTTTTTTTGTGGTGCTTAAGCACTCGTAATGTGAAACAAATATATTTTAAGTTGTAGGATATATCACTTAGAGACAAATTCTCCACAAATGCTCATCGTTGGAGCACAGCTTGACAAATGCCCGGTGGTAACTTGCGATCAGGCGATTTTTTTGTTTTTTGGGAGGGGGCGGGGAAAAAAATACTATTTAAAGGGACACAGTCAGCTATGTGACCGCGCTGACCTGGACACTACTTTTGTCAGTTTTGAAAAGAGTTTACCTCAACCCGAAATCAAATGAACGCGTCGGCTACATCTAGAAATCCGCTTCAATCCTTCCTAGTGTTTCATTTGATCCTCGATCTTTTACAGAAAACCTCTTTTTGAGCAAACTTTAACTCATCCTATGACATTATATTTAGTATATTTATCATATTTGGTTAAAAACAGTATCCAAAGGAACATGAACAGAAGAGGTGCGAAACGTGTAGGCTCCGGGCGGGAGAAATCGCTTTCTTTTACCAAAATAACAAAAGAAATAAATCAATAACATTGGCGAGCAAATAATCGTTATATGTATTTGGAAAATCGATGGAAAAGGTTACATATGTTTAGAAAATCAAACTTTCTCGACCTTGAGCCTTCGACAATGACTCATGCCGACTCCGTGTCATTCCTCACCTCTACTGATGATCGAGTTCAGAAGTATTCGTCGATGTTTGGCTTTTCCTCGACAAATCCATCAATGAATTCTCAATGGTATATAAAAAATGTATGCCCTGATGTGGGTTAAGGTCTATAATCACGATTTGGGCTTGTAAATTGTTCAACTCAAGAAGGTTTTTTTTGAGTATTCCGGATACGCTTGTCACTTTCTGTTTCACACTCGTGTCTTGTGACATGCAAATCAACTAAGAAATGGTATGTAAGGCGCATGTGCATCAGCTGACTGTGTCCCTTTAATACTAAGTATTTTTTTTCCCGCCCCCCCAAAAAACCAAAAAATCGCCTGATCGCAGGTTAGCCCGGTGGGGGATAGGAACGCATGGAATTAACTGAGCAATAATTGCTAAAGGTGGATGATACAATTGGTTTCCCCAATACCTGTGAATAGCGCTATCCAGATATCTGGCTTTTAACACTCAATGAAAGCCAAAACAAGTTATTAATATTTATTTGGTTATTCATATTCCGGAAAACGGTCAAGCGAACGGTCGCTACTGGATCTACAAAACCATCTCTTCACGTATACGGCAAACGTCAGATTCAAGTGGAGAATTTCTCAAAGTAGAAAATGAGCAGATATGGATAAAAAATTGCGCGAAACAACTAATTCATGCGTAGAAATAATGAACAGTAAAGGGGACACCAAATACAAATTCGCGTTTGACGTAAACGTGACGGTTAACCTCTCTTGAGTAATTCTTAACGTGAATCTGACGTTTGCCGTAAACGTCACTCTAAATCTCTCTTTTACCTCTCTATTCCTGGGAGTACGAGCAGTTAGGTCTAGTTATGCACGCAGTACACAATTTGCAGCCCAATATCCGCCCACTAGAGGCGTCAAGTAAATTGAAGTCCATATGTGGTGACCACCATAGAGGGTAACCACTGTCCAATGCTTCACTTATTAGGTTGATTTAGCAACAGAACGGGAACGTCTGTTGACGACTGCGCGCGCAAATTAAAAACAACTGGCTTGACCAAAGGCAGAGCGGCAATTTGGGCGCCGGAAGTCGTGTTCATAAGTCCTTTTCACGCGCTTGCCCGTCGTCAACTGACGTTCCCGTCCTGTTGCTAAATCGGCCTATTATCTTGTAAGACGAATGTGCTGGACGTCGGGCTATCTTCATGTCCTTTAGTTATTGTTCCTGTTCCAAAGTGCCCATCAGTAACTCAATGCCAGCCATCGTTTCGGTAAAGAAGGCGAGATCTGCTCTAAAAGCTCCGTCGACATGCGCCGCAGCCAGCACGATGACTTTTCCAGTGCTACTCTCATTTATTTTCTCCGCCATCGCAAACAGCTCCTGTCTTGTGCATCTCAGTATTTTGCTTGTCGTCATCAAAGACATGGGGCAACCAAGCTTTGCCATATAGGGCGAGATAAATAACTGAGCCAAAGCCCCTGAAAGCCTGCAGTTAAGATCTACCAGATAGCGCTTTCCGTTCTTCTCCAGAATCTCAATGTTGACTATCCCAAAGTACCCAGAAGAATGGAGGAAGTTTTTGACGGGCAAGATATATTCTTCGTAAACCGCTTTCTTTAACTCCTCTTGCCTGGTCCAGTGACCCACTCCAGCAGCCCAATCGAAATAGTTTGAATCAGCCCTTGTCAAGCTGCCCAGCCAATGGATGTTACCTAATTTGAACACGTAGAAATAATATCCCATGGTCACAGCATCTTCCAGTTGCACTTGTTTCTAACTTCTGCCACCACCTCTTTCAGGTGATGTGAATTGCGAACCAACCAGTTTCCGCATCCACCAACGGACTGATCCACTTTGAGCATGCAAGGAAATGTGACGTAATAAGTCAGGGGGAAATGTGACGTAATAAGTGCTTATCAAAATTGACATTTGTCAGTCATAACCAATAAAGCCAATCAAAAAAGATTTATTTCTTTTAACATTGCACTACCAGTTCAATCCGAAAATCAATCTAGCACCTTCTAGCAAAGTTGTCGCAAAACGTCCATTCAGTTTCTCTGAGAAAGACTCAACTCGAGTGTTGACAAATTAACAAATATCAATATTAAAACCAATCATTGGGCCTTTAAAAAAACAAACGCGTTCTGTCGCTCTCTCTCCCACTACCCCCGTCGGCATTTTAATGCTCTCTTAGTTGCATCTGTCTATAACAGTCTGAAGGATAACGATAACTTAGTGATGTAAACAGTTTGTTTTTGTTTTGCATCGGGGAAAGATGTAGGACTGCCGTTACGTCACTACCCAGATCTGGGTAGTGCTTCGATTGATTGGAAATTTTCTTTATCCAATCAAAATTACAAGGCGGATCTGAGTAGAGACGTGTCATCAGGATCATGATTTCTACGCGCGTTTCTCAAACGTGACATTTTGCAGGGAAACCACAGACGTGGTGGCGTCGCAAAATGTCGGCTGTGTCCTCAGAGGCTATCATAAACCTTAATTAAACACAAGGCGTACGGGCTGGGGGGGCGGGGGGCTGCAGCCCCCCCCCCCCCCCCCCCAAATTTTGGGCAACTCAGATTTTTGGGCAGCACGAGAAATTTGGGTAAAGCTTGTTTTTAAAGAAGCTTGCATGTGTCTGTGTATTTTTTCGAAGAGATATTTTCTTTTTCAATCTGGAGTCGCCGTCGTAAAGCTTCACACTAGACAGTGGTTGCCTAGCACTGATCAGTTTCTGGTTAGGGGATCATATGTTGAGATACATATTTGTAATTTTGTTGTTGTTGGGCACTGTGCTGCACTGCACTAGTTAGTGTGGGGAATTTCCAGTCGTGAATTAATTAGAGTCAATTTCGGCATAGCTTTCTAGAATCATATTGTAGATTATCCACTGGAGGTTCAGAAGATCTGAGTCACGTGCTCGGCAACCACTGTCTCGTGTGTATTTAACTGGCTTTACCACGTCCTTGAGCTCAGGTTTAGCGGAAATGACCAGGAAAATACTCTGTCAGAGTGAAACACCAGATAAAGAAAGCTTTTCCTGAGTTGCTAAATTTCACAAAAATATCGACGGGGAGATTCTGGAAGCCGAGCAGAAAATGTACGCGAGTTTTCGTCGTGTACGTGGATTAGGCTACATGACTGTTTCAGAAATGTTGCAGACAATGCACGAGAATGATCTATTTGATATGTTCCCAGAGTTTTCTAGTGTGGTACATATCCTTGCAGTGATACCTGCTACATCATATTGTGCAGAACGATCATTCAGTGGGTTGCGCAGATTCAAAACTTACCTCCGCAGCACCATGGGACAACAACGCGTTAGTAACATCGCACTTATTAACAGTGAAAGGGAATATGCCAACTCTGTAGTCAAGAAAGACATGGATCGTATCATTGATATATTTGGCCGTCGAAATGGCAGAGACAGCTATTTCTTTTAACGTGTTTATGTGTACGCCTATGTTAGTGTATCATATGACGACTCTTTCGTTAAAATTTGGGCACCTTGCGAGAATTAATTTTTGGGCAAATGGTTCACCGCCCCCCTG
Source organism: Porites divaricata (assembly GCA_038088405.1). Classification (NCBI taxonomy): domain Eukaryota; kingdom Metazoa; phylum Cnidaria; class Anthozoa; order Scleractinia; family Poritidae; genus Porites; species Porites divaricata. The sequence goes on from JBBMOI010000018.1 coordinate 7,781,606, forward strand.
GCAAAAAATTGCCCGTACGCCTATGATTAAACGTTCTTTCCATTAGAAGGGTTGTCCAAGAAATAGAACATATCTGTGTTAGGAAGGTTTTAACTTTTTGTTCGATCACCTTCGAAAATGCATTGTAAATGTAAACAAGTGAACATTTTGTAATTGTTTAACATGTGGAGATAGAATCTAGCCTTGCAGTGTAACACTGGCTATGTTTACAGTATACCAGTATAGCTTTTGCACGGGCACGAAAACCGTACTAGAAAGGGTTTCTGTTTACACATACGAACGGTGAACTGTGCGGAGCTGTGCCGCTTCGATCTCAAGAGGAAAGTTACATATCGGAGAGGTGTTCATACTATAGCGGATAGCTTTTAGTGTAGGCAAAAAAATGTGGCGTTAATTTTCCAGTTTGGATGGTTTGTTGTTGAGAATGTAAGCAAGCTAGTGGCGAGCCACACCCCATGATTGCAAGAAAGAAGATAAGGGACGCCACTACGAAGGTAGCGGTGAAAAGTTACTGTATCTCTATTTCCCTACCTAGACAAAATGAGACATTTTCAACGGGACAAAAATGGAGAACCTACCGACCGAGATGAAAAGAAAAAAGACGAGACCAAACAGGATTTTCATGTTGTAATCGACAATACAATCCTCCACTGCTGTTAAGAACACCCTTCTAGTGGACAGCAAATGACAGAAGACGAAGCTATCCACTGCCTTACTTAAATAAGTTGTTTTGTCTCGATATTTTTGACCAACTAGTTGGCTTTTACTAAAAACAATTTTTCCCCTCGCCCTCATGGTCTCTGAGTTAATTAATAGCCTTGACTCAGAGCCTATTCTGAGTCGAGGAAGAATTGTTAATTAGTGAATAAAAATAGGGGAGAGGAGGGGCCTTATTAACTTCGTCCCCCTGAAGAGGTGTGTGTGTGTGTGTGGGGGGGGGGGGGGGGGGGCGGCGGGCGTAATAGGGGATTTACGAATCGAATCCTGGCTCTAGCGCCCATTCTGGCTTTAATTTACGGTTCGGTTCTCTATCCCAGCGGGTTGTCAAAATACCTTACGTTTACACACACAAACTTAGGATAATCCTCTTGATATGATAGTGCCTGCCCCACGTTCGGTAAAATATTACGATTTTTCTTTACGTCCCATTCGAAGACGAGTTTCTCAAGTGCTTTGTGAACAAACTGCAAATTTTACTATTGTAAGCGTCAACAGTACAACGTTATAAACGTACAAATACAAGTGAATAATAACATATATATAGTATAAGACATCCTAATAGACCCAGAGACAGCTGACGGAAAAAAAGATAAAGGGGAAATCACTGCCTTATACAAAAACAAAGAAAGCAAAACAGTGAAAGGGTCTCACTTTGGCTAACCAGTACCAGAAACCTTTTATAAGTTTGATGTTTCTGATTGGTCAGAAAATTGTTTCTGGTCAATCACACGCGAGAAATGGAGCCTGAATTTCCGAAGGTGAGGATAAGATTAATGATTTAAAAATCTAGAAACATTGAGGTATCTAATGTATTTCCTTAAGCTACTAACTCGCACATTTACTTGAAATCACTCGCCCTTGGAAGGGAATCCAAGACAGACTTAGATTCTGGAGTCCACCAGCAAAATTTTCCCAGAATTCCCTTACGCGGGGCGAAATCACATTAACTGTACAAGAGGATCTCGTTTTTGCAAGAATTGATTCCTATCGAGAAACAATGAAAGTCAAAGAGAATTATATACAGAAAATGGCATGATGCTTTGATCGTCGCTGACGCAGCTGTTTTAATCTACATGACTAAACTAATTTAAAAACTTGAGAAAGCGTCCTTTTCTCATCACAGCGGTTATGATTCCCTGACCAACCATAAATCCCCGTTGGTCTTTCGAATTTTTTAAATTCAAATGCAGCACTTCTGTTAATTGTCGAAGGTATTTCGCGATGGTCTTTTAGTTGTTGTTGTTTTTTTTTAATTCGAGTACGTTGTGATTGGCAAAACAGAAACCAGTTATAGCTTGATAAAAGATAGCCCGCATGAGTTTTGGGACATGATATTTGTTTTGAATCACAATAGTTTATCGTATTGCCCGCATTTGTTCTGGAATTACAACACTAGATAAAAAATACGTATAGGTAATAGCATGATTTGTAGTGATATTTCAAAATTGTTATACGTAATTTCACGAGCCGTTAGGCGAGTGAAATTTGAGACAATTTTGAAATATCACGAACAAATCATGCTATTATTTGTTTATACTACTACCCGCAAAAGGTTTGTAATTTTCACATGTAGGTATTTCAAATTAAGCTGAAATACCACTGCTCTAAGCCAATCAAATTGCAGAAATTTCTCATGTAGTGGTATAAAGTGAGAAATGCAAGAAAGAGGTTTTGCGTGACAGAAAAAAGGAAAAAAAACAACGCCCCGAAGGAAAGCTCTGATAATAATAAGACGTTTCGACGTTTGCATCTACTGTACATGTACTCAGTCAGAAATTTCCCTTGCATCCGTAAATAGTACAAATAAATAGAGTTTCGACTCTACATTCGCAATTTCTTTCTTTTCTTTGACTGCCATTCAGGAGAGCGTGGGTCTGTAAGTTCCTTATCGCTATGCTTGATTTCAACAGTGCGATATTTGCGAATGGGATTGGGTTTATGCACAAGCTGTCTCCTCAGCTCCCTGATGTAAATCTTCTCTTCCTCCTCTTTAATCCTTTCCAGCTCCCTTCTTGCTTCCTCCTCTTCCTGTTCCCTTTGCTCCTTGTGCATTTCATAAACCTCTCTCTCTTTAGCACGCTTGTCGCAGTTCATGGCGAATTCTTCGAATTGCGTGTTTGGCTTTACGATAGATTTGTCAGGAACGAATGGCGCGCTGTATAGTACATTAGTGGGCCTCGCTCTGAAGACTCGCTTCATTCTTTCTTCTAGAATCTCCTGCTGCAGCTAGATAAGAATAGAAATGAAATTTTCAAGTAAATGTGCGCACTACTAAGTACTGAGAAACGTCCTCTTAGAAAAGAAAGCAAAAGCCCGAAGAGTTCTAGTCGTAGTAGCAAAATGACGTCTTCGTGCAAATTGCCTATTTGTTGTCGAGTCATTTTTGGCCACACCCTTTGCTATATGCTTATGGCTAGAACATAATTTGCAGTTTCAACTATATATTGGTTCATTATCGTTTCTGGTGAAGAGTTATTCACGTCACAAGGATTAGACTGATCTCTTTATACGAGAGGCGTACGTGTAACAAGAAAATAGGGACTTTAAGATCCAACGACGCTGACGGCGACGAAAACGTGAAAAAAAAAAAAAAGATTTTATAACCAAAACAACAACTTTGCACGTGAAAATGCCTACTTTCGCGTTTTATGGAGTACGTAAACAAGCAACGACGAAATGCTATTTTTCTTTCTGAACTTGGATATGGTCCCTAGGAATTCAACTCCAGGAGGGTTCGCCTATATTTGATAAAGTAGGTGGGTAGAAATAATTGCGATAAAGACTGAAAGAACGCAAATTCACTTTTTAAGCGACGTTCCCATTGCCGTCGCGTCGTTGAATCTAAAAGTCCCTACAATGGGAAAAAAGAAAGTCGTTTCGTGGTCGTTTCAAAGATGAAACTTAGACAAACGATCAATCAATCACACTGGACACAAAAGCAAAACAATATGGTCTCTGAGTGATACCTTTTGTCCCCATTTTTCAGCCTTCACAGCTCCGCGGTTTTCCGTCGACAGATTGAATGGCGCCGGCTCGGTGAGACATTTCGATGAAGGAGGCAAAGGGGCAGGGGAAAAACTTGGTAATGGCTGAGCCTGGAACTCGTGTAACTGTACAAAGAAAAATAGGTTTGAATGACAACACAGTTGAATCCTTCTTTACGAACACCCGCTAAATAAGGACGGTCATCACGCACAGTTCTATTGTCCCTCGGGAAAGCCCTTAAATTTTCCTTAAAATTCAACCCGCATAATACGGACACCCATTAATGTGGACTCTTGTTTTTTGACCAATTAACGCCGTGTTACATAGAAATTCATCCTCGCAAATGCAGACACTTTGTTGTCACCTATGTGCTGTAATAAATCTTTCCTTTTTGAAGGAAAAAAAGCATTTCCATGTTCCCAACACTATAGTACACTGGATAGGATGACTTTCAAACTATTTTGGGATCAAACGACTTATTCAGAGAACGGTTACTGAAAAAGTAACGTACAAATAATGCACCTATCAATGTAATGCCGGCGGGGAGGGGGGGGGGGGGGAGGGGGAGGCAGGGCATAGGGTGGGGATTTGACTTTTTTCAAAAAATCTCAATCAAATTCCCTGCCCACGGGCAAAACATTCCAGTCAAATGCAACCAAATTTCCCCACCCCAGGCTGCACATTGCTGTCAATCCCAAGGCTGGAGCCAAGAGAGGCAGAATAAAAACATCTCCAAATAAAACTCTGCAATCTTTTTATTATATAAACGTTGCTGCATCACCAAAGATACATGTTCCTGTTACAGCTGCAATTATACGTTTTAACATAATCCGTGTTACACTGCGTAGAATACATAAAGCTTTAGGAGAAAGCTCACATTTTGTAAGTCTAAATATATCGTTCTTAGTATAGGGTACAAAGAAAGTCACTTTTATAAGTTTACAGTGATTGTGGCGAATAAGCCATACACTAATCAATTGTCGTTGCAAAAATCGACTTGGTTTCTATTTACTTCCGTTTACTTTGATACCACAGTATATTAGGAGGTTCAATTGATCAAAAACATGCTAAAACAAACGAAATTTGAAGACAAAACAGTGAAATCCACGCTTACTCTCGTTAATGGCGTCCATGATTTTCCAGATTTTCCATTCTCGACCCCAGTGCTTACGGGTTTGGGAATGCGCCCGTAAGCTCTGGGAAACTCTGCGCCGGAGTAGCCAAAATCTGGCTATTTGGGCCTCACAGCGCATGCTCTTTGATCCAAGCCAAACTTAGACTATATCTGCATCATCGGAAAGTGTTGTGTTGCTTCGGCATTAGAACTGAAGAAATTCAGTTAACGACCGTGACGAATTTTCAGGTATGCAAGGCTCTTGTGGTAGCTGCTTAGAAAATACCGTTAAACGTTCCCAATCACAGATTGAGACTTGAAGTTTGCGTATGCTTGGCAGTTGATTAATATTTCTGTGGACTACTTCACGAGGCGGTAAGTGAAACCCGAATGGCTTGTTAAAATAAACGTATGGAAATTCCAATAAAACTTTCCAAAATATGAATTTAGCGTCCTTTATTTATGTTTGTTCATGAACATTAACACTTCAGCGAAGCTGCTTTGAAATGTGATATCGTGGGAAAAGAAGAGAACTATAAATATCTAGTCGCATTATACACGTATCACTTTTACTTTTTCCGTTTTTTTTTTTCTTGCAAGTCTGTTTTTGGGCAATTTACGACAAGAAGCTGAAGTTTTCATTCATACTCGGCTACTTCATGTGAACAAGATAACGTGGAAGTCGAAGAAAAATCAGCAATGTGTCACGCTTCTTAACTTATAGCTGGCAAAGATGTCGGTGTATTTTTACTTTATTGTTTTTGCATTCAAATCTTTTTCTGGTTCACGGTTCTATTTTCGATATGTAGCTAAGCTATTTTATTTGAAAATTGGAAAATCCAGTAATTCTGCCTAATTAGTCGTTCAAATGTTGTTTTCAAGAATCGGCCGGCCGTGTTTACTTCAACATGTCTAGGGAAAAAACCCGCTCACACGCCAGACACGCCGCACGTTCAACCGCTCTCGTGCAAACTTGAATAGACCAATCAGAAACACTTTATTGTTTTTTGCTGAAACCAATCAGAGACAAATCTTGCTCCAGGGTTCCCAAGAGCTCTTGATCCCTCTCCTCTACATGCGCAGAAGAGCTCTGGGTCGAGATTGCAGATTTTCCAGACCGTGCGCGCATGCGTGAAGCGTGGAAGCGGGAACATATGTTCGGTCTCAGTCTTTTTCGTCCGAGTCGGCAGTCAAATATCCCCTCCCTCGGGAGAACAAGATCAGTTAAATGCCCTACCCCAGGGACAACAAAGACAATCAAATCCCCACCCTATGCCCTGCCTCCCCGCCCCCCGCCCCCCGCCGGCATTACATTGATAGGTGCATAAGTAGTCAGAAATGTCATCCGTCTCTTAGCCCCACCCAGGGCGGCAAGGCGAGCTAGAGAGACGTCAATTCTCAGCGTTTTTTACTGTCCAGTCCCGTGACGTCACAGACTTTCGCGAAAATGGTAAGTCGACACTGACTGTTGTTTAATACAAACCACTGTTAGCTGCCTTTGTGACAATAGTCTACTGCTAAAGACGGTTTCGATCAAATGCCGTAATACACATCACGGAAGCGGCGGAAAGTCAATGAGATCTTGAAGAAATATTCGAATCAACTTTATAACATGTATTGCCTAAGTTCGCTTTAACGGATGATCACATTTCAGATGAGTAAATAAGCGACTTTAGTGCTGAGAAGAGTCTTTAACTATCAAAAAAGCATACCTTTTTTTCATCCTCCATGATTATTTTTATTTTCTCTTCTTTCTTTTCTTTCAATTCTTTGTCACGTTGGTCGAATGAGAATGGCTTGGAATGAGTGCTTTGATGAGCCAGTTCAGGTTTAAACACCGTGGTGAAGTCAGGAACAGGCTGTGCTTTTATCTGCTTGGGATAATCTTCATCCTGAAAATTATTCCAATGGTTTAAAAGCGAAACAGGAAAATGCAATTTTGATCAAACCAATTGTGTGAAATAGCACAATATTATACTCGCTTATGTGGAAGGCACATCAAAATTTAAGGAACACATGTGCTGTGCTGCAAGTGATGGGGTAAGATCCACCCACCTACCCATCCTCAGAGACCAAGAGGCAGATAGCTAAAGGGTTCGTAGTCTTTTCGCTTCTTTAAATTCCATGATCTTACGTTTAGCTATCATTTCCTGAAAAATTCAAAACTATTCTTGTTTGTTTTGACCTATTATAGGGCCTATCCACACTGGCTAAAAGGACTTTTTACTTAGATGATTTTTCTGTCATTATCAACAATTACTGCGCTTTTCACAAACATGCGAATTGTGAAGTTCAAAAGCCAGTTGACGATTGCGTTTTTTGCTGCCCCAATCATCTTAACGGACCTCTTAAAAAACAAAACTTTTCTTTAACGGGTTCAAAAGGTCATGGTTTGTGATTTGTGGATTTCGATCCGTTTCACGGTGTGTTTTTGTGTTTCAAGGTTCGTTGCGTGTGATCGTAATTATGATTGACGGCAGCGAAAAACGCAATTGTGAGGGCGGCTTAGGAACTTTAGAGTTCGCATGTTTGTGAAAAGCGCAGTAACAAATGTGGATGATTTGTCGCGATTTTAAAAATTTTGTTTGAGATGGGACAATCTCCAAAGGCGCCAGGGGCAAAATTTGTCCTAGACAAAAACTGGACAAAAGCAACTAAATAAACAAAACTGTGTCTTTCTTGTTACTGTTAACCATTTATAGTTAAGCCATTTATCTTTTCATGACAGTTTTAATGACAGTTGTGATGGCCTGATAAGAGTAAATGGATTCTTGGGCAGAGACATTTTTTCAAAACAAAAATTTTCCACGTACATGTACAATTTTTGGGTTAGATGTTTCAAAGACAATTCCAAATTTGTCTGTGAGTGGAGATCAGCCCTAACTCAGTTCACCAAAATGTGTCCTGTTTGCACTAAAACTGCATTAGCTTGCATTGTCTTCTATCTTATTCTGTTGTCACTTTAACATCTGCTGCGATTAATCTACCATTGTAACAAACAAACTTTAATTTTCCATTACTTTTATTTCCAGGCCTGAAAATGAAATTCTTGAGTTCCATGTCTCTCAAGGTTTTCCAATGTACTAACCATGTTATAAGAAACTTTGCAATGCTATTAATCGTGTGGATCATCACGGCTTAACTGACAGACGACCAATAACATCGTGACGTACTGACCAATCAAATCAATAACCAGAGTATAATACCATCAACTGACGTGATACAACTCACTTTGACTCTGAAGATGTCTACCGCACAGGTTGTCGAAACGTCAGTCACTGTCAACAACAACAGCCCTACTCAGCCTACTTTTGAATCGTGTGGATGTTTATAAGTTTTTTGGTATTCCATACCTCACTGGTGGGTTTTTCTTTGGTTTTATGCACCTCTGCCCGGTCCTCAGAGTGAAAGTGAAAAGGCTCAGCTTCTGTGTTGGGCTTCTTTGGTATCATGTACACACCCAATGTTCCATTGCATTCAAAGATTTTATGATTCAGTTCAGTTGCTTTGAATTGGTAACTGTTAAAAGCAAAAAGATCTTTCAGTCTTAAAATTGATTAAGATTGATGGGCTTAGATAAACTGTAAGTCTCACAAATGGAACAATCACTTTTGCTCTGGACCACATCTGTACCAGGATTTGAGTACATGCGGGTACCATGATTAGCCTGTTAAAAAAGCAATCGTCTATTTGCCAATCAGGTGGAAGAGAAATTTGAAATGCACTTCCAGTAATTTGTTGAGTCTGCTGGGGACCCAGAACAAGGACCCGTGTGATTATCTGCAGGGCATGTTGGGCAAAGCATCCATTATTTCTTTAGCAGTGCTGTACTCTGACAGCTTCAGGATTACTTTTGCACTTGGTTGACAAGGAAATCTTTTAGTTTTTCATACAAATCATATGCTGGGTTCCCTGGGGTCAACTTCATAAAACTTTTAAAAGTGTAGCTATTATATTCAGACTCTAAAACAATGGCTATTATACACTTGTAAATTGTGCTGCCTTGTACAGGTCAGTACACGCTAGGAGACAAGTTGCAACATGTCGTGACGACATGATGCAGCGACAAATCACTTCATGTGTACTGGAGAATTTTTTGTGAAAATCTTTGTCTCTGCAACACGTTGCAAAAAATCAAATCAGATAGAATTTGTGCAACTTGTTGCAACGACAAAATTCTGTTACAGAGACAAAAATTTTCACAAAAATTCTGAGTCCAGTACATGCAACTGGTCACCCGACCTGTACACACCAAGTCATCTGTTACCTGGACTTGTTGCTGCAACTTGTCGCCTAGTGTGTACTGACCTTAAAACTTTTATTATTGACCTCTGGATTTCTCAAGTTCAGAGAACTGAGGTCTCTTAATTTTTATTAGAGCAGAGCCTTGCTTGTATTTAATTTTTTTTCCAAAAAGAAGGCTAATTTAAGTCTACACCACACCTCTTCATTTCTGCCTCTTGAAGCTTCTCTTTTTCCTCCTGGCTGACACAGTCTGATGGCAACAGTCTTTTTCTATCCCGTGACATCAAGTTTGGTGTCTTTGGCATAGTTAGCTTCTTTTCTCCAGAAGCTGGAGGTGGTCCCTGGTTCTGCTCATGTATTGGTTTGACACGGAACCGCTCGGGAGTTTTTTTCTGCCACTGATAAACTTTCTGAGCCATGGATTGGTACTGACCGCAGGGATTGTTGTCATTGTCTGGTTCTTTACGCTTTCGTGATTCGGTTATTTTGAATGGAACTGGGACGGTAAGCTTTTTGTTCTTGAATGACTGGAAAAAATAAATGAAAAAAAGAATTTAAAGAAAAAAAGTAATAAAGTTTTCAATAACAATGAAATGATGTGCATGGCAGAGAAATGATAATAAATAGAGGTTAATCCAAATTCGCAGTAAGAAATGTGAACTTTATATAAATTAATGAGTCTGTGCCCTCTGCTCTTCTTATGAACTACAATACTGTACACTAATGATAAGAGTCAACACTACCAGTTTTTTTCTTCAAACACCGAGCAACTTTCAAAGTTTGCTGGTGCATGGAATTGAATGTATGCTTCCTTCTTATGATCAGGAGTTATGACTGACTTGCCTAGGTTCTTGCCTGAACTTTGTAATTGTTAAGTTTGTTTTGGTTTATTAGGTCATCTCTCAAGAGTCAACTCGCCAGCTACCCGTGGGCAAGTCTAGCTCTTGAGTACTCAAAGGGCAAGGACATTGTTGCCTGCCACCTAACTATGAAAGGTTTAAAACTTTCTTGGCAGAGAAATCTACTGCAGCAGTAGTTCTAACAACCACTCTACTATTAAGGTTTTTTTTTTTCAAGAACTGCTCGAGAGATTTAGAGATACAGGGTTCGTACCCGTTTTTGAACAAAAAATTCAAGGACTTTTCAAGGACACATTTCCCATATTTCAAGGACTCTATTCACTTCAAAAAGAGCCTTAATTCTATGTCTTTTTTAGTTCTTCCACAACATAGGTAATTTTATCTTGAAGGTCTTTCTGTGTTTATTATAAAGTTAGCACCGAAATTCAAGGACTTTCCAGCACCAACCGCAATTTTCAAGGTGTGTGCGAACCCTGGAGATAGTACCTCTAAATCTCTCATGCAGTTCCAGTTTCAACTGACTCTTGTAATGAACCCCTAAAGTTGCCCCCTTGCCTTTCTATACTCCTTTTTAGTTGACGCTCCTTTCTACGACAGGCACGTACAGACGTGTGCAGGCCAGAACTAGGTGAACAACGCAGATGCAAAATGGACGAGTTGGCTCAGACAAGGGTATGCGTCAGCGCTGACGAGCGTCTGCATCAACAACACATACCGGTACATTACAATTTCCATGGAGTACTCTACTCACCGGTGAAGGTGGGTGCTGCCTCAAGGTACCAACAAAGTCCTTTTCTTTTTGTTCTGTTTGTGTGTGATGTGTACTGGGTCCAAGCCTGTCATCTGTTGCAAAGTGAAACTCTTTAGGATGCGTAAGATTGTCGACAGCTGATCTACATGGCATGTATGATTGCCCAGCCAGGGCCTTCTTCATGGACACTTTGTTCTGCTTTAGCTTTTCTTGAGTTTCTTTTTGTTTCTGTGCAATGACCTCCAACTCAGAAGCTTCTCTTGATTTCTGTACCTGGCTTGCAGCTATCTTTGCCTGGGGAACTCTCCTGCAAGGTAAAGAAAGATTCATGTGTAAGATTGTTTAGAAACTATGGTCAAATGTCTCCAGTATGGACAGTTTTTCAGTCCCGAAGATACCTAACTTCTTGGAAACTTCATGGTATCATGGTTTGGACAACTTCTGACAGGCAAACAAATTGCAAGTACTTTTCAAGGACTAAGATTTATACATGAATAAATCAACATTTTTTAACCCCCTTTTGAACACCTTATTGGCTAGAACAGTCTTAATGGAGTCATTTACGACTTTTACTTCTTCAGCCATGGTTGATCATGTTATTTTATTATACTACTTTCCATAACAACACTTTTCAAAATGACTGGGTATGACTTGCAGTTGAATTTGAGGTACAGAAATAGCATATGAAATAAAGAAACAGAAATAAAAGAAATGAGTTTAATACCTAGTTTACCGAGGCTGAGACAAATTTTCCTAAAAATATTCTAATTTCACTGCAAATGGTGTGGTGTGACCAAGGTAGTTAATTTTAAGGACATTTCAAGACCCAATGAAGAAATCAGGTACTTTTCAAGGACCTTAACTGAATTCAAGACCTTTTCAAGATTGTACGAACAATGTGGTATGAACACATCTGTGATTTGTGACCATCTTAAGTGAGGTTTTGACGCATCGCTGTTAAGGGCTGATAGACGATTTGGGAACTACAGAGGTTTCTATTGTGTAACTGTCCCATGCACCCCTTGCCCACTCTTGTGTTCTGAATTCACATAATCCTTCCTTCTACTGCCAATACATAGGCAGGCAAAGGAAAGTGTACCCTGTGTTGTAATTGGCTGCCCATTCCAAGCAGCAGCTTGGCCGATTCACACTTTTTCTGGGTGGCAGTCTTGTGTAAACTTTTGGCTAATTAATTAATAATCCTATAATACTGTACTCAGTAGAATACACAGTTACTGTAGACTTTTTACCTCATACAAGTAGGTGTTTGAGGTATGGTCAGCAAATGAGGTTTAAGCTTAGGAACCTTTCTTGCAGTGGGAACATCAGAAGAACTAGACATTGAAGAACAAGTCGAGGCATTGGAACAGGTTGACAGAGTCCTTAGACGAGCAGAGCGTCTTTCGGGGACCTTCTTTGGTCGTTTCCTAGTGAAACAAGGAATATTGCTTGGTTAAAAGATTATCCAAATGCAAATTATGAATTCAGATTTGAAAGTATGCATTTTAGAATATCCAGGTAAATTCATTTGGATTAAAATTTACTTCCAACTAAGCAACAATTAGCCGGTCAGTCCCGAATACTAGGCTGATTTAGCAACAGAACAGGAATGTCAGTTGACAACAGCACATGCAAATAAAACAACTGGCTTGACCAATGGCAGAGTGGCAAATTGGGCACCGGAAGTCGAGTTAAGTCCTTTCTGTGCGCTTTCCCATCGTCAAATGATGTTCACATTCTGTTGCTAAATCAGCCTACTAAATCACCAGGCTGAGTTGTTCAAAGGTCAACAACTACAAATCCAGGAAATGTTACCATGACACCTTGTAAGCTCTGTTTGCAGTTTAGCGAGGATATAGGTTGCGCATTTATTGATCTTGTTTTGGCTTTATTGTGGCGGTAGGACCTACAGTGATTTTGTTACAAATAGTTATGGTGCGTCCTGGTACTCATCTTGTGAAAAAAATGAGTCCCTGTCCATAACCAAGGAGTCCCACCCAGTTAAAAAAGCGAGGACATTGAAAATGCTTGGGCCTTTGTGTAACCAGACAGTTAATCTGGAGCTCAGACAGATGCTAGTCTAAGAACTCTTTATTTCCAGTTTACTGAAAAAGAAATCACACGAACAGGATATTCTACTAAAACACTCTCCAAATCGATCGATCGATCGATCGATCGCTCTTTGTGTCCAACGGGACGCATGCCATGAATTACTTTGCGTCTTTGGGGGATTTGGACGCACGACAACGGTAGAGGTAAAAAAATCACTCGACCTGTATAACAAGTTTACACAGCTGGATTAAAATCTAATCTACTCTAAATCCAACGTACCTTTTGACTTGACTTTGTGAAGTTTTAACCTGGTTCTGGGAAGCGTTTTCTTTGTTGTCCTCATTTGTGGCTTGACAACTTGGATCGGAGTTTGAACATTTCGACAACCATTCTGACAAAGACGTGACGACATTCTTGGGGGCTTGTTTTTTGCGAGACTCGTTCAACTCATTGCTGGCAGCTGGCTCCTCTGGATTCACTTCATTTCGAGTAGGAGAGTTTTTATTTTCTTCATGACCATTTGGAATTTCTGAAGACGCCACATCATTGATCGTGTCGGCAACGACTGCGTCCAAAGGTTCTGCTGATGATCCATTCGACTCTTGGTCATTTTCGTCTTCTTCCCCAATCACGCCACCTTCATCCGCTATTTTTTGATCTTCACATAATAAGATATACATGAAGTTAAGAAAATCGAACTCTTCTGACCATATTACATTTAAAAAAGTCAATCAAAAATATAAACATACCAAACCATTTGTCAGCGTCGGGGTCGATGACGTGCTGCAGGCCTTCTGTGAAATCCACAAACTGTGGTGCATCGTACTCATATTTTGGTTCAACACCCAAATCCATGTTGCAAAAACACAACTATTAAACGCCTTTTAACTCTCTGACTTCCAAAGTCAATTTAAAAACAAAAATTCGACAAATAAATCTTAAAACTAACTCGGGGTCCTCACAACCACAAACGCACGTTTGGTGATGACTCTTTGATCGTTAGATTTGAAACTGACCGCACTCAAAAAGATGCTGGCCAAGACACTTTCCTATTGGTCAGTTGAAGAAGGCGTTCAATACATATAAGGTAATCATTACCATATTAGGCACAGATACCATTCAACATGGCGGCGAGAGAGCGCCGAGCGAATTTAGAAAATGTTTGGGAAATTTAAATGAGGTAAGTGTTTGTAGGTCAGTAAATTCACCAAATTGCAAAATACACGGTCACTTCATTTGCATCTCGTTGAATGAGAACCTTTTATTGTTTGTGTTATGTGTCGTTCTTTTTGCGTGGCAGTTAACATGAGTCTTGAATTTCAAACTGTAAGTTAAGTCTTGAAAGTCTTAAAAAGCTTCTTCTGTTAATCTTGTTATTTTCCCAGGTGACGGCTATGAATACTGACCCTTTAATAAAACTCCTGCCATTTGATGTCAGTAGAGTGCGGGCTCAAGACGTTGTTGTGGTATTTGCAGTTTTTGCAGCCGTGTTTTTGTTCAGAGCTCCTAATGTTTGGGAGTTGAAGCCTTCTTGGCAGCTTGGCAGCACATCTGAGATTCATCATAAGCCTGGTAAAAACCAGTTGTAAGTCCTACTTTTATTAAATGTATATTAGAGAATAGTTCCAGTAGTAAACTCAACCCAAAGTGTGCTACACTAATGGTTATACAGCTATTTCGAGAAAGGTTGTCGGAAAAAGTGCATGCATTAATCCCAAAAGGTATTGTGCATGGGTGGTTTCTTCAAAGAAATTTGAAAGAGTGGCACAAGAGACCATGAACATATGTTTGTGATTGGTGAAGGAAAGTAGCAAAAGTAGGTTCAACTGCTACAGTCGTCAGGAACAGTGGATAGATCATATCCCATATTACCTTTCGGGATTGTCGCATGCTCATTAATTTTTTTCTGACACCTTTTTTTAGAAATAGCTGTATATGTTACAGTTCACTCAACACCCCCAACTCCATATCTCCACCCAAAAAAACAATCCCTGTGCAAAAAAGTAATTTATTTTATTACCAAAAAATAGTAATAATTTATAATCCAGCCAAAAGTCACCAACACCACTGGTTTCCCAGCAAAATGACATCTGAAAAATGAGTGCTGAAATTCCTTACTGATGTAGCCTGCAAGCAAGCTCTTTGGGGGTGCTCTGGTGGTGGGTTGGGGGTGGGTGGGTTTTTAAAGAGAGCTTGCAGCTACAGCTCTGGAATTTGAATTCTTCCTCCAATTTCCCTGTGGCTCCCCATCAACTGAGCTGTAAGATTTCTGACAATCAACGTGAAGCGGAAACAAGCCCGAATGTAAACAAGCATTGAAAAACACATGAAAGCACTTGCCAAGGGTAATTGGTAATGGATACGACATCATTACTGATGTCATCTTGGCCAATCAGCATTTCGCATCGACTTTTTCGATGCAGATATTTCAGAGACGTAGTTGCAAGCTCTCCTTCCTTTTCCTGCCCTGCTGCCACAGCACCCTGGGGTGCACGCAGGCTGATAATAATGGCACATCGCTACCCAGATCTGGCTAGTGCTTCTGCACAGGAAAAAATAATGGATTCCCTTTTTTGGATATTTTAGGGTATTTAAAGAATACCCATAAAAATCCCAAATTTGGAAGAGTGAGACAAGTCCCAATCTGGGAACTTAGTTGGGAATTCCCTGGTTGGGACTTGTCTCACTTTGCCAAATTTGGGATTTTTATGGATATTCTTTAAATACCCTAAAATATCCAAAAATGGGAATCCATTATTTTTTCCTGTGCTGATTGGTTGAAGCAAATTAAGTTTTAGCCAATTAGAAGCAATACCCAGATCTTGGTAGTGACAGGTCATCAGTATGGAATTTCTGCACTTGTTTCTCAGACATCATTCTGCCGGGAAACTAGTGGTGGTGTCGTGAATTATCAGCTGTTTTCTCAGGCTAAACTAACTTGTAGCCCTGAATGGGAATTTTTTTTTCTCTGATTAAAAGTGATTTAACAAGGCAATAACGAAGTAGTGATATCGGTTAGCAGGTTGTTGTACATTCGTGCAAAAAAAAGTGATTGATGGCAAGTTTTCTTACAAGAAAGTGGCCTTGCAAATAACGTGGATGCATGAAAATTTGATTTTTGCGGAGATATTAAACAAAATTAAAAGGCCAGTTTGACTGGACTAAGACTAAGCTTTGTTACATTTGCTTTGGTTTTGGTTACTACAGCTAGACCTTAGTGCAGTTACTATGAAACCTATTTTAGGGGAACATCCATGGAACCTTCACTAGTGTCTGCATGATAGAGGTGTCTGGACATTAAATACCTGTTTCCCAGGACCTTATCAATGTACATGTGTCCTGAAGTAATAGAGGGTGTATACTCACCAGAGATGATCTTAATACACTCAGATTTTGCTGTATTCTTACGTAAATTTTCAGACCTGTCCCCCTCATCACAGACTTGGATAGTGATGGAATTAATGGTAAGGACTTTGAACTTTATTTTGCAGTTTGATTTTCATTGCTTTTCTTCTTATTGACAGGTCTAAACTGGTGCTTAAAATTGGCATTAAATTGTAGTTGATTGTATTTCACACCTTTCAACTACACTGTATAGTAGGCCTTTTGCAATAGTTGATTAAGTGATCAACTTTCTGTAAAACATAGTTTGCTTACCTAATTTTAATATGCTCTCTCAGCTGCTGCTAACAAAATTTTCCAAATATTTAAAGCAAACTGTTTTCATGTTTACAGAAAATTGATCACATGATTTACTACTGAATTTGAAACAATTTGACATACTGTCTAACTGCTGACATTTAATTTAAAAAATTATAATAAATGTTTGTTTGTTTCTTTTCATAACAGAAGTGATTTTAGCAACCGAGGATGGACGACTTCAAATACACATGCTTCCCCCAAAGGAAGATCATGAACCATCATTCACTCTTCCTCATCTTCATATGAAGGTACACAGTCCCCATTTATGGAAAACTACTAAAAGTATTGAAAAAAGGGACTACTGCGGTTAACTCTCTCATAGCAACCACCTCCCATAAGCAACACTCTGAAAATGACCATTTGACCCTGCAGTTAAATACTGTTTTTGCTAATCAAAAGCTCTCTCGTAAGCACCACTTCTTAAAAATTAAAAATTTCTTAAACAACTGTGACAACTTTTTAGACCAGAAATTTATCATTTTCATTTGTTTTCTGTTTCCGGTGAGTGACCACCCGGTATGAGGCACATATGATTGTAAGAAAACCATAGTTGCTTGATTGTCACAAAAATTCATTTTTTTAGTGCTGCTAACCAAGCAATATTGCTAGCAGATTAAAGCAGTGGACTTACAAAAAAGATGGCCATAATATAATCTGTAGGTAAATAGTGGATTGTACAAATTGATGCAAAATGTTATAACAGTTATAACATTGCTGCACAAAGTTTCACAATTCCTAACGCTATTTGATGCGAAAAAGTATTGCCAGTTGTCTATTTGCCTATTTTGAGCTTGTAAGATAAATTAATAAATATATTTAAAGGAACAAAAACTGATTCCTAGTGACTTTTATGAACTTCCATTTAAAGTTACCATTGACAACAAACATTCCTACCAATCAATGTCTTTGGAAAATGAAAACATAAAAACTTTCCCTCAATGCAAGGCTTGTAACTTTCCTACTGAAACTACAAATCATAGTTTTACGAGTGTCCTGCCATGAAACGTTTTTAGAGAGATGTCTTAAACTGGTGGAACTTCAAACGTTCTGAAAACATAACACCCAGTGCTACAGAAATTCTTTATGGTTATGAACCCAAATCATCACATTTTAACACTTTTTAGTAATCATTATCCTCTAATTGCAGGATACTATATCCACCTTGCTAGATTAGAAGGAAATCTGAGACCCCAAGACTCGATGCTTTTATTGTTCTTCGATGGAAACTAAAAGTCAATGTGAAAGAGAATTAATTGCTATTAAAACTGAAAACCACACCAAATACAGAAATAAGTGGACGTCCCTGTGCATTTCTGATATGCATAATTTTTGTGATTTCTCGGGTTAATGGCTTCAATATGCAGTGCTTGACACTAACGCTAGTCCACTAGCCCCGGACTAGTGAAAACTTAGGCTGGGCTTAGTAAAAATATGCTTCTAATAGCTCCTAGCCCAGTTAGTTTAGTTGACAAAATAGCTTTTCTAAAACTCTTTTACTTGGGAAGTTCCTTTTTCTACAACACTTTATCAGTAGTTTGTTTCAAATTCTATAGCTTAAGTATTTAATGTAAACCATAAGGCAGGGCTGAAATTGCGACTCAGATATGGTTGCCAATGCAACTAACATTTTCGCCTTGGCGACTAAAAAATCTGGTTTAGTAGCCGCTTTGGCGTTTAAATTAAAGGAGTAAAGTTAATTAAAACAAACATTTCATCTTATCTTGCTTTGCTTTCAATCTGATAGATCGCGCCATATGTATTACTGTGAGCTACTGTCATTTACATTATACAAACTGGCAACTAAAAATTTGCATCTGGCGACTATATTTCAGTCTACAGTTGATTGCTGATAGGCGACCTGAGGATTTTTTTTAATTCCGAGCCCTGTAAGGACTTGCTACCCATATCGTGGAGGTATAGTTCGATTGACTTGCAAAACGGAAGCCATGTACATGTAGAGAGTGGAATAGAGATGACTGACTGACCCCCTGGTATTTTTTTCTGGGCTTTTTTTGGACCAGTGGCTTTCCCTCATGGGCTAGTGATTTATTTCTGAGTCCATTGCCTAGTTTCCAAAAGAGTTAGTGTCAAGCCCTGATATTTGCTTTACTTTCGTCACTTTTTTTTTTGCTTGTGTCAATATTGTATGCACCTTGGCCGTATTAATATTGTAAAAAATTTTCTCAGTGTGTGTTTTTTTTCCTTTTGAGTTACATGGCTAACTTGTTTTACTATAAAATTATAGTATGTACTTTTGTTGTTTTACTGTAACTTATTTAATATTGTCAGAAACAAAAAATAAAGGTAAATTACATGTAAGCTCATTTTATTGATTTTTCCAAGGGTGGTCGTTTATAAGTTGAGTTGACTGTATTTCTAACATTTGGTGGTGTAAATAAGCAAGCAAGATCATCTGTCCCCCCTACCCCCCCCCCCCCCCCTAATAACTAATGTTGCTGGACAGTGTACTTAAACATCTACTAAGGTTCCTGTTTTTTTTGTGGAATTTTCTTGGTTTGCTAAAGCCCTAATATTAATATTTCATAGGAGACAAAGGAAATTATTTCTTGTGGAAGAATTTTACCCTCATAAATATATGCCACTTTCTTTTTGCTACGTGGACTTGTCAATTTTTCTAGAATATGTGGATTTCTCTGTACATGTTTATAAATTTATTGCTTTGCCAACTGTGGCATTAAGGCAAGGCAATTTATTTCATAAAGTGCATCTCTTTGTTTCTCAGAAAGAAGTGGTACTTCAGTCTAACTCCTCTCATTCTGTTCTTCCTGTGGCTCTTGGAGCAGGATGTGATCACAGAATACTTTCTTCTCTTGATGTTTGCCGTCAGGTGATGTAGATATTTCACAGGTCAAAATTATATTCAGGTTAATATTGTTTTTTAAACCTAGTTTGATTCTCAGTTTCCTTTGTCGTGTATCCTATCCCTATTATTTATGAATTATCAGGGCTAAGAAACAAAGAAAGTAGAGAATCAACCTACAACCCTTGTCACATTAGTTGAGACAGCAGTGGTATTTTCTGCCCCCTAAATGTTGGGTTTTTGCAAGTTGGCATCACTAAAGCAAAAAAATTCAACACTGGGAGGAAAGGAGCACAACTTTTTATCAGAATGTGGGTACTGCATAGGGTGTTCCAATTTTAATGTGATGAGGATTGTAGGTTAAAATATTTAACCTGAATATAATTTGACCTGTAGCAGATACATGTACTCAGACCTCAGACTTGTATATGGATCAACCTCCAGAAACTACAATGTGAATAAAGACCTCCAGTTAAAAAGAATAAAAACTGCCTAAGAGGTCTGTTTATGATGCAGTTAATTTAATCCTTGATTCAAATTTCACTTTCTGTTGTTTCAAACTTACATATGTTGTAACGTTCCCCAAAACAATAATTGCTGATAACTGCGGCATCTGTCTGTAGATTATAGTTATTGTGATGGACGATG
Organism: Porites divaricata; assembly: GCA_038088405.1. Lineage (NCBI taxonomy): Eukaryota > Metazoa > Cnidaria > Anthozoa > Scleractinia > Poritidae > Porites > Porites divaricata. The sequence continues at coordinate 7,801,504 of JBBMOI010000018.1, forward strand.
GAGTGGTACATTGTTTCTCAGACCTGCTGGAGCAGCTATGGATGACTGTTGTCTTCAAAGATGATAAACGATTACAATCAATTTATTTTAGGTAAGTAACCAAGAGCACCCAGTTCATTCAGTTCTATCTGAATGTTCAAACCATCTTTTCTTCAGGCCCTCTTGGGGTGGGGGTGGGGGGCATATGTCCCTAGTCTGAATTTCAGATACAGTCGTTTCGTGTTTTGAAAGTTGGCCATTTCTTTGTTGATATTTTACCCATCTTTATGTCATTTGTTGCCAGTTCCAGTGATTTTGTTGTCTGCGTCCCTGATGCATAAAAATCCCCAAAGACACAAAATAATTCATGGCATGCGTTTCTGTAGGATGCAAAGGTCAATTGATCTATCTGGAGATGTTGTAGAATATCTTGTTTGTGTGATTTCTGTGGGTGTTCTTGTGGCTGATGTTTAACAAAGCATACTCATTTTAGTCTTAGTTCTGCTTTACAACAGAAGGAATATGTCTTCAGATTAACTATGTGATTACATAAAAGCCCAATTGAATTTAGGACTCACTGTTTTTTTTTTTACCTGGGATTCATTGGTTCTCACTTCTGGAGTGGGACTCATGATTTTTCCCAAGATGAGTCCCAGGACTCACCATAGCTATTTTTTCAAACCCTTTATGCCCCAGTATTCACATACAAATTCTCTAAACTGATCACCATACATTTCCTTAAAGAATTAGTTGAGAGAATTTGTTCAAAGATCAAAGTATTTTCTCTTGGGTGATCATTTTATTGATTCTCATAACTTATCTTTTTACAGTGTATGGGTAATTGTAAGGAGAAAATTGATCTTGGACACTATTGGGACTTAAAGGGTTAACAAAACCACTGCAGTTCATCTAGTCTTATGTTGCTGTTTTCAGGCCTTGTTACTTGTCGGAATTTGACCCTAACAGGGCCTCTATCATAGTGTGTCCATCTTACAGACAGACCAAGAAAATGACCGAAGAATGGCAGCAACTCTTTTCAGGCGTCATTTATAGAAATGTCCATTAGGAGGGGTGGACCATCATTTTGTTACAGTATCATTCTATTCCTATTTTCCTGTCTTGTAATTTTTTTGTTTCATGAGAGTCCATATGTAGTATCAAAGATACAGGGGCACCCAACGGCAATTTTCGGAAAATATCTGTTCGGAAGACGATTTGAGATCTAGAATTTTCGGAACATTTGTTGTAAATTTTCTTGCTCCTAGGATTTTCGAACTTCTAAAAAATGGTATAATTACCCATTTTTAACGGATTTTTACCCTAAAAAAGGCCACCTAGAATTTTCGGGAGCCTTTTTCTGGCTGAAATTTTCGAAAAGGTAAGTTTTGATCCCTATAATTTTCGGATCACTAGACTTTCAGCTAGCAAATCCGAACAGACGAAAAGTTGTTAGGGGATAAAAATATGCCTATATCTACCATTTATATACTAAAATACGTTCAACAATACTATATTAAGTGGTTTTGAACTATATCCTCGTTGGGTGCCCTTGAAGATATACAAACCTGTTATTCGCTATGTTCGGGACTACGTTAAACCGGACGATTCCTAAGTTCAAACCTTTCACGGTATTTTTTTGTTGCCAGCCTTTGCTTGGGTAAAGCTGTGTCCAAAGCCTTGACATATTTTGCTAGAATATTGATACCCTAATAAATTATTTGTATTTTGTTGTTTTAATTTGCAGAGAGATAGCTGTAAGAATCGTACCACACTCACCTGACCATGGCCTGGTTGTAATTGGAGGGAAAGTGGCTAAAGAAGACCCACTCAAAGATCATCATTTAGAGTAACTACTGTATTAATGAAATGAAGAAAAGAAGTCCTGAATTGAGTCCGAGTCCGTTGAAGTCCTGAATTTTTTTCAGGCTTCTTTACGCAATTGCATAAATTGCGTTCACTGCGACGATAATTTCTTCATTTCATTTCATGTCCGCAGTTCATATATGATTTATTTCATATATCATTAATGCTGTATTAATTAACAGTTAATGAATGAGGCTGAGTATCTTATGAAGAATTATGGAGATCGAGGAGGGTGTTATCCGTCGAGGCCGTAGGCCGAGGCGGATAACACCCTCCGAGATCTCCATAATTCTTCATAAGATACGAAAGCCGAATTCAATAACTGTTTTATTATTCATTCAAAATAATTCCTAGTTTGAAAACGTAGCTAAAACATGCTTACCTCCATCGATCCATCGATGTTCAGTTCATCTTCGATAGTGTACGTTTAGGTTTGTCCAGCCCCGCAAATATTCTTCAAATAGCAGATGTCGCCCTTCGAGTTGTCTTCTTGCTGTTCTTGCCATGTTTTAATCTACTTTTCCGCCTAGTTCTTACTCTTGAAACGAGTGAAATGTCCGCCATTTTTCAAGTTCACAATCAAAACAACTCAACCTCGTCCCCAGGTCTTCTCGGTTAACGGTGCCTTAACCTGCGAAAACGCTGCATTTTTGACGTCATTTCCTCGTTAAAGTCAAAATTCTTCCAAATTTGGTCATCAGAAACTGGTTATGGTGAATTAAACGTGTGCCTTTAGCCAATCAGAATCGCGGAAATATTTTGAATGAATAATAATGATAATTATAGAGCGTCTGTCTCTATGTGTACCTGCGGACTTCGTTGCCGTCGTGCATTTTCCATCAAATCGTCGATTTTCCACGAAATCGTCACATATCAACAATTATTTTGCGTAGTCTGTTCCAGGCTCTCAGATAGTAGGATGACGCGTAAGTGAAAGGCACGCGAAAACATAAGCGCGTGAGCCTCGTCAATTGCGCGCACTAGACTATCTCGGAGCCTGTAACAGGCTTTGTTTTGCGTGGTAACTGTAAACTAGCCATCGACTTGAGCAACCAAGAAGACAACAACGGAAACGAGAAAATTAAGAAAACAACAAGTTTAATAAAAAAAGAAAAACTCTGAACGTGGAGCACACTTTTTGGCAGGTCTCTTTGCCGTCATTGAACGACTAACGTTGTCAAACTTCATTGGAATGGCAATGGTATCGTTGCTGGAGTCGACTGGAGTCTCGGCTACGATCGCCGTTTCAGTAGGGAGCTAAAGGGAGCTTAAGAAAAGACGTTTTTGAGCGACGGACGTCAACCGGAAGTGAGGCCTTTTCCCTTTTAACATGCCTTGACTATACAAAATTTGTATTGCTCAGCTTCTTTACTCCTATAGAGACGATTTGACTGAAATTTTGGGCGAAACAACCGCTCAGGAATGTAAAAAACCCACTTCCGGTTGACGTGCGTCGCTCAAAAACGTCTTTGCTTAAGTTCCCTGTTTAAAGCCACAGCGACGGTGACGGCTACGAAAACGTCACTTAAAAAGGGAAATCGCGCTACTTCAAACTTTATCGCACTTATTCCATCGTTTAATTCGTCAAAATTTCTGGAGTTGAATTCTTTAAGACTGTATCAAAGTTCAGGAAAAAGAAAGAAAAAGAAAATCCTTGTTTTGTGTTCACGTCCTCGACACAACGTAAACGTTGTAGTCGTGCAGCGACGGTAAAGAAATGCATGCATACAAAAAGATTGATGTACGTGCAAAGTTGTTGTTTTGCCAATCTAAAATTCACGTTCGCAAATAAAATAGAGGCAATATATGAAAGGTCGCTCCTAGGCGTAAAAGTTGAACCCCGCTCAACTTCTCGTTTAAGCTCAGCACTTTTTATCTTGCCTCTATTTCATTTACGTGATTAAAATGATTTGGTGCGTTCACGTGCGTAGCCAAAAATGCGTCAGTGGAAATCAACCTTAACAGCGATCGTTGCGCCTTCGATTATGCGTTTTTGCATAAAATGACCTTCTTTGTGGTGCACCAATAAAATTGCCAAAATTTGTCACATTTTAATTTTCAGGCATGATCATCAACATAACATGTCTGCAGGGCTTTCTGCAGATGAGATAGCAAAACTGCCTCCACGACGCCTTCGCCATACAAAAACGGTAAATACATTAATATTAAAATATGTTGATATACTTATACAGTACACGTATCATAGACTGAGGAAGCTTTCTTAGGGCAAATTAAATTGTGTGATTTGATTGATTTGAAATTAAATCGGACAAATTAATCAATATAGTGGTCTGTTTCTTCTAATTCAATTTCTATTTGCAGCGTTGAAGATTTTCGTTTCTTGCTTTTTTCGTCATTTTTATTTCTTTTTCCTCTTTTTTAACGTAAAGACTTTTGAAGAAAAGGAACACTTTTCTACGTACGCGCTTAACAGTAAAACTGGAGCAATTCACTGGAAACACGAACCAGGGGACTATGAAGCTACGAAACATTCAAGAGAGGTACCTCTTCGTCTTAAAATGTCTTTAATTACTATGGAAATCTTCAGCCGCAAATCGATAGTCTTTGGTCATTGATCTGTATGTACAGGCATCATCTGCAACGGTTTACGGTGATCTCGCCACCAACAAAAATGCCTCCCAAGAAGTCTACTCGCCACCACATAATAACTGCAATATAAGTTGACACAGTCTGTGACACGGTTTACTTACCTAGGATTACTTAGCTAGGATTTTTACTTCAGTCTTCGTCAAGCCCAAGTACAAATCTATCCTTCAATAAGTATTACGTTATTTATTTCTTGGTGGCGAGGTGACTGGATACCTCAACGACGTATCAATTGGTACAATTTCCCTGCACACCGGCAATTTTATGCTGGACATTGTTCGAAGGCGAATGTTATTCAATTATTTAAGCAACGACGTTTACGAGCGACGCACGTCAACCGGAAGTGGCCCTTTTTCTTTTTTGGAGGATGGTTTTCACCAAACTGTTAGTCAGATCGTCTCTGTAAGAGTAAAGAAGCCAAGCAATACAAATTTTATATCGTCAAGGCATATTAAGAGGGAAAAGTGCTCACTTCCGGTTGACGTCCGTCGCTCAAAAACGTCTTTGCTTAAGCTCCCTAATAGAGGACGAGGACGACTAAGAGGACGAAATTAAACAATTAGTTTTTTCGCGTATTTTCAAAAAATATGAACCCTAGAAAACTTCATTGTACCTTTTTTTTTCACAAAAAACGTTAGCACTGTTATGTTTATTAAGTGGAGGGGGACAGGGGGGCGGGAGCCCAGGAGAACGAGGTACGGGAAGCGGGAGATTGTGACCTCCCTGTCCCCCCCCCCCCCCCCCCCACTATTAAAGCATGCCGCTAAGCCTTCTCCTGATCTCAAAATGAAAATGTCTAACATCTGATGACCTGTTTCCCTCGCTTCGACATTTTGGCTAAAACCTGTAGGACAGTGACCGCGCACCGTAATTTTTAGGGAGTTATTATAACTCCAAAAATGGAGTAAAAATTTTAGGTACAGGATAACCCCTTTTTGGGGGTTACTTTAACTCCTAATTTAACTCCGCATTTGGAGTCATTTTTACTCCTGAAAAAGAGTTCTTTTTACTCCCAGTCTGGAGTTAAAATAACTCCGAAGTGGGGTTATTTTTACTCCTTACATGGGTTGTTTTTACTCTTTTTGGAGTTAATTTAACTCTGAAAGTGGAGTAAAAATTTTAGGTACAGGATAACTCCTTTTTTGGGGTTATTTTAACTCCTCAATATCTGGAGTCACTTTTACTCCTGAAAAAGAGTTATTTAAATTCCTTTTTGGAGTTAAAATAACTCCCTAAAAAATAACTCCACTGTAAGGAGTTAAATGAGCCCCACTAGAGGAGTTATTATAACTCCTTGAAAATTACTGTGCGGCTACCGCGTTTTCCCTCCATATAGCGATTTTAAGATCCGACGACGGCGACGTCAACGAGAACATCAAAGAAGCAATAGGTTTAGAAAAGCAAAACAACAAATTTGCACGTGCAGCACACTTTTTCGTACACTTTGTTGCCGTCACTGCGCGACTACCACATGAAACTGCCTAATTTCACGTTTTGAAGAGGACGTAAACAAGCAACGACGAAATTTGTTCTGTTCTTTTTCAACTTGGATATGGTTCTTGGGAATTCAACTCCAGGAGAGTTCGCCTACATTTATACAAAGCAAATGGGATGGAATAATTACGACGAATATTGAAAGAACGCGAATTTGCTTTTTAAGAGACGTTTTCACTGCCGTCGCCGTCCTCGGATCTTAAGGTCCCTAATGACGTATTTTACGCGCGCATTACTGAGTATTGAGAACATCTCATCCTCGTCTGAGAATCTTAAGGTCTATTTTCTGCTCGAGCGGCAATCACAACATGTAGCCGATGCAAAACCAATTCAACTCTGACATGATTTTCTAGACTCAAACTGTTCTGAGAATCTTTGTTCTCTTGTTGCATCAAGGATATTCTATCAGCCTACCATTTCAAGCTGGCTCTCCACTCCAGTCAGTATCACGTGGGTGAGGTCCATTGGAGCTTCTACACAGAATCCCTCATCACTTCCATGCCATACAGATGGCAACACCCAGTTGATACCAAGATACAAACCGCTCACTTTGTAAAGAAAATGCCCTCAGCTACAGCTAGAACACCACATAGGTATGGATAAACGGCGTTTTAGGGCCAGTATTGGCATACGTCTACGGAGGGCCTCAGAGGGCCAGCATTGGCATACGCCTACAGAGGGCTCAGAGAGCCAGTATTGGCATTCGCCTACGAATTGCTGTGTCACTGTTGTCTAGGTTATTTTGTTAATGATGCCAATTGTGCGTCCTTACTCACTATGGAACCCCCGACTTGAGTAGCAAAAATATCACAGCTTCGTGTCAAACAAATATGTCGCGCAAGGAGATATAGAATACTTCATGGAAGGTGTGGGCGTACGGTATTTACGCACGAGTGGTTGACGTATCAGAAATCGAACGAGTGAGATTTCTGATACAAAAACAATGAGTGCGTATGTACCGTACAAAGCACTTTCCATACGGTGTTGTGTTTATTTCTAGTAATGATTGACACTATAGCTGCCCCCGCTCTGTATATTCTCGGTCAACAGTATTTTTGTTCGTTGTGTAGCTCTTTGAAATATACCGATTCATAATGAAGATTTTCACACATATTCCATACAATAGGTGAGATAAATACAGGAAACGCAAGGTTCCATGCACAGTTTCAGTTCGATTTACACAGCTTTAGTCAAGACATTCTCAGTTTCGAGAATAGTTTATTCTAAACCATAAAAAAGATTTAATTAGAAGTTGAATTTTTCGCTGTTTCTCTTTCACTTTTTTACATTCAGTTCATTTTATTTGCCGGAAAGTAAGCCTTAGAAATTAAAAAGACGTTTGGTCAGTTCACGCTGGCGCATTCTAGTCTTATTTTAAACTTTATAGCGGAAGGAAACCCGTGAGCAGGGAATAAGTCAGTCGCATAAGTCGGCGAATTTCTGTAGTCGTCCATCGTTCTTCTAGTGATAAGCTAGCCGTTGCTCACTCGTCTTGTTTGTTTGGGACTGAGTCTTATTCTGGTCAAAGAGAGAGAAAAAGTGTCTGGCAAGGTTTTTAATCAAAGATTTGTGAACTCTTGTCTGGGAAACTCTCCAACTGTTTATATATACACAGTTATACGCACTTTATAACTTCATCTGCGCTTAACGAGTGTCTTTTGGTCCATAACGTTTAAAACAACTGCTCCAAAAAATGTCACTGATAACACGTAACGAAGTATGACTGCACAACAAATGTCACAAAATCTACCTGAGCGGTCCCCTCGGGATTTTCTATCTTTACGTCATCCTAACCATTTCGTACTTGCGGGCGCAAACAATAGAAACGTCATCATTACCTACCGATTTCTCGCGGCCCCTGTTTAAGCACATCGAGATTTTTTCTAGTATCCTGACTGTATATTGGGCGAAATCCCTGCGGGGGCAATAAACATACTGGGACATTCATCATTTTGGCAGCCTTTTTATTTCAAATCTTTCCAAAATGATAAAATTTGCCGCTTCACACCGCGAAATGACAAGCAAAACGAATAATTAGCTTATTAGTAAAAACGTAATATTAATGAGGGTAAGGATATGAGGTAATCCAAGAATTACAAGTAATGTTAACTTTTTGTTCTGAATGCACAATTGAAAATGAATGAATTTAAGTGAAATGGCCGATTTGAATATAAGTCGAATCTTAAGTAAATAGAAGGCAAAGTAGTTCCGATAAAAGCAAAACGTAAGCTTGCGTCTCGTTCTGTTTTTCCCTTCCGCTGTTGTTTAGCCGGCTCTCAACAATTTTGTTCATCGACAGATAAGTACACGAAACTATTCCACTCCAATTTCCGAGATGTTTTTCACTTTTTGACGCGAAAAACTCTTCGAGAAAAACTTTTCTCGTTGAATGTCTGCAAGCGCCTATGAAAGGCGGGAAGTTTGGCGAGAAACTTACACTCACCTCTACGACTTCTGATTTGAGATATAATTTTTCTGACACTTAAAAAAAATACCTTTGCGATTCTGATTTGTCATATCATTTTTTTTTTTTTCGCGTGTGAAAACATCGTTCGCTCCTTTGATTGGCTAGAACTCATTTGCGTATGAAAATTTACGACATGGCTTTTTGGTGAGTATTTCTCAGTATGTATATGATAGTAAATCAAACGTTAGAGCCTCAAAACTGAACTTTGAAAAGCCGTCAGGCTAACAAGTTTTCAAAAAGCACAATTTCCGATCCGTTTCATTCTTCGTCAAGTTTATTTATCCGCGCCTCTTTTTGTATGTGTTGTGTTATGTTTAAGAAAAAAGAAGAAGGATTTACTTAACGAGGGTAGAAAAATTATAACTGATTGCCAGGTAGTTTTCAAAATATTATTATCTCTTTAATTTTTATGTGCTACTCTCTCTGATAGCGGTTCTTATTGTTTGAATTTTAACAAACTTCCACGGTGAATTGGCTGGGTGGGTGGGTTTGGGCGAGAAGCGGGTATTCTTTGAATGTTTGGGTGGGTGTCCTGCTGGGTCATTGGATTCGCTAGCTCTTTCTAGTAATTACCTTGGGTACCAGTGTATTCTTTTAACTGCCTTTTAACCAGAACGCCATCGGTACATCATGAAACTCACTCCAAGCAAGAATTAAGCAGAGGAAGGCAGCCCAATGCAGTGGTTATACACCGCCAAAAGTCCATCGAAGTTTTAAGCCTCGACTCCGGTCAACCTGTATGTACTTACACAGTTTCCAAGGATACCACTAGTGCGGGTGACGTCAACGGTGATAACGTCATCGAACACGTGACAATGTATTTTTCATCCGAGCCACGTGTTCAAGCAGAAATCAATCCTTGCTCAGCTGTGGTGACTTCTGGCGCCAAGACTTTGTTCACCGGATCAATATGCCGTCCAACATCTTCGTTTGGGAGATATTTTGACTCGAGTGCTGAGGAAGATTTTCGTGAAGAGCCAGTCCCTGTTGCTCCTCTGCTTGTGGAAAGTCCGTTGGACAGGTCGGGGATATTTAGCCATCTTTCAGGAGACAAGGTTAAGCGGAAGTCCATCCGAGGTCATGATAGTGTGTTTATCATCGCATCGGGACGACTCACAAGCTTTGGGCCTTACGGAGAGTTTAACTGGCAGGTAAAAATCGTCTGAAACGAAGTCGCAAGTTGTAACTAGGTTGCGTTCGATTGGGAAATCCGGATTTCGATATAGCGATCGAACGCGAAATCAGAAAACGGATTTCCCTTCCGAGCAATCCGTCCTCATGGTGGATTTCAATTAAGAAATCCAAATCCAGATTTCATGGATTTTTCCTTTTAACCGTTCGATTGGGAAATTCAAAAAAGGATTTGCAAAACTATTCTCGTGAACGGTGGTCTTCTTTTTGCTAATTATGCGTGCGCGTACAAGACCGCTGTTCTTAAGAACTTTTTCAAATCCTTTTTCGGATTTCCCCAAAAAAAAACGGAAAGAAAGGGAATCCAAGAAGAGATATCTCAGCGTTGAAATCCGTTTTCGGATTCGCGTTCGATTGCAAATCCGAAATCCGGATGTTGAGATCTAAATCCAGATTTCCCTTCAATCGAACGCACCCCAAGTTTAGTACTTTGCTCTAGACGCGGCGCATTTCTAGGCTCTATTTCCTCCGCTCTTTTGGGTCGAGTTTTGTTTTTCCCCGAGTCAGGGGACTGAGGAACGTAGGCATTTCGGTAATAGAGCCAGACAGCTTAACTCATTTCCGATAGATTGCAGTGACTTCACTTCACATTGATTGCACTTACAACAGTCTACAGGGAACCCAAGCAAGGGTTTGGGCTCCTTATACATGTGATCTGTGACGTTATTGCGGGGGCCTGGGGAAAGAAATTTTAATGCCGTATCCCATAAACCAACGCGCGCACCAATTCAATTCAATTCAATCTGTTCCCGTCAGCTTTGGTTTATGGGTTACGGCATTAAAATTTCTTTCCCCAGGCCCCCGCAGTGACGTCACAGATCACCTGGCATACATGTTGCGGCTGAGCAGATGGAAATCAGTGCCCGAAGTATGATAATTTTCCCTCTGTATTTTGAGTCAACACGCGCAGAAGTCGGTAATTTAATGACCCATTTTGTAACTCACGGCTTCTGGTTTGCCTCCAGCTAGTTGGGATTTTTACTTGCTTGGTTTATTTTAGTTATGTGTTTCTGTTCTTACTATTTGTAGGTCACAATGTAGACTAGTAGGCTCCCAGTAATTCTACTATAAAACCCCCAAAACGTCATTAAACCTTTACTTATTTTTTTATTTTGATTTTCCTTGTAGGTTGACACGGAGGCTTCGTGGTTAAACTACAACCCAAGAGAAACTAACCCAAGAAAAGCGGATTTTGTACCAAATATTCAAGCGGTAACAACATCCGTGGGTGGAGTGAAGGTACGTGTTCTGTTAAAAGAGCTTAAACCCCACTTTCCTTCCCGTTTTAGGGAGATGTGTAATCCCTATGATGGCCAATACAGGAGTGCTCTGCCTGAAAGGGGTACCTATTTCAGGCTTCAGCTATAAGAAAGGAGAGGAATTTCACGAGTTTGAGTATATGATAAGGCACGGAGATCCGTAATTTAGGCATTTTAAGCGCCTTACTCATAATATTTCGAACTGACATTTTATTTATTAAGCACTACATATATTGAAAAAATTAAAAGAGGACTTACCTGCTAGTAATTATGTGAAAGGGGCACCATTTCTTAATGGAGGTTAAACGAAGGGGATACCTTTTTTGTCTAAAGTGGTAGATAAAGAGGGTTCGGACCTCGTGGCGGAGCCTCCCCTCCCCGTGTAAAAAGGTGTTAAGCAGCCCCCTCCCCCTTGTGGAAGTGAGTCTTATTTGCATGAGAATATCGAATAATTATATTTTAATGTGAAATGCTTCACAGGTACACTGACTGCAACGCAATTTCTTTCGTTCATTTGGGAGCTCTTCTTTTGCCTATTTTATTCAAGGTGTTTTGCATCCCATGGGCTATAGGAAACAAGGGTTTCAGCTTACTTTTTGTGTAATAAAGTTGAATTACTCACATTTAAGTAGTCTTTTGTCTTTTCTGGTCAATTCTTCCCTCATATTCCTTGTAGAAAAGCTTCTCAATACGCTCTGTTTCGCTCTGTTCTGATTCAAAGCTGAATTGGCATTCGTCAAGTCTTGGTATCCAGGCGTTCTCCTAAGGCGTGGACGCTAAGCGCCCGGTGTATTCTCTTTGGATTCGAAGAGAACGCCTGGTTACCAAGACGTTACCAATGCCGATTCAACTTTGAGCTAGGGCAGAGCGAAACAGAGTGTAGAGTATACGAAGAAAATTGACCAGAAAAGACAAAGGACTACTTCAATGTGAGTAGTCAACGTTATTTCACACAAAAATTAACCAATATTTAGTCGAAACTCATGTTTCCTATAGACCACGGTGCATTAAGCCATGGGTGTCTCGATGCGCCCGCGATTCTCCCCAGGGGAGGAGGGAGGTGGGGAGGCATTGAGACATACACGACTGGAGACTGAGCCTAAGGGTATCCCAGAGCTCTTACATGTTTGCACTTTGAAAGAGAGCGAGCTTGAAACTAGCATCGTCGACAGTGAACTCATTTTCCGTTTGAGTATTTAGGCTTAGCCTGCGTGCAGACGATAACTAAACTCTGATTAGTACCGTCTGCGAAGCAGCGCAGAGATCCTTGTTCTGGACCCCCAACGGACTCAACGAATTACCGGAAGTGCGTTTCGAATTTCCCTTCTTCCTGATTGATGATCACAACAAACAAAACAGAGGTCTTTTTTAACTGGCCAGTCGTGGCGCATAGTCAAATCTGGGTACACAGCTGGAAGTCCAGAACAAGGATTTCGGCGCTGTTTCGCAGACGGTGTTAACCAGAGTTTAATTTCGTCTGCGCGCAGGCTAATTTAGGCTGTGCTCACACTATACAGGATAGCTCTTGTGCCAATATTGTAACGCGTGCGTAAGGCTTCTGTTCACACATAACGGTGATTTCGGCGCCATTTCTGTAACGGAGCAAAGCTGCGCCATGCATCGCCGATCTTGAAAGTGACTCGTCACATTTACTGGATAGCTTTTCATGTCGACACAAAAAGCTACCCGGTCTATTTTAGATGTTGTGGTTCAATTTTTTCCTTGGTTTACATTTTATTTTCCTTTGTTTTGGGGTACGGTAATGTATGATAATGAGTTTTAAACAAAGGAAAATAAAAGTTAAACCAAGGAAAAAATTGAACCACAACATAGACAAAGCCTGATTGGACGAAGGAACTACAATTACCTGTTTTTTTCTAGACTGTGAATGCAGTCGCCTCTCATAGCTCTTCGGCGCGCGTGTATTCGCGCGCTAAAGCTTTGTAATCTCTGAAATAAGAAATAATCATTATTTTCCCCGGGAGGGCTACTCAATAAAGTTTTATGCGGGGAGGCTTCGTAGTGACAAGGCTTTTAATAGCGATTTTGACGACTCTTCTCGGCTAAAAAGGTCTTCGTCTTGAAGCGCGCCCCAGTCCCCTCGCGAACAAAACGATCATTTGAAGCCGAAATTGTCCTTTTGTTGTCGTTTTGCGATGAAACGAGGAAGGTGACCCCCCCCCCCCCCCCCCATTGTTATTTTTATTTTCCACTCGTCATGGCTACATGAAAAGATATATATTAAGGAGAAACAAATCTGGATAGCAGAAGTTGTTTTTTTTTTAGATATAAATGACGCGAAACTCCGCATTTAGAACCACAGAGAAGTGTGAGATAATGTAAAAACTATCCATTCCTCTTCATTATTTTCAAGATCGGGTAATTTGAAGTCACTTTAGTGAAAAATTATAGCCCATAAAAACAACCGGGCTCTTGGTTTTAGTAAAAAGTTTCGAGCATTTCGCGCGCAGTTAGTAAAAAAAACGCTCAGAATTACGGGCACGCAGAGCGAAAATAAGCATGGGGATCTCTTTCTTTTATTGCAGTTTTCGAATGTCCTATATGTGGCTGACATTTGTGCCAAGTTTGAAAATAACCTGGATAGTACATCCTTTTCAAGGGATTTACAGCTTAATAAGAATAAATATCTAAGACACCGGCGATGTCTTCCTGTCATCTTCGAGTAACGTTTCAAATCTAAAATGATATAGCTATATATCGGAACATTTTGATTAAATCCCTTTTTAAATACTTACATAAAAGATTTTCCTACTCTTTCATATGCTTCAACTCGTGAATCCCCCCTACCCTTAGTATACTTTAAACCTGAAAAAGGTACCTCTTTCGGCGGAGCCTCGACGTATAGGCCATTGTATGAACATTTTGTCATTAGGGAGTTACAGCACCAACGACGGCTACGAAAACGTCACTAAGCCTTTAAGTCCCTAATATAGTGACCAATAACAATTTTCTCCTAACGATATCCATACAGTGTCAAGAGATGAAGTTATGAGAATTAATAAAATGATCGCCAAAGGAAAAATACCATGATCTATTATCAAATTCTCTCAACTAATTCTTAAAGGAAATGTATGGAGATCAGTTTGGAGGATTTACGTGTGGATATTGGGGCTTAAAGGCTAAAAAAGGGCGTTCGCGCAGCTTCAAACCTTGTCTCGCTTATTCCATCTCGTTCAGTTTGTCAAATGCTGGCAAATTTTCTGCAATGGAATTCTAAAGTCCAGGGAAATAAGAAGAAAGTTTCTTGACCACGTCCTCCACGAAACGAGCAATTAGGCAGTTTCACGTCGTTGTATGTCGGGCAAGGACGGCAGAGAAGTGTACGAAAAAGCACGTGCAAAGTTGTTGTCTTGCCAATCCAAACCTATTGTTTTTTTGCCGTTCTCGTTCCCGTCGCTGTCGTCGTTGCTTAAGCTCCCTATTTGTTTTGTTTCAGGACGCCGTGTTGGTAACTGGCCGAAGCCGTCTAGTACTAGTCTCTCTTAAAGATGGTTCTCTGCTAGCTTCTCACACCATACCCTGCGAACCACTCTCCCCTGTCGCACACGGTGACTTCACAAATGATGGATTGATGGATTTTGTCGTGCACTGTAGAGCAAGGTCAGTTTAGTCTTGAACTTGTCAAAATGAACATATTGGTAGCCTGTTCCCCCGATCCCCCGGAGAAGATACAAAAAGGGACAAGAATACTTGTTGGAAAACTGGAATTTATCTCCAGTCCAGACTAGCCTCCCACGCAGGCGTTTTTAGGGGATCTCGTATTTCGTCCGTCCCCACAAACGCCTGCTCAACCGAGAACAAAATTCCCTTCCCAAGCTTAGCGAATCACATTGTACCTTCCAAATTGTGGAAGGTTGACCTCGACCGCAGAGTAACACGATAATTACTCGATCTGCATGCAACACTTCGAAAGCTTCATCACCCCGGGGGGGGGGGGGGGGTGGGTACTCCCTTCGTGCGGCCAGCCAGGGTATGTTTTTGGGCATTTTTGTCTTAAACAGGGTATCGATTTTATCATTTTTTGTCGTAATTAGGGTATCAATTTTTGTCTTAAACAGGGTATCTTTCTTGGACGATAAACAGCCTGTGCGTATGTTTTACGAACTAAACTACAGCAAATTTTGTTTTGGTTTCGGGTTAAACAGAGTATTAAAATCGGAATTCTGTCTTAAACAGGGTAGGAAAATCAGCGATTTTGTCTTAAACAGGGTCAGGGTATGAGAGGCCGGGCCGCACCTCCCCACCCAAGGATATATCAAGTACCACCCCCCCCCCCCCCCCCGAGTTCATCACCCTTCATAACCTCTAATAAATGTTAGATTCAGGGTGGCAAAAGTAAGATTTAGTCAGATTTTAGAATACTCCATGCACTGCATGAATCTTAGCGAATAAGGAAAGAAAAGAAGGGCAAAGGTAACTCTAGGGTCACGTTTTTACACTACCACGAGCGTATAAGTCGTCAGGGGCACCCAACGACGGTTTCCTCCTTAATACATTGAAAACACGTTTTAGGCTATCCAGAGTTCTTTTAGATCTTTAGAAATGCATTCTAAGCGGTGCTGTAAAATTTGCATCTGTTTGGTTATCCTAGCGGAACTTGAGTCTTCTCGAAATTACAAGGGCTTGAGTATTATTTTCCCGATTATACTGCTACATGAGAAATTTCTGCAAATTGATTGGCTTAGAGCAGTGGTATTTCAGCTTAATTTGAAATACCTACATGTGAAAATTACAACCTTTTGCTGGTAGTAGTATAAACAAATAATAGCATGATTTGTACGTAATATTTGGTATAAATATCACTCGTGATATTTCAAAATTGTCTCAAATTTCATTCGCCTGACGGCTCGTGAAATTACGTATAACAATTTTGAAATATCACTCGTGGTATTTATGCCAAATATCACTACTAATAAAGCTATTACCTATACAAATTTTAGATGAAATTTGTGGTATTACGAAAGTGAGACATTTCCTAATTCCTTTCTCCATCACATTTTTGAATCCGAAAATTTTAGGTTTTCTTTTTTTTCTACGAAAAATAGCCTAACTTGGGAACTAAAATGCGAAAATTAGACTTCAGAAAATCGTAGGGAATTTATTAGATAAACTTCGAAAATTATGCATGAATGGAACGATCATCTAGAAATTTCTAGTCGTCCTCAAGTAATAAAAAATTATAGGCAATATTTGCTTCTCCGAACAGATATTTAACAGAAAACAGTCGTTGGGTGCCCCTGAGTCGTGTTTAGCCTGTCAACACTTTGATTGGTCACATACAACTGCACTTAGCACGCAAATAAAACAGTGGGTGAGGAATGTTGTTGTCGGTTGAGCAGGCGTTTATGGAGAGGGAAGAAATACGAGCTTCCCTAAAAACGCTTGCTCGGGCGTAGCCGGAGCTTTATTTATACCCTGAAGGAGACCATCTACAAAAGCAGTATGAAGGCTTTTATTCCTGGGGGGGACATTTAGGGGAATTTTATCCGCCGAGGCCCGTAAACCCTGACCCTATTTAAAACAAGAACCGTTGCTTTCGCTGTTTAAGGCAAGAGACCTTTTTCACGTCTCTGATTTGTTTCGTTTCGCATACAGAACTTATTCGTGTTTAAAACTGACACCGTCCAATAAGATTTTCTTACAACTATAATTTGTTGGTACCAAACATGTAAAAGCCATGCAAGAAAAAATAATCTTCCTGCAGGGTACTTTCCTTTCTGAAGAGAAAACAACTTTAGTTTCAGCTACCTCGGCTTCTCACTGGACAGTAGACCCGGCTTCTGGTGGACAGCAGTTTGGGTCGCTTGTGGACTGGGCGCTATCGGGATCGCCGTTCTGATCCTTCGTTTCATCGAGGAGGTGATTGCGTGACGCCAGACTGAATCACGCCACATGCTAGTCACGCGTTTTGCGATGCCAGTGGTCACAAATCCAAGAAGTCATCGTTGTCTGTGGCTCTCTTTGTGACTGATAACACCCCATTTGAATACAAGGTATGCATCTACTTGTGCAAGGTGTATGCGTCTACTGGGTTAGCTGTCACATGGTCACGTGAACGTTAAACTGGAACCGGCCTTGGAACACGAAGCCCAGAATAGAAATTGAAGAATAAGGATAAGGCAGTTGTTGTCTCCCCCCTTTAAAGGTCGGGTTTTTGTACCTCCGGTCACATGCCGGTCAGGAATTTCAGCCTGGGAAATATTTCTTTCGACGATTTCGCGCGGAAACGCTTGCTGCGGAGGCTAAACTGACCACAGCAAGACTGAATAGTCTTCGTGAAAAGCGAGACAGTTTTTTGGACTTTCGAGAAAATGCACATTGCTCAGCTAAAGTCGGTCTGCTTCTTTACATCAGGAGGCAGTGAGCACAAGCTTCAATTTGCTAGTCAGAAATATGTTCAATATGTTAATTTCCTCAAAACGTCTTGTTGATAGGGTGGGGCGCTAAAATACTACATTCCAGAGTACGAAATGAGAGTTTGGCTACCAAACAAACGTTCGTAAGCTTGGTGCTTCGTCACGCTTTCCTCTTCCACTTGGGGGAGGCGTCAAGCGAGTGATATGATAAAAGATGGAGGAATTTAGTTTAAAAAAAATAATAATAAAACAGTGTGGTCTCGAATGCCTTTATCGTGCTAGTGTGCGGTGGTTTCGGGAGTGGCCGCTAGCTAGATAGCGCGAGAGACTCTCGTGACTCGCTGGCGGTGAAACATACAAACCAAGAATCCCAACTCCAGCGTATGCTCGCGCCCGCAGACTCGAATCCCTTTTGCACTTTTTAGACGCCGTTTGCTTACAAAAAGCTGGCGTTTGGGGCTCACACGAAGATTATTTTCCATTTAAACCAATAATTAAAAACTAATTCCGTTCACTGCTAATTTTGGCAAGAAGCAATTGCTGCGCTGCCAAGATCTTGCTTGAAATCGTAATTAAAATTGAATGAAAAAGTAAACGCCACTTTGTGACGGTAAAGCCGAATTAAAACTTTCGCGAAGAAATAATTGTACAACTGAACAAACACCGTAAATCCTTCCTGATGATCTCATCTCGGGAAGTAAGGCCTTGTGCACACAGGTCAGCAATTTACTTTTCTGAAAAGGTGAATTTGAAGGGTAAAAGCTTATTCCTAGAAAAAAGTATAATGATGATAATGATGATGTTGAATGCATGTCTTGCCCGCGAGGAACTTGAAAATCCGAGCGAATTCTCCGTAACTTGAAAAAATAGCCGCGCTTGATGGTAGGCGGTCGTATTTTTATCTTTCTTCAAAGTTTTTGCGTCCGTTGTAGCTTATACGCAAAAACAAAAACTTTGCCAACAGCACAGAACGAAGACCTGAGAAGAAGGCATAAATGAACCGGTATAAAACTGCCTTTCTCTTGTTTGTTTAGGTCCCCTTAACGAGAAAACCTATTCCTTCCACTCCCACTGTAGTTTGAACAAGAAATAAAAGTGAATCGCCGCTTGCTAATTCGCGGAACAAAAGAACTTGAAAGCAAGTGCGCGGCAAACGAATGAAAAGAAGAGATTTCGATATCACTCGCCAAATATTGAACTTGGTGTTTCAAACATAAACACTGCAAAAACATGTTTGGGAAATGCAATTTCCTTCACTTCACAAGCTTGTATCTTATTTAGCTTTTAGCCGCGGGAGATTGGCGTCAATTCTTTTCCGCCATCTTGACAAATGGCAAATTTAGTTCGCGAAATTAAAAACAGGTCTGGTTTGAATTTTATTGCTTACTATGCCTAGTTTTTCTGTCGACTGATTTATGTAAACAATTCACGAAAGAGCGTTTGTGAAAGCCGGTGGCAGGTTGCGAAAAGAAAATTAATTGCGCGTACCCGTTCCCGTGGATTTCCTTTACAAAAAATGTCTGACGTATCACTTAACAGTAATTGCTTTTTATTGCTATCAGTTATTCAATTTCGTCAGTCAATCGAACACAACATATTGAATTATATAGACTATTATTTCTGAAGACACATTTATATAGATGTCGCTTTAAATAATTAATTCACTCCGTATAAAAATACAAATCTATAGTGGCTGTATCAAAATGATTAAGTTACTTCAAACTCATGGCGTTTTCAATGAAACATTTCATTTCAATATTTCGAGCCATATCAATCGGTAACAAACCATTGTCAGTCTCTGTAAATAAATCTGCGCCATGTTCTATCAATATCGATGCTGTGACCGGGTTTCCTTGGCGCACAGCCTCATGAAGTGGACTGCTCCCGTTTAACGATTGCCTGTTTACCTCAGCGCCGTGGAGAAGTAACAGTTTCACTCCTTCCGAATCGCCTCTCGCCGCTGCTTCGTGAAGAAGCGAGATACCCAGGCTGTTCAATTCATTTATGTTCGTAATTTCGTCGATTTTCCTTGAAATGGGCGATGAATTTCTTCGCGATGGGAATTGATAGCTTTCCGTTTGCATCACTCGCTCGGCGTGATGAGGAAATTTCCCGGGAACTGGGTAAATGCCAACAGTAGAAGCACGTAATCGCTGTTGATGATTTTTACCCAAACTATTTAGTTTTGAAATGTCTGGAGGTGAATATTGCCGGGGTTTGTAGATGCGTTCATTCTGTTCCAGATCGTCCTTTGTATGATATTTTACGACATCCGGGTAAATGTTTCTCGAGGTTACACGTATTCGATCACAAGCGTTGTTGTCCCCACTCGAATTGTTGTTTTGCTGGGTTGTTTTGGTCACTGTTCCAACATTTCCCCCGCGCTCTGCATATCCCTCCGAAACACCCGCAGAATTAGTTGATCCGGAGCTGTAGGCCGAGTCGGAAGAAGTAGAGGAATCGGACGAGTTTGAACACAGGGATGCTGTCGAACGCCTTTTCGCGATTTCTTGTCGACGTTTCCCGCATTTCGGACAAAATGAACAAGGATATCTTCCTCCCTCTAAATCAGCCTGATTTCTGGAGAGTTCGAGAATATTACTAGTGGGTAATACAACACTCATAGGTCGTCGGACATCCATTAACGACTCCATATCTTTATCACCATATCTGACGTTTGCGGTTGGAGGTCTTGCATCACCGAGTACGTCTACGGAACTGCGCCTTATTTGCTTTTCAGCGCTCAACGGCTTTTTCGAAGGTACAATTTCGCTCGCTGCTCTCTTTCGTTCTTGTTCCATTCTCATAACTGCATCGCTTTGTTGAAGCTTTTCCTCCAAAGCTTCCCGTACGTCTGGCCGAACTTTTAAAAACTCCTCCACGTCCTTGGCTAATCCAGCGCGCCGCATAGCTTCGGCGAGTATTACAACCGATTGTAGATCGCGCGCCAGATCGATGGCTTGTTCCCCTTGATCGTTTTCTAACCCCAACTGGGTACCCATTGCGATGAGATAACGCATAATCGAGTGATTTTGCGCCACAGTAGCGGCGTGCATGACGCTCCAGCCCTCCTTGTCCTGAATGTTTATGTCCGCGCCATACGTTACCAGCAACTGCACAAGCTTTAGAGGCCCTGTAAAGCAGCTCCGTTGCAGCGCGGTAATGCCGTCCTCGTCGATGTCGTCAACGTGGAATTGCGATTCGTTCTGCTCGAGCAGAAATGTCACCCGCAACACGTCCTTGCTGTGGACCGCTTCGTGAAACAATTCCACTGGTTTGCGCTTCACGGCAAACTTCAACATCGTGATAAATGTCCTTGTTCAAAAGGAGCCCTGCTTCGTTGTTTTGGTTACTGATAGCTGTGCTATTCTTGCGAGGTGTAGGATACACACGTCTGTGTCGCGTCGCGGCCTGTTGCTTATGAAAGCCGACCAGGTTTACATACAAAGGAAATTACCACCTTTCGCGCACCAACAATGCATCGGGGGCCCAGCGGATCAGCCCTGTAAGGAAACAGTTATATGTACACGTCAAGTTGTATTGTTTCTGTTGATTGCTCGCAATGACAGTCAATTGATAGGCCTATTATTAACCCTTTTAGCCTGTCTCCTGTTGAAGTAATTAAATATCCCCAGTTTCTTCGGGTCATGGCCTAAAAGTTTGTTTTACGAATACCGCAATCAATGTCATGTTGTAATTTGACATAACTGAAAGGCGTTTGGCGCGATATTTCACTTGTTTCGCATTGTTTGCCTTCCTTTCTTTTGTTCACTCATCAAGCTTTTAGAATAAATGCTTTTTTATAATAACTCACTACGACGCGTCGAAGAAATGTTATCTGAGAAAATATGAATTCCCTAATTCTTTCCTGACTCGACAAATTTCTTCAGAGATTAAAATAGCTAGGTTCTAAGCTCAACTTATGAGGTACCTTAAAAATCCATTTTTACCCAAGGAATTGTTAATCAAGATTTTCATTTTCATCATTTTCCACTTGGATGCTTCTTTAAGTGGACTTGTTTTACTGAAGGATTTAGTAATTACTGGTAATAGTTGTTTGCGCTCGAAATTAAACTTAGTCTAGCTTTTACCGGGCTCTCGCCCAGAAGCCTGAACTGTGTTTCGTGACGATAATTATAAGTTCTTTCAACTCTGTTTTCTAAAATTAGCATTGATATAGATATTCCTTAATAATAAAAACAAAAACACTGGATGTATTGTGTCGAACATTAGACCCCCTGTGTTCCTGTTAAATAACCACAAGCGGATATCAACGTTCTTTTGCCTTCAGCAAATAATCAATCTCAATCAAAGCGTAAACTATATTTCTGTACCGAAAGGAAACAGTTTCGTTTAGACCGTTTTCTCACATTTCAGAGGAACAGTTGGGCGAATAAATTCATTATTTAATGATCTGGCCTTTCTTTCATAACATTTGTGCACTTTTGATACTAGTGTTGTTTTTTTTCGGTGTCTTTTGATACAAAAATTAATTCGTACGCGTGACTACTGAATGAACATTCTGGGACGAATTATTATTGCAATTTTATAATAACAGTAAAGTTATTTTTCGTTTTATCAGGTGGCAGTGATAAAGAAATTGAGGCATTTTATATGAACAGCTGTGTGAATTATGAATGACCCATCACTCAATAAAAAAAATCCCTTAAAACTTAGACCTGGACCTTATTGCATGGGCTAGAAACAGTTGAGCACATCCGGTGCTGTTTACTTTTTTCGCAGTGATTTCTTTAAAAAGTTATTCTGAAGTTTGAACTTTCGTCAGACTTTTTATTTAATAATAAGTGAAAAGAATTTTTTTCTCAGTTTTGCAACTTTTTAAAGGGTGATCAACTCATTTACTCCTAGCATATAACATACGAATTCCATTTATTATTATAAACTTCTGTAAACTTAACATGCGACGAATATTAAAATCCAATTGAGCTATTCTAGCCGATCAGCTCATGGGGAATGTGTAAATATTTTTTTGGCGAAAAAGCAGATTAAAGTAGTTGCAAGCTATGTTGAAAGAAGCGGTGTTTCCAAAACTCACCTTTGATTCGATTTTCTTTGATAATATTAATCGTCAACAAGATGCGACGAGAAATGACCACATTGTAAGTTGCGAAGATATCGAACGAAAGGGTTCAGTGAGTGTGTCGCGGGTCAGTGATCAGCGGTAAACTTTTTCAATCAGTAGTTGAACCGTGTAGTGTTCAATATTGTGGTATGCACAAACTTGTGGTTTTGAATAGCTTTTGAATTGTTTTTTCCTTGAAAGTTTGCCGTGATTTTTCCCTGTGAGGAAAGAGTTTACCATTTGCCGATGTGGTAAGCCACCTTGCTGTACTCCCCGGAAATGTCTAACAGAACACAGGAAACTAGTCAAGAGATCTTTTTAAGGAGATTACACGTTGCCCACGGATTGAATTCCATTCTTGAAATTATCGCAGATCTACCGGTGTGTGCATAAGCGCGGTCGCGAGACTTAATTAATCGTAGTTGTAGGAGTTGCTGCTTGTTTTTCTTTGCTCTGACGTTAACAGATAGATTATTTCGAGATAGCTTATTCGGTTATTGTGAAGTGCCATGTAAAACAGATTGTCTAAAATTTGTTACGGTACAAAGATTCTGTTTCAGAATTATCCGCACTGACGATTCGGTTGACACTTGTTACAAAACAACATAAAAGTTCTAACCTGTATATTTCATGGACTCTATTAGAGAATCCAGAAGGTTTTTCTTATTTTTGAGTCTGTAAATATAATCCTGAGGCTCTTCAGCATTTCATTTGGAACCAATTTATGTCTTTTTTTCTAAAAGGGTAAAAAATGAATCAGTTCACTGCAGGTTTTTGTCGAGGAAACTAAACGATAGAGAACTTTAACAAAATCGCTGTGGGGTCATATGGCAAATGAGATGCCTCCAAGAATGCTGCCAAAACTGGTTCCAGGAAATCGGGAACGGAATTTCCACAAGTGTTATTTTTGGTTTGCTTTGCGTGCAAGGCCGAGGTGGAGTGTTCCTTCAATGTCTTGGTATTAATTTAAGGATGTTTATCCAAAACAAAACGATGTTAATCTACTTCAATTCAAGGTATTATTAGAGATGTCGTTATATTTTTCATATCACTGATGGCTAGCATGCATGGTTACCCCCGGTCTGCAGTTTTTCGTTGCGGTTTGGGAATGGAAGTCGTAAAGAACTCATTCTCAGTTAAATCTTACGGTAAATATGAAATTGGGGGATGAATATTTCTGAGACTGGAGCATGGTCATATCGAGGTGGCAGACAGAATTTTGAGAATTTCCACACCTGTTATTTTTAGTTTGAGAGCTAGGCGTTGTACCGTGTTGCTAAAGTTGTGGCTTTTACTACAAGGATGTGTATCTACATTCCAGCATAATGTGGAGTTCAAGGAATTCTGTTTTGACGACGTTGTTGAGTTGAGCCCTCCCTATTTTTACAGGAGGTTTTTACGTAAAGACCTCCTTAATCCTACGCCACGACAGTGGAATGTTCTTCCAAGTGATTCAATTTTCTGAGAATGAAAACAGGTCTTTTAATCTGCGATAGCGTTTTAAAACGTGAAGTCTCTGTTCATGGGGTTCTCTTTCGCTATACCTTGGCTGCTGGGGGAAGCCTAGCCCGACTCTTTGGTTCTCTTGCCAGTTCCAAAATTTTTGTTGAAAGTTCAGCTGAAATCATCTTGTGATGCTTTGGTTATTGGTGAGTGACTGTTGCCTAGAAACGTTCATACAAACTACGGATCATCGGTTTGCAAACCATAACAGGAACTGCGCACGCGCTTTACAAGTTATGGCTCCAGAAAACCTGCCCCTGTATACGAACAGCAAAAACGTGCCGTGATCGACGTTCACTCGTGCTATAAACGTGCATAGTTCTGCTCCACACCATGACTCGTGATGATCTTATGCGTATGTAAACGGTTTTGTTTTCATCCCTGTCGATCGTAGAGTATTACTAACTGTGTCTCCCACAGAATGAGCATTTCATTATTTTACCTTTTGAACAGCTTATGCATCGTTCTATTTTCTCTGTTTTAAATTTACCCCACAGAGGGTTCGGAATACCCCTGGAGTGAATAGAGATACCCCCGGTACTCTCGACGTATCTGAAGCAAGGTCAACCAACAGGGAGCCGTAAATAAACGGTTCTCCTTCGTTTTATTGCTTTTTGATAAAAATTAGCCACAGTCTCCCACCTATAAACCCCCCACTAAGGCTAAAAAGAACAACGATCAATATTACTATTATTAGAAAAAAGTGTCGGTAATTATCTTTCACAATACTGAATACTTTAGTGTTCGCTATGCAGTGCAGCCTGTTTGGCGTGACCTGTATATGGAAATTTTCCGTGTCAAAAGGTTTATTATTGGATTATGTATATGTGAAATCCTTTTTTAAAAATGACTGGAGGGCGATAGATAGTGTTGGTATTAAACGAGTAATTTGTGCAAAATACTAATGATGATAATAGTGTAACTATATGCTAGCTGGCTAACTTTTCGTTTTTTCTGAAATAACCAGATGTTAGTATACCAATTTGAGATTGGAGCGATTCATAAATCAGCTTATTTAGCAGTTGTCTGCCTAAAGCGCCAAAAGTTATCGACCCCGAGCAGATAAAAGCGAAAAAAGAGAAATGTTTGAAATTTCTAGAAAATTTCAAAGCTTCTCGTAAGCACTGAGCTTCTGAAACATTTTTAGCATCGACATTACAGCGCAAATCAATGACCAAAATTTAAGATAAACAGAGCTTACTGAAAAAAAATCTAGATGACGAAACTACTTATAAACATATAAACTTACCACTCATACCTAAGAATTCGACCCAAAAGCATAAGGCAGAGAAGAGGCCGTGGTTCCTAGTATAGATTAAGTGTATGCTATGGTGATGTAATGTCTAAATTCAAAGTACATGGATCTTCATAGCGCCTCAAACTACAGCGAAACCTGTTCCCCGATATTAACCGCTGTGAAGAATTTACCTGAGTTAGTCCAATTTATAATATTTTCTTTCTCTAAAATCTTTAGAAACAAATATTATCATATAAAAGATTTGCCAAAGAGGTTTGTTTGATTAGGACTGATTACAGGATTTTCTCATCGGATTTAAACGATAGAGTCACAAATCATCTCCGTCGCCACTGATAACTTGGTCTATGTAGTGAGATGCTTGCGTGAGTCTGCTGAGTATAGAGATGTCGATCCATTAATACAGGGGAAATGAGTGCGCGTCTTACTGATGCTTTGTCCGCTACTGAGAGGGGCTTTAAAAACTGGTCTATTCAGTGGCCTATGGCAGGTTTTACTGTATGCTTATACCAATTTTACTGTTGTTAATTTTATAGGTAATGAAGCTTCTAGAATAAAACAAATCAACTTACGACACATACCTCTTTTTGAGTTCGACGTAAATGCATGGGTCTTTGGCAGAATATTTCAGTGATCAGAAGGGTAAGAAGAGACTGTTGTAACTCAATGTTTTCTATGGTAAAGGTGCTTTACATGCAAAGTCCATCGACCTTCAAAGTGTCTAAACGCGCCAATTTTAGCTTTGACTTGGGAAAGATCTAAGCTCAGCGGGAGTCGATTATCTCGGCGTGGCACTTGTTCGCTCGAATGCACGTGTGGCCTCTCTAGCACACTCCTTATTTGGAAATTCTCGGTCTTTTGAAGAACTTTGTTATCACACTGCACTTAGATTTCGTTTATCGCACCCCTGACTTCGATATCGCAAGTTGAAGGATTTAGTCTAGTGTTCAATATTTGTCTGCCTGCACTTTGTACCTAGACTCAGATAAAAAGGGTCATTTTTACGTAAGACCACACAAGTACAAATGTTTTCAGCTTGTACTTCTTCCTTTATTGCCAAAAGAAAAGACAAACGCAAGTCCGTGTTGTGCTTTTTCAAACTAGAATTTATTTGCCAAGTACTTCATAAAGCTTAACCCAATAACCGGGGAGTCGCCAATGGACAAACAGTAAAAGGTGTTTTATCGCGGCGTAATTTCTTCTGAGAGCTCGACAACTGCTAGGGTGGTCAAATAAATCGTGTTAATCGTCTACGGTTTATCCGTGTGGAATTCGTTTTGACTGTCATTTGCAGCCCTCGAACAGCCCTCCCATAAATCTAGTGGTGTGCCTTCCTGCTTTGGCCCGTTGTTTCACTCGGCAAGAGTCAGAGTTTTATCAAATGCTTTGAAAACGGGCCGTTATTTTATCGAGTTACCGCCCAATACGGCTAGGTTATTTCTTGCTGTTTAATTTTAATGTTTATGACTGTTAATTCAGTGAACACCCAAGAATGGTAATCTGCATATTAACAAGAAGATTAAAATGAAGGCGACGCGTCGAAACCTGAGCACTTGAGCTTGCGACTAATCGCACTGAAAAGGGTTATTTTACAGGGAATGTGGAGTCCTTCGCATACCTCACATGACGAATCGGCCCTTGGAAACCGCTACAATAATCTTCAGTTATTTTATTATTATCATTATTATTACTTTTTTTTGTAGAAAATGAGCCGAGGAAATAATAAATGGTAAACGAAAACAGTGGGTCATGTAATGGGGAAGTGAAGGTTCGAGAACCCCCACTCTCTTTCGGCGGCCGACCGATGATCAAAAAAAAATAAAAACGACGACCCTGGTTGCGAGACTACTTAATCGTAGCGATGACCATGCTAACGTATCGCAGCTTTTACCATTTCATTGGTGATGGTCATTTCTTACTCCCAAAGTTTCAAAAAAATATATATTGCGTCTAGTTTTGGCTCAAAAATAGGTTTGTAAGGAAGACATTAGAGGCGGGGATTGACCAACGTAGTCTGTTTTGGCCAGTGTTGCCTAGTTGGAAAAGCGAAAAAGAAAAAATATATGTAAGAAAATTGACCAATTCCTAATTTGGTACCGTTTTTAAAGACTTCGCAGGACATTTTTCGGGAAAAATCTGTAAGAAATAGTATATGCCTGGAATGTTGTATAACGAATGGAACAAAATAGCAAAATTTCTGGACTGCTACTACATACGTACTCTAGATAAAAAAAAAAAAAAAATAGAAATGGAGGACAAGTCGTTTTACTAACTTGCAGTGACTTTGCTTTAGTAGTCATGTGTTAATTACGAGTGGAACATACATTTGTCATAGCTCCAAACAACTTCGATCAGGGATTCGTGCACGCATTTATAGCATTCTTGAACGTTTAGTCTCAGAGATGCTACAGTTAAGAACTGTTTTAAGAGTCCAACGTTTTATAATCTTGCAAAACGGGGGGAAACACTTCAAAGGGACAAATGAAAGGGTATTCTTACCTTTTATTTGGCGACTGACTGCTGTAATGTTCTTTGTCTTTCGGAAAAAATGAGAGGGATTGAAAAGTCCTTGCTTGAACAGATGGTGGTGTGGATTATGTTGTGTTGATGATCTTGTTGTTTTACGTGATACCGAGTTCCAAACAATGTACGTACATGATCGCAGAGATATCCAAAGTAATCCGGACGATGTGCCTATTTAATGTTCTTTTTGTCCATTTGCATTGTTGGAAACAATGGATTTGTATTGTTTTCTCGAGTCCCGAGACAGGACTCTTTTCAGAGAATGCGCGCCATTTTTCTTACGAACAATTGCTTCACACGTCAATACCGTGTTGGTATATTGGTCCATGTATTAAGGCACAACATAATCCAGATCTTCGAAATTTTTTTAACCGATCAGCTCACGTCTGCAAAGCTGTGAAGTGATCTCTAGTTTAAGAATAGGTCTGCTGCTTTGATTGTTTTTACTTAATCGCCAACTAGTTAGGGTGTAACGTTCCAATTTGGGTTTTGATGATGATGCAAAAAAGTTCTCTCTGGTGAAAAGAAAATCTGTGTTAACCCGTAAAGCCCCAATATCCATATGTAAATTCTCCACACTGATATCTCATACGTTTCTTTAAGAAACTTTTTGAGAGAATTTGATAAAAGATCAATGCATTCTCGCCTGTTGGTGGCTCATTTTACTATTCTCAAGACCAGTTCTCTTGATAATATATTCAGTAATATTGCTGGGTGAAAATTCTAGTTGATCAGTAAAAAATGATCCCTGAGATCAATCTCGTTCTCAGGCTCTCGCGTTCTCTTTCTCCTTCCAGGGGAAGGGAAGGGAACGAAGTTGTTCAACAACAACCAAAATATCCTCTTCAAACACCTACAAAACGTCACGTACAAATTTGTCTGTCTCAGAAACGAATTACCAGAATTTGCATCGCGTTAATTAGCCAGGAACCGTGACCACTTCTCGCTGCTAATATTACATTGAACATTCCTTGGCAACGCTGAATGTTTGCTGTTGTCACGTAGTGAACGGTGAACTTGTAAAGCATTGCGTTATTCCGGAACCATCACTAATCCTGGCCTGACTGTCAATAACAATGAAAATTCCTTGGTAAAATTTGCATCTTTACTGTCTCTTAAATGAACTTTGTAAATGGTCGTAATAGTCGATTTTATCACCTTGCCGCGCCTCAAGTTGTTGGTGTGACTTGGATGCCTGGCATCCAATTGAGTTGTACCAGTTGGACGTGAGAGAGTCGCGCATGTAACGCATACTTTGCGTATCTTGTTAACAGGCCATTAGACCTTTCATACAAAACAAGAAAAGATGGAGAAATTTTAAAATTGAATTTCCGAAACGGAAGTTATTAGGGAGCTTTAGCATTCGGGACGACGGCGATGGCGGCGAAAACGTCACTTTCAGAATTAATTCGCGTTTTTTGGAAACTTTGTAGGCAAGTTTCTCCTAAGTTGAATTCTTGGGACCACACTCAAGTTAATAAAGAGAAAGAAAAATTCGTCGTCTTGTGTTAAAGTCCTCCATCACACGTCGCATAAGGCAATTTCACGTCGAGACTGCGCAGTGACGGCAAAGATTTGTACCAAAACGTGTAAATTCTTGTTTTGCTTACTGCTTTTTGACATTCTCGTTGCCGTCGCCGTCTTCGTTACCAAAGCTTCCTAATGTTTTTAACGAACAGAGGCAGCTGTGAGAGACGTTTTTACGAAAAGGTCTATTTCACCAACTACATAACAAGTGATGCTGAAAAAAGGACTAAAAACACAATACAAATTATTACTAATCTTGTTCGACTTACTATTAACTTCAGCTGAAATTCTAGGATAACATAAACTTCATGGCACTGCCAGACAAGCTCGTAAACTTATCAGAAAGTTGAAGTTTGGTTGTTAGTAAGGAGAAACTGAAAAAAAGGCCCAAAGCTAGAATTGGGTCTCGTTCTTCTCGTATAAAATCCTTCCTGCTAAATACTAGCTTTATGTGTTTTCCGGTTTTGTAGAGTATTGAAGATAATCTTAACAGGGTTCGCACACACCTTGATAGCCTGCGCGCGGACGAAATTAAACTCTGGTTAACTCCGGTACTAATCAGAGTTTAGTTATCGTTTGCACGCAGGCTAACACCTTGAAAGTCCTTAAAAATCCTTGAATTTTAAAATAAAATTCAAGGCCTTGAAAGTCCTTGAAAATTGCGGTCGGTGCTGGAAAGTCCTTGAATTTCGGTGCTAACTTTATAATTTAAGTAGAACTCCAAAGGAAAAGGAGCAAACACAGAAAGACCTTCGAGATAAAATTACCTATGTTGTGGAAGAACTAAAAAAAAAGACATAGAATTAAGGCTCTTTTTGAATTGAATAGAGTCCTTGAAATATGGGAAATGTGTCCTTGAAAGTCCTTAAAAAGTCATTGAATTTTTTGTTCAAAAACGGGTACGAACCCTGTCCTAAGGTTTTTACACCTAGTACTATTCGCCCCATGTAAAATAATCCAAGACAGTCTTCGACTTTGGATTCCAAATACAAATTTTGAATGAAGATATGATCGTGGCTGCAGTGGTTATCGCAATTTTAAGCAATTACAAATTAACCTGAAAAAAAATTTCCGGACTTCAACGGGATTCGAACCCATGGCCTCTGCTTTAGCGCTGCAGTTCTCTAACCAATTAAGCTATGAAGACCCATACACTGGGAGCAGGCCAATTTGTTTGTTAGAGCACTGCAGCACTAACGCATAGGCCATGGGTTCGAATCCCATTGAAGTCCCGAAATATCGCATCGTCATTCAATATTATTTAGCAATGTTTACCCCTATTGGGTAGTCTGATTTAAAACCCTTTATTATTATTATTATTATTATTATTATTATTTCTGCCTTTTTTCCTTCAAAATCTAGCCAAAATTTCATCCCGGCGATCAAAAAATGGCGCAATAAGGTCAGCTAGGGATGATTTTCGAATGCCATTAATGAATAAAAATTAGGAGGGTGTTTAAAGTTATGGAAAATTGCAAAATATTAATGGATTTGTAGACAAATAGCAAGATGCCCCTGAGCTCATTAAAGGACTAACTGTTTCATGGGTGTACCCTTTTCTACCTACGTTCTTTCATTCTAAATCAACCCCATTTCTCCCCTCAAAAAGACAACCAGACTGCTCCCTGAGTAAAACATGATGAATACATGGTATGAATGTTCTCAGTATAATATCTGCGTAAGACTCCAGCAGGTTACTCTTATCCTGACACATCGTAAAGACTCCGTATGTGTCGTGAATACTTTGTGGGAGCTGTCAGCCAATTGTTAGCGACCCACTTTTCTCCTCTAATGACGTCACATCCGCCGTGCAATGAGTACCGGTCTACAGATCCAAGGAGGCCGCTGTCCGGGTCGATGAAGTTGTTGTACCACATTATGGCGGTGCCTTTCTTGGGTGGTATAACCAAATTAGCCATGTGACAGTTGACGCTCAGGTTAAATTCGTCCGTGGTCGCGTTGGGGTTTTCTAGCTCCTGAGTGATAAAAATTAATTATGGCCGATTTCGACGGTACGATTTTTGCTTACGACTATCGTGCGCGACCAGCATGCGTCACGACTTCACGACAGATCGTGTAATGTATGTACATTAGTCCCACGACATTCCTACCACACGTGTGGATGGACCAAAGTAATGACGTATGCTACTCGCGCACGATACTCGTAAGCAAAAATCGTACCGTCTAAATCGGCCTTTAGACAACCAAGCTATTGTTATAGTGTATTTGGTGTTATTCCAAACTGAATCATTGGATAATGCAATTCTATAGCTCTGATTGGCTTAGCCATCATGGTATATGAGCGATGAACTGTACGCGTCTGCTCAAAAGTAAAAACGAGCTGAAAATTGGTTGTTTTTATAAATAAAGTCGGGAAGAATTCTCGATAATTTGTGGGCGTTTTTAATAAAACAAATCAATTAATGATTGCTCGTGGAATAATTGTTAACAATTTGTTGAACCTTTGAGTTCAAAGAGTGACCAACATCAATTTTCTCCTTACAATAACCACATAATCAAGTGAAAAGGTAACGAGAATTAATAAAATGATCACCTAAGGGGAAAATGCTTTGATCTTTAGAGGTTCGCCCCATGTAAGGGAATCTGGATTCCCAAAAAACGGGAAACTTTTGCTTGTGGAATCGTGGGCTTTGGAATCCTGAATACAGCTCGAGGAATCCGGAATCCTACTAAGGATTGGAATCCAGAATCCAAGTTCAACTGACAAAGACTGGAATCAAGTACCTGGAATCCGGAATCCACGGCGTGGAATCCAGAATCCAAGACTAGTCCCTGTGGACGGGGTACAAAGCTAAGCTCGTGTGCATTACCGTTTCTAGCGGCATGCACTGTTTATTATGCTGTGCAAGATGAATCTGTTAATGAAACCCTCGAGTACGAACACTGATTCAGGTAAATGCTACTGAGTATTGCCTCCCTGTCCTTTCCCAACTCACAATCATTAGGGAGAGACCTCGTTAACTTGAGGATAAACTCTAACCTGAGAAACTTCAGTTTGGTTTTAAAAGCCTCGCTCACACTCCATCCTCTGGGGTCAGGCCACACCCTCCTCAAGTGTATCTCAATGGAGGGCCTTTGAATAGGGTTGTTTTAATAGTCACCAAAGAAATAATCTGCAAATATATTAGCCTTGCGGCTTAATGTCCCTCGTCTTTACCTGTGGTGTGATTGTGGTGTTGTCTGCTATGAGAAATGCCGTCTCTCCTCCTTCTTCCACATCATTCAGGTAATAAAGTATCGTTATAAATCTTTAAAAAACAACGCGTTAAACGTATGTAAGTGCAACTTACTAGTAGAGCAACATACGTTTGGACAAAAGTAGATCTTCGCTAGGCGCGGGTGACCACGTAGAAATGGTGTCCCGTCTCTATGTAGGAGACAAAGTGCCCTCAGTTCGTGCAAAATACGTTGGCATTTTGATAAAGTTAGGTTTTTTCAAAATTCATTAAGTTTCATGTAACAAATGTAATCCCGAGAAATGATGTGACCAACATGCCACGAGCACGGGACAAAGAAAAAATCTGAGTCCCCGACGTCAGGAATTGAACCTATGACCTTCCGTAAACCGGTCGGATGCTCTTTTCCTGAGCTACGAAGGGGTCAGCACTCGTTAACATCGGTCGAAAGGCCCTTGGACACCTTATGAAGTTTACACAAGGTAGATTAAAGTACACACAGCATCAACCCCAACCCAAAAAAGGAACCTAACCAGTTTCGAAACAGTGCTTAACCCTAATCAGTAAAGGTAGTGCTTAACCCTAATCTGTAAAACGCAGTGCTTAACCGGCTAGTCCAAAACGATAAGGAATACTACGTTGTGTAAACTTCATAAGGTGTCCAAGGGCCTCTCGACAGACATTAAAAAGTGCTGACCCTACGAAGGACTCTTAGCGACCTGGCCCGTATACAAGGTCCATGTATGACACGAGTCCTGCTACTCTAATCCTTTTTCAAGAGCTAATTAACCCATCAGTTAAGATCGGTTCTCACCTGCAAACTCGACAGTCTGACTTTCCAAAGTGGTTCTGATGACAGCAAGGGACTGTGGAACCTTCAATAGGGTTTGAATCCAGGTGACCATGGTAATGACCAAATGGTTGATACTGAACAACCTGAATGCAGCAAACAGTTTTTGAAAATACTTTGAGAACATCAACTTTTCTGTGTCTTTGAAACAGTAAGGTTGCATAAGCCCAAGTTTAGTAAAGCTTCTCAAAGCTTTTGTTTCGTAAAGCAACAGTTATGCACAGCAGTTAAGCCTTTAGAAGTATCTGTTTGGGTTTTTATTGTGTTTGCAAGAAATACGTATATGTAGCAAAATCGATCGAAAACGCAAACACCAACGAAGGTCCCACTTTACTGATTGCAACTACACTCTATCAGTTCTTAGTTGCTTTACATTGGTATGCCTGTGGAGCGGACGGACGGGCGGACGTACGGTCTCGTGACTACCAAATTTCACGAATACATAAGTAACCAAATTTTCTTATCCATGGTGCTCCCCAGCGCGCGCTTATAATTCCACTACTTAAGTTACAGTTTCCCTCGTCTTTTGACGTTCTTAGCCATTTCTGACCTGCATCCATTCACCGCCTTGAATCACCTTTTCCGGCAGCTGAGTTAACTTTGTTATCCTGTATAAACCGGACAAGAACTCGTTTCAAAAGACCGTTTATCTTTGCACGCGCTTTAGGATTGATGGGATAAAAACATTGTCACGTGGTATTCCAGGGGGCAAACAAGTGATAATATTTGCCTATACGATTAATCGCGATGTAATTTGTTTATTTCTCAAAACGAGACGACGATTTTAGTCTTGCAAAATGTAGTGTTCGAGTTTCGGCACGTTTTACGTGGTCATTGTTTGCTGTGAGGACATATACGGTCGATACTGCATACAAAGAAGTTACAATGATCACTTCGATTCCACCCATAATTTGCCATTATCGTCGTTAAGATAAAAAGTTCTTCCTTTTAGTTTCTGTTGCCAAGAATAAACCAACTCGACCGCGATTTCTTGTACTGATAT
Organism: Porites divaricata; assembly: GCA_038088405.1. Classification (NCBI taxonomy): domain Eukaryota; kingdom Metazoa; phylum Cnidaria; class Anthozoa; order Scleractinia; family Poritidae; genus Porites; species Porites divaricata. Next base: position 7,835,682 of record JBBMOI010000018.1, read on the forward strand.
ACTTTATCATTTGTTTGCTCCCCTGATTAAACACGTGACATTGCTGTTATCCAATCAATCACTAGATTTGCATGCAAAGATGACGGGTATCGTGACTCAACAAGACAAGTGTAGACACGCTGTCTTTTCAGTATTTCAGGGTACGTAAACCCAGCAGTCTGTAAGTGAAACTCCAGAATAATTGTCACAAAAACGGTCTTATGCTTATCTCATTATTCGTTACTTTTGGCTGCAGTTAGTTACTAACATGTGGTTATTAATTTCCTCTGAATTAATCATTTATTTATGTTAACAATTATTTCTTTTTTACTATGAACCCTTTCGCCGCCCCACCTCCTTAATTTTTAGACTAAACTGAGGCCTAAAGGGCCAAAAAAAACAATTGAGACCGGTTCCCTCCTATCTCAGGGTCTGGATGAGCGCCCTCCCACCCCTATCTGAAGGTCTGGATCCGCCACTGCGTAGTCCCTTTATATAAGCCATAAAAGAAAGGATTGTGTTTTTCACCCACCGCCCTTGTTCATTATTCTATGTTCCTCTCTCCATAAAACTAAGGGGGTGTTTACATGAGAGAACTGGCACCGGCGCGAGTTTTGATTTCGTATCGCGTTTACATGATGACTAGGCCATTTCATATGTCGTTATTTGAAGGTACACTTCATGTTGATAAAATACACGTGAAATTCAAAATCGCAAACTTTACGCATGCGCTACCCGTTCCAGTCTACCGGCAGACCGATTTCACGCCGAAACGGGTGGTAGTTTCGCGTTTAGATGATACCGTTGCGAGATTTCGTACCAGAGTGAAATTCTCGTCCCGGTACAGGAACCGGGGTGACTCGCGCCGGCATGACATTTTGTGGTGGTATCATGTAAACAAATGTAGAGTCGTGAGAGGGAACCGGAGTGAACTCGCTCCGGGGTGAAAGTCGCCCCGGTGTCATGTAAACAACCCCTAATTTTTACAAATTTCAATTCGATCTTAAATCGGCGCAGGAACGCGTATTGCGAGAGTTCTTAGACTGAGTTATTTTCTTTAGATCTGGGGCACCCAATGACGGTTTTCTCCCAAATGCATTGAAAACACTTCAGGCTATCCAGAGTACTTTTAGACCTTTAGAAATACAATCTAATCGGCGCTGTAAAATTTATATCTGTTCGGTGATCCTAGGGCAACTTGAGTCTATTCGAAATTACCAGGGCTTCGGTATTATCTTCCCGAAAATTTTAGGCGAGAGAAGAAGAGAGAATTTTTCTGATTCCTCTTTCCATCGCACTTTTAAATCCGAAAATTTTAGGTTTCCTTTTTCTGCGAAAAATAGCTTAATCTGGGGGAGGGGGGGGAGGGGGGTAAATGCCAAAAATTAAAATTCCGAAAATCGTAGGGAATTTATTAAATAAGCTTCGAAAATTATACATAAATGGAATGGCCATCTAGAAATTCTTAGCCTTCCTCAAGGTATAGAAAATTCTAGGCAATTTGTGCTTCTCCGAACAGATATTTTATAAAAAACTGTCGTTGGGTGCCCCTGTTTAGATGTTCTTTGGGTAAACATAAATATTATTCTGACATTTTTAAGAACTATCAGTTGAAATGAATAGTCTGAGCTCACCTCTCTAAAAGGCGCCTCAATACTGGGTCGGAGTTCTTATCTTGACGTAACCAGGTCTGTTCGCTGAAGCGAGGTCTGTGATGAGGACTTTTTTCCTTCAAGAAATCCATGAACCAAAGTATTTTCTTAATGTTGATCTTAGCAAAGCCTTGGCGACTGAGTTTGCCTACGCACACAAAAAAGTTATTCTGTTTAAATACTTAAAGATATAATAGTTTAAGGAATAAAAGTTATACTTCTCAACTTGGCTATTGAATTATAGCTTTTAGGTATAATTGAATAAGTGCCATTATAAAACGTACCATCCTCAAGAATCTCTGATAATTGCAGACGCTCATACCTGGGAAAAGAAATGATATAGTAGAAGAAAGATTTCTTAAATGATTGATTGAAGGTTGTTTGGAAGGATTGTTTGAATGATTGATTGATTGCATGATTGATTCTCAACCGAACACCACTGCTTGGTTGAACTTATTTGACTGTTTAGCCATAAATTTTCCGATCCATCCAGTCGTTCTCCTCATTGTTTTGTTCGGCTGCTTTGATAGTTGGGATATTGATTTATTGATCAGTATGGGGACTTACATGAAGGGAAATATATGAAATGTCTCATATTTTGAACTGCGGATTTAAAAGATATGAAAGTGGAAGTTATAACTATCCTCTGTAGAGACAGGAGGCTTGTTTAATTTAGAACCAGAATACATTGTAAAAAAGCGCAAGTACAAGAAGTTGGAGGTCATGCAGCCAAGGATCAAAAACAATTCCGAACTTCCAGCTGGTGAATAAACCATCCAGGATCAGTCCACACGAAGTTTTACAATCATGATTGATTAAAACGGTCTATCAGTTATTAGTGAAGAATAATTAGGGGGAGGGGAGGCTTGAAAGAGAGAGGTCTTTCCCTGGAAAGGGGGGCTTATTAGAGAGAGGGCGGGGGCTTAATAGAGGATTTACGGTAACTAATTTTTCAAAAGCCTTATGACTAACTTATTTTGCAATTGTTTAGCTGAAGAGGTGTAGTCTTCGAGAACATGCATTTTTTAACTACTTACATTGCAGAAACTTCATCGTCCCTCATGAACAGAAGCTTTCGCTTTCGGGCGAAATGTTTCACCTAAATGAAATAATAACGTATGTTTTGACAGTATGTCTGCTAACATATCGACCAATGCATACACTCTTTCAAAAGCAGGCTTCCAAACCGAGATGGTGGGGTGTAGTTCCAACAGGGATCGCGTGGCATATTCCAGCATGAGGTTTTCCTCTCATGTAATTAGTTCTTTCTTTTACTTTACAAACCAAAATTTTGTTATTCAATAGAATAGAAGAGAATAACTCTTTATTTAAACACGGTAAGATTCATCAGGAGTATTAAAAACAATTTTTAAATAAACCTAACTACCCTAAACAATATGCAAAACTATCTACAACTAACCTATTTAGGCCTTAAAAGACCCGTTTTTCATGAATGCCGTGAACATAGTACTTCAGATGAGCCAATCGACGTTTAAATTGACCAAAATATGGTTCCGATGGCAAATGTAAGCTATCATGGCATATTTTTGCTTGTTTAGCGTTTCTTTTCCTCGCCTTTCTGCTTCTTTTTTCTTCGCTAACAGAGCTCCTCAGTATCACACTGGCAGTTGCTAGAGGTATTATGATGGTAGTTTTAATTTTATTTACAGCTATTTCGAGAAAGGTCGGAAAAAATGTGCACGCGACAATCCCGAAAGGTAATATGGGATATGCGCAATACACTGTTCCTGACACTGTGGCTGTCGAACCTACTTTTGTTGCCTTCCTTTAGCACTCAAAGACATATGTCCATGGCCTCTCCTGCCATTCTTTCAAATTTCTTTGAAAAACAGTGAACTCAAGACCACCCACAAGACTTTTCGAGGTTGTCGCGTGCACTTTATCCGACATTAGTATAATTACATTGATGACTATCGAAAATAGAGCGCTGTGATTGGCTAGGAGCTTCGCACTATCCCACTATAATCACCGCGCGGTGATTATAGCATTGAAGGCTAGCAGTTTTCAAAATGGCAGCCAGATTTTTTGACGTTTCGGGGTCGGAAATTGATCAATCATTTTATTTTCTCGAATAATCATCAATGTAATTATACTAAAACAATTAGTCGCCTCAGGCGACGTGAATATTGGCGAATAGTCACCTCGACTTCGTCTCGGTGACTATTCGCCGATATTCACGTCGCCTTCGGCGACTAATTGTTAAATATTTCTCAAAATAGCTGTATATTACTTTTTGCGGAGGGGGTGGGGAAAGGCTTGGAACGGTTGGAATACGATTTGTCGAAATGTCACTGCTCAGTTAGCCTGAAGGTAGACTGTTAGATCATTGAGTGGGGAAAAATCGAGATTGAACGGGCCACCAGCCTCTCAGTTGTCAGCTATGATTTATATTTATTTATATAATAGTTGTTCTAAATACGCTTTGAACTGAATCAATTGTAGTCACCTCATCTGCATCGATAAAGCGATCTTTATTGACATCCCAAATTGAAAATTGTCCTGCAAATTTTTCGTCGTGGTCTAATGTCCAGTTGCCATCTAAACATAAAGGAACTACAGTTACTTGCCCTGTATGGTCAAATTTAGTTTATGATGCTGTGAGCTGTGTTGATTTCATTCCGGAATTTGACATAAATTTCAATGAGGTCGCAGAGGACAAGAATCCTGAAGCGAACCTGTAGCGAGCTCAAAGTGTTTGGATATCCCATGCGACAACCTTCCTCGGGTTTGGTATATCGTCCAACACCCCTGTAATCCCGTTTTGTACATTTAGTTACAACCGTTTGTTTCCCGCGACCCCGACATCTGGGCTGTTGAGAACGAGCATCACCAATACCCACAGAAATGCCAATGGTGGCCTTGCGAGTTTTAACTGTGTCGTTTAAAGCAGAGGGTTGCACATTGTTCATAACCTCGCCATTTTTTCAACACACTACCTCAGAAGAACGCGATGTGCGCGATGAGAAGCGCGAGTGGATAGTGAAAAAGAGCGGGTGAGTCACCCACCTCCTCGAGGTCCACTTTGACACGCGCATTCATCGAATAAATATCGAGAAAGTAGCGGGCAGGTTTGGTGCATAGACAAAAGAAGAGTAAGAAAAGGTAACACAACCTCAAATAAGAGCCCAAAAGCCCGCCGAGAAGGACTGAACGCGACTCTTCGTGCTAAAATTTCAGTTCTGCCATTGGCCGAGTCGGTTTTTAGATCTGCGCGCGCCAGAGTCACTGCACAAAGAAAAATATCTTACGCGCATCATCCTGCCTTAAATCAAGGGCTACACTTAGGCTCATACTACAACTATTACCCGCTTCTGCCATGTCCTCGTCCAAGTCCCCCTCGTAAGCTTTCATATCAAATCCCGCTATGCTCATGGCGAGGCCGTTTTCCTTTGCCAGTTTAATGATATGATCACATTCCTCCTCCGTTAAGAACTCCGGGATTTCTGTTGATCAGTAAGAAAATGATAGCAGACTCAGTTCCCCCTCGAATGGATGGTACTGAGTACCCATCTTGATTTTAAAGTCGTAACAACTTACCGAATAACAAAGGCTTAAGAGCTCTAGTGATCATTTGATGTTTTCTCCCTTCCTCTAATTCTACCCATCTCACGTGACCTTTCTGCGGATGAAAATCATAAATTTGGCAGTCAAAAATCAATGATCAAGTACGTACAGGGTAGGTATTTGCCAGTAGTCTGTAAACCAGGAACTCCATAGAATTTAGTCATTTCAAGAGTCAGTTGACAATCACCTTAAAACTTAGGCGAGGGCAAGGCTGCATTCTTAGCGACCTTTTCACTAGGTTTTCTTGGATTTTGGAACTTATAGTTTTACTTCACTGTCCATAGCTTTTCTTTTCACTAGTTTTTCCTGAATGTTTGAACTTATCGTTTTATTATCATTTTACTGTTCATAGTTTTGTAGTAATGATAATTTATAACCAATTGGTATGTAGATTGGTTGGTTAGGTAGTGTAGTAGTAAGTCACAGGTAAAGAGCCATATTTTTAGTTTATGGATATTGTGTGAATAAACCATTATTATTATTGTTATTATTATCATCATCATACTCGTGATTAACAAGATTGGACGACATGAAGTTCTGTTTGTGATATTTTAGGCTTTTCCAGACTTAAAGTACAAGAAATTCCGAGAGTTTTTCTGCTAGCAGTGAAAAAAAGCCATTTTAGTGCGCGCGTGTGATGGCGCTTACTGTTTAATTACAGGCATGACGCGCACCGGTCCTATTAGCGCTGAAATCGGTACAGTTTACAGCCAATGACATTTGAGACTTTTGTTATATTTTTGTGAGAAAACAATCGGAGCAAGATCTTAAGCCGAAAGAAAATAAGCCGAGTACTTGTAAGTCAGCATTGCGTTATTTGTAAATTTGCATGTGATCTGTTATAGTTATATATGATAAGTAATGGTAACAGGACTGAGTGGAGTCCAATTCGGTCTGTAATCATACGAGTGATTAACAAAATCGGACGACCGCGTAGCGGGAGTCCGATTTGTTTAATCACGAGTATGATTACAGACCGAATTGGACGACACGAAGTTCTGTTACCAATTAATCATAACTTTAACAAAATTTATAATATAATAGGCTATTTTTTAAATCAAAACACAAGAAATTCGACATTTTGTTTTGCTAGCCGTGAAAAAAGAAAGCAATTTAAGCGCGCGCGTGATGGCGCATACTGTCCAATTACTTAGGCATGACGCGTACTGTCCTATTAAACTGTCCAATTAAGGCTGAAATCAGGGCAGTTGATAGCCAATCAGATTTGAGAATTTTGTTATAGTTATGATTAGTAAAATAATCGGCAAGATAAAAGGGAAAGTTTTTATCAGCTTTTATCACTCTTGTTCTTTGTTTAATCAACTAAAGGGGAAGTATTACCAGAATCCTTGGAAGTTTTAGCGTAAACATGGCCTAAGTCTCAAAGTTTCATAACACAAAGAACTGAGCTACCTTTCACGTGCAATCCGGGAAAGAAAAAATCTGTCCAGCCGGGGGTGCACATTCATATGAAATGAACCAATAAGAACTGTTAAACAACAACTATGGCTGGGACAAATTCATATTTCAATATCTAGAATTCTAAGGCCTCATTCGACAAGTACTACTGGTACCAGATTGTATGAAAATTAGCTCAGAATTTAACCAAAATACACAAATTAAAATGTTTTATTATGAGTAAAGGACGTCTATAGGATTGGAATGTAAGTTAGATTACTTATCATATTGCCAGGTAAAATTCAGACTGGCTTCACGACCAGCTTTGGCGGCAGCTTCCATTGTTGTTGATCAGTTTTGTATTATAATGTCGACCTGATTTCCGCCGATCGCGTAGTCAAGTCCCTTTCAAATTAATGATGCAGCCATAAAACGTAGTACGTGGTTACACCAGTTGTTGGTTTGCACAGACTTTGTCGTTACCCTGCTCCACTGTGCTGTGAGCAGAATCTTTTTAATTTCCCAAGACAAAATATTTTCCTTTTGTTTAAAAAATGTCCTTTTCAAATTAAGCAATAACTTACCTGCCAAGCAACATTTTTTCCCCTTATAAATATAGCCATTCTTTAAGTTCATATATGAAGCCCGTGCGCTTGGCCAATTTTAAAATTTAAGCCAACAAATTAGTAGTTATTTTAGCATTATCCTTCGTTAGCTTGTTCTGTAAGTGAACTATTAAATCAGTACGCCCGAACGGTATTGCTAGTAAGTTCATTGATTACCATACTGTTGTGTCTATTTTTGTTAGTTCTGGCGGTTTTCTGGCATAAAATTCAACGTACCTTCACTCCTTCTATGCGCACGAGCTTAATTTCGTCTCCTCTTTCCTCGTGGCAAGTCTCTATGGGATCCGTACACAAATTTAAGAGCTCGTCCTCATTATAGCACGGTCTCGTGTATTTTTTCGCTTTGTGTTCAGAATTTTCGGACGTCCAGCTTAACGAGATGAGGCAGTGAAAAAGAACGACAAAACATCCTCGCGACACCATTTTTACTCCGTTCTATATTAAAGGTCCTGTATTTACAATTTTCCCAGGATGTCTCCAATAATCTACATAGCTACGATTTCAAGACTTAAATTATTCATTTTTTTTTTAAACATGAACAATAAGACGAGCACAACTGTTTTGTCTCTACCCGCGTGTCACTTGTGGCTGTATTGTTGGCGATGACTGCTGGCTCTAGGATCGCATGCTCTAGTAACGTGATAGCGTAGTTAGCTTATTGACCGAATACGATAAAGTAAGCCAATTTATTAGCCTACTAGGGGCTGGGTTGTGGATGGTGAGCTAGCTCGTAGGCACGCAATTATACACCCCCAAGTTGTTGAAGGGAATAAGAAGACACCTCTTTATTAGTCGTCTGGAACACTTAATTTTTCCCTGAATGATTCTAGGCAGAACTTTTATTAGTCATAACTGAGCCCACTGTACCGAACGAACGGCTATTAGACCTGGGGTCAAAATTGCTGCTGCTGCGCATGCTCAACATAAATCCTACTCGATTCATGCCGGGTCTTTCTCGAGTATGCCAAAAGAAAGGTTCAGCTGGCAAAGTGAAGTTAACGCATTTTGCTTACACAATGATGGAGTTTCGTAAGACGGTTCTAGCTTTTGAGTCTATTGCTGATACTTTACGGTTTGACCATTCAAATGAAACCTCTTTGGCAGTAATACTTCGCATCCAGTTTTGTTCTTCAGCATTTTACAAAATGGTTAAGAAATTATGTTAAAATTTGACTTAATCCGCTTAGGAGTGAAAGAGTAGTTAAGGCAGGGCTTATATAAATCGTATAACGTAGATATGAGAGAGGAAAAGTTCTAAAGAGAGTGTGAGAGCGAACTTTCTTTTACAAAGTAAGTGAAGAGCGTGCGCGAGACTAAGTGCTTTCAGCCTCTTGCAAGTAGCAGTTTAAGTGAAAAGTAAACTTTTATAAGGTTGATTATCATGGTAGTATTGTGATGAAGTCTCAACTTTAAGTTACCTAATTATAATAAAGAACTTCAAGAGCACCGCGTCACATTCGGCGAGCGGACAAAAGAACAGTTCACCACGATGATCGACTTGAACGCAATCAGGCGTTAAAAATGAGCAGTTGAGGAACATAAAGCCTGATTTTGTCATAAATTTAGTCGATTTACGAAACTTTTTGGGAGTTTATTAAATAAAGTTTTATGTGTTTCAACTAATGGCTACCGCCAAGTTTTCTTCGCCACTTGTCACAATTTCCAAGCACTTTCGCGATAAGAAAATGCGCATGCGCTTGTAATTTCAACTGCGTCTTACGTATGTTGGTGAAAACTCGGTAATTCAGAAGTATGTAAAATCAACTTGTTGAAAACAAAGTAAAATAATTACAGTGCAGCTGTAGTGTTTCGCTTCTAAAATTGTCAAAGGTCGTAAGTTGATGATGGACTGCGCGGTGACGGCCTCCCACAATGGTGTCATCAATTGTTGATTAAAAACGTCTTTAGTAATAAAGCTTCTTTAGCTTTGCGCAGTGGCATTACCGTAGCCAGTGAGGTTCGTCCGAGGCGCGGTTATTGCTGATTGAAAACTTTTCCCAATACCCCGCAAGACGACTTGAAATACAGTCGGCTTTGCAATTTTTGTTGGTCCATACGTGGACCCCAACAATAAGAAAAAGAGAACTCACTTTCAAATATTTCGCTACTCGTTCGACGTACTATTTACAGCGGTTTTACCCATAGCGATATTCAAGGGTGCCACACTGAATTATCGCCTCCTGCAAACAGTCGTATCGTTCAAGCCAATTGCCTCTTTTTGAGAAAACTCTGCAAGCTCCTCAGCCAGTCGTTGATGTCAAATGCCTCGGCGTCTCCTGAAGAGAAGTAAACTCTTCCGTGCCTCCTGGTGCCCAGCAAAAGGTAAAAATCCTTTCCTTTTACATTTTTTCCATTCCGCCGTATGCCCACATTAAAAGCGAGTGCGAGAAAGATCTTTCTTTCGCTAAGTGTGTAAGGAACGAGCGAGCGAGCCTATGCGCGCTTTTATTAGCTCTTGCAAACAGCAATTTTGCAAATTTTTAATATGAAAATTAAACTTTCAAAAGGCTGGTTAACATGGTAGTATTAATTGTGGTGAGAGCTGTGAATCTCTCCCATTTAGTAGTGCAGTCTTAACCTTAAGTAACTATGCAATCAAAAACTTCAAGAGCACCGCGCCGCATTCGGCGCGCGCACAAAAGAACAGTTCACCACATGGATTGACTTGGCCGCGGTCAGACGAGAGAAATCTGCCTTGTAAGCAGTTGGTCAACTTCAAAGCTAACTTTGCCATAAATTTAGGTAATTTACTAAACGTATAGGAGGTTAACTAAAGAGAGTTTTGAAAAGATACAGCAAAGTTGTCGGTCTGCTTGCCCTCCTTGCAATCATCAAAGCGTCATGCCTCAGCAACAATGTAACGCGCATGCGCTGGTAACTCTTGACCAAATATAATTAATGCATGTCCTTGAAATCTCGGTTATTCAGAAGTAAGCAAAACCACCTTGTTTGAATAAACGAAGCATAATAATTACCGTGCCGCTTTTGTGTTTCACTTCCAAGATGTAGTAAAATACGTCAAAGGTTGCAGGTTGACGAAAGTCAGATGAAAGGTGACCGCGTCCCACAATGATGTCATCACATGTTGCTTAAAAGCGTCTCTGGTGACACAGGATCATTAGCTTTGCGCAGTGGCATCACCGTAGCCTGTGAGGGTCATCCGAGGCGCGGTTATTGCTGATTGAAAACTTTTCCCAATACCCCGCAAGACGACTTGAAATACAGTCGGCTTTGCAATTTTTGTTGGTCCATACGTGGACCCAATAACAACAAAAAGAGAATTAGCTTTCAAATGTTTCGCTATTTGTGTTACTGACAATATTGCAGCATAATGTCATTTGTGATAATCACGGTTTTGCAGAAATTACTATTTGCTTGCAAAAAGTAGAGGGTTGGAACAATTTAGAAGTGCACAGTGAGTCATGAGTTAGTCGGCGTTAGCATGCAGAGGCGAGGGTGATCATTCCGTTGAGGATGCTCAAATAAAATTTCTGAACTTCGCCAATGTTCTCTAGTGGCTTCCTTTCCTTTATTTGAGTCTGTGGATGAAATCCTTTGGTGTGACTATTGAAATGAACTCTCCCGGAGCAGTACAATTGCGTCGTACTATCTACTGAGTATAGTTCTAACTTTGAGTGTTTGGACGAAACCCTATGGTGTGACCATCAGTACTTTCACTTAGTACATTTATCTGTTCAGCGGTATTTTCACAGGGAGTTTAAACAGCTACGTTTTTGAGCGACGCACGTTGACCGGAAGTGAACTTTTTTCTCTTTTAACCCCTTAAGTCCCAGTAGTGTCCAAGATCAATTTTCTCGTTACAATTATCCATACACTGTAAAGAGATAAGTTATGAGAATCAATAAAATGATCACTCAAGAGAAAATACTTTGATCTTTGAACAAATTCTCTCAACTAATCTTTAAGGAAATGTATGGAGATCTGTTTGGAGAATTTGTATGTGGATACTGAGGCTTAAAGGGTTAATATACCTTGATGCTACCAAATTTGTATTGCTAAGTGTCGTTACTCCTAAACTGACGTTTTGCCCAAGAATTTGTTCAAAATCATGGCTGAAGAGTGCAAAAAGTCCACTTCCGGTCAACGTGCCGAGAACCGCAGTGTTCTTACTTTCCCCTTCCCATCGTCCCTTGCGCGCTTTCTTGTTTTAACCACTTTCTTGTTTTAACCCTCTCCCCATCCTCTGCGGAGGATCGGAGAGTGTACCACATTTGTACACAAAGAGATTTGATTTTTTTTTTTCGAACTTTAACTCCGGTCCCTTTCTGGGACTAGTAACGTGTTAAGAACTAAATTTAAACCTTGGGTGGTAGGGTGGTGTTGGTAGTTGGCGTTCAATGGCTAAGAAGGTTTTTGTACTCCTCTCTCCTTATTTGCTGTGAAATGTCACTGCGCTACTGGTCAATGTCACAAAAGATAGCTTTTGGAACCACTGCAATGTAAACACAGACGTGAATGACAAGAATTTACAATGCAATATTTAATCTGGAATTAATGACCTCGTGTGAGACGTCACGGAAGTTGAAATGGGTGCGATTAGGGTCGAGAATAGTAAAGTCGTGCAGATTGAGCGTTGAGCTATCTCCGGATCGATTGTTTGGGATGGTTAAGCAATGTCTCTGTTACGGGCCAGGCCAAATTTGTCATTCAAGAGAAAGACATCCTCCCTTGAAAAGGCAGAAAATCGCGTGAAATTTACTGTAGCCTTTTTTGGAGATTCTGGCGTCGGTAAAAGTTCCATCATTCGAAATCTTGTAGGTGAAGGTTACATTCAGGAGCATATACCAACTGTGGAGGAATTTTATGCAACGCAGATGATCTACAGGAACAAGACCTATGAATTTGACATCATTGACTCATCTGGATCGTATGAGTTTCCTGCTATGAGAAGAATAGCGATTCAAAAAGCCGATGCAGTGGTACTGGTGTATTCCGTAGACAGACCTAAATCGTTTACAAAGCTTGAAATATACTTGGATGAGATCCAGAAATGCTGTGATGAGAGTAATCGTAGGATTCCCGTTATCATAGTCTCTAACAAAGCCGACCTCCCAAATTTGTCCGAACCAACGTTTACTGATGCGCGCGGTATTGAAATTAGCGCCTGTGATTACCTAGAGTCACTGTGGGAGTGCCAGTGGCTTTCCACTTCGGCGAGATTTAACCTGAACATAGCTTCCATATTCTACAAACTTCTAGAAAAGCTGTGCCCTGAGAAAAAAATACGTCACAGAAGTACTATTTTAAGGAACAAATTTCGCTGATTTGCGAGGAGGCCAGAGAAGTTAATTGGCAATCTTCGCGGGGAACGAAAACAAACAGAACTTGCAAAATCCGCTCATTAGTTTCACATATGGTTTATTTGCAATGTCAGACATTTTGTCTGCGAAAAACAAGCACGCTAATATTCAAAAAAGGTCAATAGTTTATTTGGTTTATCAGTAGTTTACATTTAAAATCGCTTTATCACTGAGGTAGAGTTATGTTACATATATTTTGGAAATGTAACGTAGGCGACAATTCCACGTACTCAGCTTAACTGTAGGTACACAGGCGAATCTGACGAAAAAGGCTTTCCCCTTTTAGCTTCTCAATCCTAACTTTGTAGAGGAAGCATTTAGTTGGTGCTTTTTCTTTAGTTTAGGGGCCCGGGGGGGGGGGGGGTTCTCCCTAATATAAGCCATACAGGTATGTGCCGCCCTATCGGGTAGGGTCTTTGCGCCGTTTTGGTTTGAAAACGGGTCTGATACACTTTACCCATTTTGGTCTGGAATCGGGTATGGTTTTCGAAGGAACTACGAGAGTGTATGAACGTATTTACCGTTTCAATTGCAACTGAGTAAGAAAGAAAGAGAAATATGCGAATTCGTAACGGGTTTGAATGATTTATTGGTTTGCGCCCTAATCTAAGTAATGATAACATAACTTCTGCCTAAAGGCCAGGTCTGAAAACGGGTCAGTGGAAAATTACATTTTTTGGTCTGAAATCGGGTCAGGATTTGAAGAACCGAGCAGCACACCACCACCAAGAATTCCCAGGAGTACCCCCCGGGCTTAGGGGCAACTGGTTGAGAGTGGGCAGGAGTGGATATCTGAAGTTCTTTTGATTGTTTGGAAACTTGTATGCGAATGTTCTGAATACTGCACCCCTCCCCCTTCCCCTAGGGACAACAGAAACACATACCATTACCATTCCTCACAGGTAAATGTGGGACAAATGTATAAGAAAATAAAAACAACTTACAATCGGTACTTTACGTTAGAGAATCTCAGCAAACACTGTTTTAATTATTATTAAAATAGCATGGAAGTAAACTCATTTTTATATGGACATTGACTCTCCCAGGTTTACTAGTCAATATCGTTATTGCATTTTGTTTGCAGATGTTGGGGCGACTCAACATATTTCATACCGGGAGGCTCCGGCCTGAGGTCCAACTCCTCACCATTTTGTGTACTATTTTTGACTGAAAAGTTACTTATTTAGTGTACCTCCCATTGAAAAATGGCACATCTTTCAAATACCTATCTAAGACAACTGCATCCCTTTTGTAAAACCCTTGGAATGAGTTAATGAACGATATAATGGGAAATCACAAATACTACCGGAAAAGATGTTTATCTCTGCTCATTAGATATTTCAGATAGAAGCCCCTTTCAATGACAGATTCTCCACCCTTTCATATTCTTCAAATTCTTGTAAATTTGCCACCCTTTATATACCTGAAACCTAGAAATGTTATCCCTTTCAATTGGACCCTACCAGTGAGTGTAAGGCACTATAGGGTAAAGCTCCACCTCCTCCTCCCTTTCGCGGGGGAAAGGGCTGTTATATCAGTTTTGGTGCCAATTGGAATTGGTAAAAAAAATGCCCGTGATGCTAAAGTCGTTGCACGTGAGCATCTGGGGTCCAGATGGAAGTAATGAATAAATTACTCTTCAAGAAAAAGCTAGAAAACTATTAGTCGGATCGCAATTTCCGTCACTACAGAAGTGAACGAAACTTATGTCTCCTATAGCTTGTTTTCGCTCGGCAATGTTTGACATTGTTCTCTTTTCAGTGACATTGTCCTTTGTGTGGAATAACTTGATTTAACTTCTTTGATACCGTCCACGATAGAGCGATTCCAGGGCAAGACTCCTATGTTCGTTATTGGCTCTCTGCGCTGGGCTTGCGGCAATGATCTGAGACTGTGCTCAGCTTTCTAAAATGGGAAGCAGAGACAATGCTGCTCGAACGACGACTTCTGAAGACCTCATCCACGCCTGGTCCCCTCCGTAGCACAAGCCGCTGTAAAAGCACGCTGATGGTCCTTCGAAGTTCGACGTTTCGATAGGAGTACAGGACAGGGTTTATGGCACTGGAACTGTAATGCATACATTTGACAAAGTGCAGGAGACGCGTAGAGGTGGATGGTAAAGGAAGGACCTCGGGGTTAAACGTGGCGAGTATGGACAAAGCGAACAACGGTAGCCATGTTATGACAAACAGCAGCGTAATCACTGCAACTGTTAAGGATAAAGAAACCTTCATGAAGAAACAGAGAGAAAGAGAATAGGTTAATTACATTTTAATGTAGTGCTCTGAACAAACACCGATGCGTCGTATAAGGTGTCCCAGCCCTTCCCTGGTCAAATGAGTCAAATGGTATCAATAATGCACAAGCCGATCTTAGTCATTGATGTCACATTCCCGTGTGGACGATATGTATCATGTTTTGTAAAGATCAATACAACGCGTATCAAAAACAGGACTAGAGGTTCAGAGAACATGACCAGATAAACGTATTTTCGGATTAAAACCTGCTATCCAAGCTGTATCAGATGAAGTTGCCCTATACTTTATCAGTGCCGGAAAGCCATAGAAGCTGTCACCAACACTTTATGTTGCACATCATGATAATACTGGAGTATACTAGTAGTTATAATATTATGCTTAAGCAGAAGACCATTAGCTGGAGGAAACAACACCCATACTTGAACTTTGTCTGAGCGTTTTCAGGGACAGGCTTATTCTTAGAGACATTTTAGATCACTTTTTCCAGAGAAAATGGAAGTTCCGCGCCGTCTGAGAGCATTAAAAGTGTAAGATACCAAAAAGGAAGACCCATTTAAAGTCATTAAATGGTCAAAAATACCACTTTAGGTCGAGGATTTTCTAACTTCTTTGCGGGAGTTAAAAGATATTCTCAATTCTCACCAAAATATATCGTTCTAGAAAAAAATGCTTGGTGAAAACCCCGTTCCACGAGTACATAGAATGTTGCTCGTTCCGACCAATGGGCTCCTGGCTTAGCTCGATCGTTAACAGTCATCTACAGAAAATTACGATCAACCCTACCTCTTTGGCCAGTGTTTTCTTATGAGTCTGATGCTTGGACAGAGATGCTTTAGCCTTGGCGGAGAAGAAGATGCTGCAGTAAGCGATCGTGATGACCATAGTAGGAAGAAAAAAACACACCGTTGCTATCAGAATCGTATAGACGACCTGCCAATCAGTGCCATATTGCAGTGGTTGGAGCGACGCTAGAGCGGCAGAGGAAGTCCAGGCAGCGGCCATTGCGATATAAAATATCCGTCTGCCAAGCAAGCGATGCTGGAGTGGTCTAAGAACGGCATGAGATCGCTCAATACTGATACCCATCAGCTGGAAAATGGAAGCGCTTCCCATGAAAATATCTGCGGTTATGTAGAACTGATAGACAAGGGAACTGAACCGGGTGTGGTTATGGCCCAAGAACGTGATGTACATCCAAATCGGCAGCGATACGACTCCAACGAGAGAGTCTGCGCAGGCTAGGCCGATGATAAAGGTGTGGGTGAGTGCTGTACGAAGCCATTTGTTGGAAGCGTATGCTCCGATGACAAGACCGTTTCCAGTGACACTTGCGATGACTAGAAATCCATAATACGCTAACGAAATGTACAGTTCAGCTGAAGATCGAGCTGGCTGTTCGTCGTAGGTAAACGATTGGGTGGTACCCTGAGGCGTGGATGTGTTCTGCAATAGAATCTTCATCAGAGCTTTACGTGATGGCCAAACTATACTACCGTCCACTTTTTCACAGCTGTATCACAGATGGTGAGAAAGCAGCAGCTATACAGATACTAAATACCTTCTGTGGACAAAAGAAAGGAATGATGAAGAAAGCCTATGTGTTAAATATGGCCTATTTTGCAAGGACATAGAAGTAACACATTGACCTTGACATTCTTTAGACTAGGCAAGTTCAGCTTGGTCCAAATTTTAACAGCCAAAGAGAATAGATGTGTTAAGCTCATCTAATTTAATGCAAGCGCCCATTTTCAAGTGCAGTGTAAAAAGACTGTCACCAGACAAACAATCCTAGAAAGCAGTTTGTACTACTATAATTGTTCTCATCGTCCAGGGAATGTTTTGCCCTGATATTGAAGGACCAAACTATTGTACCTGTGAAATGAAAAACGTCCCTTTCATTAGCTTCACGTTTGTCTAATTAATCAGTAATGGGCTTGACATTGTTTTAATTTTTTTAACTCCACACCAATATCGCCAGTAACTCATAGTCCCTGTGTCTGTAATGTAGTGTTGTGCGTGTTTGATTAGGCAATAAATCAAATTTTTAGAAGATAATAAATGTTCAGGCCCACAGACCGATATTGCCCTTTATAATACCTATAGGCTTAAAGACCAACCGAGAAAGTTGTCATAAGGCCAGGATTTTAACCCCCTGTGCATGTTTGAAGTTCACGCTTTGTCCGTACTGTTTAAAACCATCTGACTGCAACTTGGTTCCTCGACTTTCAATAAAATCTTCGTATCAAAATAGTTTTTTTTCCGCTTAGACAGAAGAGAAGGGAGATTCATCCCCTCATCAGAATAAGAAAACACTTACTGACAAATAGACCCTTGCAATTCGGTTTTTAAGTGATCTTTTGGGCGAGGAAAAGGAGACTAAAGAGGTCTCTCCATTTAACAGCTTCATTGCCTTGGTACTGCCACCCTTAAACCTAAATTTTTCTGGTGAAAATCTTTTAAAAGAGTTCCGTTATTCACTTGTTTCGCTGGCGTCACATGTTTACTGGAAGAACAGAACGGTAGGTTCATGCGATTCTGAACCGCTTCTTCTTCTTCTTCTTCTTCTTCTTCATGGAAAACGGTCAGATTTTTATACCGATTATATTATTTGACACGGGAGCTCAAGCAACGACAACGGTGAAGACAACGAAAACGGCAGAAAGGCATTGGCTTAGCTTAGCAAAACAAAAATTTTGCATGTGCATCACGCTTTGTGGCACCGAGTACAACTGACATCAAACTTCCTAAGTTTCACGTTTCATAAGTTTCATACAGACCTTTAGAACTCAACTCCAGAAAACCTCGCTAACGTTTGACGAATAGAACAACAGCGATGAAGTTTGAAACAGCGCGAATGCATCTTCAGTTAACCGACTGGAGTTTTTCGCCACCGTTGGCGTCGCAGTTTCTTAAGCTCTCTGCTATTAGGATTTCACGCCTCCGAGCGCTCAGCCATGCTCAGCGAAGCTCATGCCTTCAGGCGTTCTTTTCAGCCTGACCCTTGTTATTGCAATAAAAAGGGCCGCCCCTTTCTCCGGCTCCGCTTTTGAATGGGCCTAACTATGAAACACTGCTGACTTAGACTTTTTGTTAAAATTTTGACAGTACGTTATGTCATCCCCTCGAGGTGTCTCAGCATAATCTTCTTCCATGACTACCTTCAGGTCTTTGTTTACTATCCTACTACGAATTATCTTACTTTTTTTTCCTTATTTCATTGTCTTTTAATCCCAAATAATTCGCTTATGAAGCACGGTGAGTATTGATTTCTGAATGCAAGTCACAGACTAGCGGAGTTAAAAGAGGCAAAATCGAGTCCTTTATGCATAAGATATTATTACCTAGACATGGCTTCTACACGGCTTCAACACAGAGTTAGCTAATTTCAAGTCAGAAAATCAGTTTTTGACTTCCCGACTAGCCAAATTTTTCTAAAATCAACTTCGGCCCCGCGAGATATAAAATGTTGTGTAATAGTCACTGTCTAAAACTGAAACCCCCAGCACGCAATTTTAAAGCTCGTTTTCCTTATCCAATGATGCTATATTTTGAGAATTTCATGCTTCTAGTATCTAAAAAGTCTCTTCATATGACACAATTAAACTTTTGAGCCTGGGAGAGCACAGACCAGTTGCTTAGGCTCATGCTATATTTACGCACGAGTTGTATACATGCTCCAATTATTTCATACCAAACATTGCGTAAAAGCTTAGTCTCTAATAAGTATGTTCTATTTACCTGCCCCTCTTTGGTAGTTTTTGTTCTGACCCGACAAAATAAGCAGTCATCCATATATGAAGGCTATGGTCTATCCAGATTTGTGCGGGTTTAGTGACTTCCAGTCCATTACTTTTTTTGACGTAGTGTCAGTGTTGTTGGGTTGGTTACGCTTTAGGTGACTTAGTTGCTAATATCTGCCGAAGATGCCCATGAGAATTTTTGAATTGTAGATTTAAGCTTCAAAACAACGAAAAGGATTGCATGGACCAGTGATGTATAAATGGCAGCTTAATCTACGCCGTTTTCTTTCCGTTTCTCAATGTTATGAATTTGAGGTGTTGTATTGTCTTCTTAATCCAGAAAGGTCTTGCCCAGAAAGTTTAAAGTTTAGGGCTTTGGACATCCAAAGAAAGCTTAATTCAACTATGAAAACAGCATATCCCTTTTAGTTTATTGTCAAATATTAGTTGTTCACTACTTCCTAACAGACACGTTTCTCATAAACCGTTTTTAGATAACTTGTTAAATATTGTCTTTCCTTTGGAAGAATGTGACTTCAATCAAATATACAACAATTAAGATGAAATAATTATACAACTTGTTTTGGAAATAGATGAGATTAAAAGCGAAAAAGAAACAAACATGGAGAGAAAAAAAGTCAGAATAGAAAAGGAAAAGAAAGAAAGCAGATTGAGCCTAAAGCTGATTATTCTGTTTTAAAAGCTGATCATTTTGTTAACGGAGCACATGATTCAATATTGTACCCGATCGATGGAATAATAAGTATAGTTATGGCTGTAGATAAAGGAAATAATGGCTTTTTCCACAGAGTTGAAGAGTACATGATCTTTCACCGTATGGCCGACAGTGTGAACAAAAGCAATTTCAATCTGTCTGTTGAGACAACATTATTTTTATTTCCTTATTTCCGCACAAGACAAAAAAATGTACCAATACAGCAGGCTTTTGGCGCAGTTTTGGAACATATTCAGTTGCGCTGCAGTTTTCCAGCCGTAGATGTGGTAACAAACACGATCTCATAATTCCTCGCAACTGTGACTCTACTGATCTTAGAGCGTTAGAGAACAAACTGAATATCTGGAACCGAATTCTGCTGAAATGAAGTAGGAATCCATTGAGTCGATTGCTTTCTTTTCAGACAGCCCTTTGTCTAAAAGACGCTCGATTTTTTCAATTCATAGCTACATTTATTAGGAACTGCAGATTGCACAAACAGCCTGTATAGAGCGTTCAAGGAAGATTTTAAGGTCTTTTAAAAGAGTGCTCAATTGTCTTTACATAAGATGCCTCATAGCCTTACTTGGGGCAAGAGAAAGAGTAGGGAAGCTTGTGTCCCATAGATTAGACTCTTGTCTGAGAGAAATTATATTGATTTAAAAAAATCACAGCGGCCTTTTATCGACAATTGCAGAATAATCAGCCTCAATAAACCCATAATGATATCTTTTTAACTGAAGTGTAAGATGAAGTAAGGCGAGTCACTCATGAGCTGGCAAATGAAGCAAGCAAGAAAAACATTCACTGTAGTTGGCTACGCTCAGTTTTAAGCTTGCGGTTTTAACTGATTCAATTATGTGTCATCATAAAGCCAAAATGAAAGTTCAATTTAACAGAGACAAAAGAACAAGGCAAATCCACACAATGAACTAATACTTGAAGCAAACATTTACAGCTGGTGGCCAATACATGCAGTGTCAAAAAAGGCGCGAATTAAATTTTTTAACCAATCATGTGGTATACTAGAGAGCTTTTAATTCTGAGACGAGTACGAGTGCACGCGCGTGGACCAACGTCATTTTGGGGGGAAAACATAATTGCCGCCGTCATTCTACTACGAGTTTTAGCGAGAATAGCGAGCTTACGCAACAGGACGGGAGAGCAGAGAAGACGGCAAACCCTGTGTGACAAGCGGACAATAATTTTGTTTAAAAAAAAGTTTTCGCCAAACTTCACCCTTCTTTAAACAGATCGAAATGTAAAAGACCAGAAAACATTAATTTAAGTAAAGATCACGACGAAACACGCAAGTAATAGCCGTGTCAAGTTTATCGCACACAAGCGTTTTGCCGTCCTCTTTTTTCTGCCGTCCTGTGGCGTAAACTCACTAATGTCGTGGTAACGGGAAAAAGTTATTGTGTTAGAGCTTTTGTCAGTTTGCGCGGCAGGGAGATGGCTTAAGCTCCTTCAGTAGAGATAACAGTGCTATTTTTTTTAGTGAAGAAGAAGTGCAAGGGACGGCTTTTTGGGGTGTCTATAATTTAAGAATACGCGGAAAAAATTTTAAGTAAAATCTCGAACTCGTAGTCATTTTCGTCCTAGAATCTAAATGTCTCTACTAAGGAGCTATGCAAAACCAATTAGGAGGGAAGAAATTAGCCTGCTTTGCAGCCGGCCCAGGTATCGTGTAAACCATTGTTATAGTCCGTCTGCGAATTAGCGCACAAAAGTGAGAGAGCAGTTCTAACTTGAAAGCCTTCTTCCTGACTAAAAAGGCTTTGAGAGAATTCATTTAAGGGCAGGCTGTTTTTGTTAATTTGCCGACTGGTTTTCCAGCGTCTCCCATTATCGCTGCAGATGCACTTCCGCTTATTCTGCTATCTCGTTGACACTGGCTAGAGTCAAAACAAATCAGTAAATTATCCTATTCACGGACAGAAAAAATACACAAATGTAGCTATTAATTAAGGTCCAGGGGCCCGTTTCTCGAAAGTCTTGGTAACTTTTCGGGCCTGAAATCAAATATTCAAATCGAAATATAAAGAATAAGAGCGCGGGTCCTGGCTAGCAAACTACTCCATTTTTTTTCATTGACTGATAGTTTTATCATGCAAAACTATTGAAACCTCGATTTTAATGAAAACGGAGACAGCTTACCGGGCCCGTTAATTATCGGGACTTTCGAGAAACAGGTCCCAGGCGTTTCTGAGAAAACCAAAGAAACTAAGAAATATAAGGTTATTTAGCAGAAATAAAAAGCTTAAGGCTTAAACAGAGGAAAAGGAAAACCAATAATGGTAAACTGCATATGTGATCAAACCCTGTCAAAAAAAATCTACAGAGACAAAAACTACAGGAAGTAATTGCTCAATATGCATGGAACTACGGAGCCCAGTTAGTGCCACCTAATTTTTATCATCAAGTTTTTTTTTCACGACGTCAGTTTTCTCTGGCACGACTTTTTGTTTTCGGCACGACTTTTTTTTTGGGCACGACTTTTTTTGGGCACCACTTTTTATTTTCGGCACGACTTTTTGTTTTTGGCACGACGTTTTTTTTTTGGCACGACAAGGGAACAAGGTAACAAGGAAATAGAGTAACAAGGTATCAAGGAATCAAGCAGATAGAGTGAAGGTATAACGGAAATAGATAAAGTCGGTACAATATATGTCCCCATACATGAAGTATGGTCTTTTCGAAAAAAAACGGTGCCGAAAACAAAAAATCGTGCCGAAAAAAAAGTCGTGCCAAAAAAAAAAGTCGTGCCGAAAACAAAAAGTCGTGCCGACAAAGAAAGTCGTGCCAGAGAAAACTGACGTCGTGAGAAAGAAACTTGATGATAAAAATTAGGTTGCACTAACTTAGACTGTTCACAGTCCCCTATTTTTCCGTGAAATCGTTGAGATCGAGCGCGTCTTACCGTTAATAGCGGCCATCTTGATTTTCAGATGTACCGAGTCTAACCTGGGGAAGAGTATCAAATCTACTTAGGGGGCGGGGGACGGTTTGGGGAGGAGGCGCCCCCCTCCCCCTAGAGCTATAATCCTGACGCCCGCCCCCTCGGTACATCTGAAAATCAAGATAGCCGCTATTAACGGTAAGACGCGCTCGATCTCAACGATCCCATGGAAAAATAGGGGACCGTCAACAGTCTAGCACTAACTGGGCTCCGGCTCTGAGTCAATAAATTCAATTTTTTAAGCAAGGACCAGCTAACAAAAAAGAAGGACCGGATCCTAATAAAGGATCTAATCAGCAATAAGTGAAAATATAAGACAAAAAAAGCAAGGCTGATTTTACAGTCGGGAATATATTATCTTTTAACCAAAAAAGTCAATAGCCTATGAGTCTATGAGTCAATAGCCTATGAGGCCAAAGGTCGAATGAGCTATTGGCTCAGAGGCCGTAAGATTGAGAGGAATAATTGTTTTAGTCAAATCAAACTAGTTGGTCAAAGATATCGAGACAAAACAACTTTAGCTTGCAAAACGCGATTCAGCCGCCACCGTTTTGGTTTTCAAAGCCGGTGCTTTTCGCTCAGCGTGGAACATTTGCTTTTGAGTGATCTTATTTGACGTGGTTTGCAAAATTGAGAAATGCGCATGCGCTAATGCCGGAGGACAGCACATGATTAAAAATGGCGGAAAGGACCAAGCGTCGGTCGCAGCCACCTAAACGACTTTTAGATGAATACGTTCCAGTTTCGAACGCTAAAAGGGAGACGAAAATAGTGAAAGACAATCGCTTGTATGAAGTTGAAATAGTAGCGATCGATAAACAGGAAAAAAAGGTGAAAATCCACTGTACGGGTTTCTCAGAAGAATTCGACGAATGGCGTTATTATCAGGAAGGACAAGAAGAGGTCACTTTTCCCCTTGTACGGTTAGAGAAAACGTACACACCTAAAGAAACGTCTTTGGAGGACAGAATACAAATTTTTCATGAACGTGTGTACCACGAAATAAAGCGCAAGTTATTGTCAGGGAGGCGTGATGACCCAGACATAAGAATTGAAATTAATGTGGACGCTGATGTATTTGATGGAGGACTTGGTCAAATTGTGAGAGGAATTCAGATCAGAGGAAGGAAGGTGTACAGCATAAACGATAATTCCAACCTAGGTCATTTGCTAGGTTTGAAGTGGAATGAAAGAGTGTTTAATGAAAATGGTGACTTTGCTTATGTTGTCAAGGGAACAGTGAAATACTGGTTGACAAAGAAAAACCCAATTATTGAGTTTAAATACATGGGAGGAAAATTTGTCCGATCAGAGATAGAAGGCTTACATATATTGGTTTTCACCTTTGTCAGGGGAGATGGCAACAGGAGGCAGTACATCAGTGGAATATTTTAATTCTTTTTAATATGATTGACAAAATTAGTGTATATTCATCTATGTTCATGTTTACATTTTCACTTAATTCTCACCTATATAGTTTTTATCAGGGCAGATTTTGATTCCCTGATTTGTCAAAGTCTTAAACACAACAAAGCTAAATTCAATTTAATTTTTGTATATCACTAAAATTTATATTATCCAAAATGGATATAAACTCTAATCACCTTTGTGGAAAGTTACCAGGCTTTGCCAATCAGTTGAAAGCTGCCTACATTTAGAATTAGTTACATACAATGTACACATGTGGGTTTGTAAATTACCCATATATTTCAGTCTGTGATTCTGTTTTTATCGATGTGGTAGTATTGTGAAAAAGACTACCCAAAAACTGTATTCAACAAACATATTTCACAGGTATAGCAAAATTATTCTACACAACTTCTACAGTTATTGGGTAATACACTCCTTTAATACATTGATATATTATATGATTACTGATTGATTAATTCACATCTTGGCTTCCATTTACCATCTATTTTAACAAGATGTGCACAGAAAGTAGGAGCATCACATTTGCTACATTTTGCAGTACATGTTTTGATGGTATGGCCAGAAGTTGAACAGTGTCCACAATTGTAGCTTTCCTTCACCCTTTCCACACCAGCTGCTTCCAAAAGCTGTATTCTTTGTTTTTTCAAGAAAAGTTGCTTTAGTGCAGAAACCCCTGTATGGTTTGATGATCTAAAGTAGTCCTTCGATACAGTGTCATTGTAGTTCTCCATACCTTGCTGGGTGTAATATGCTAAATTTTGGTAAAGCTTTAAAGATTCAGGCACATGAGCATGCAAAGCATGCATATAAGGTGTCACATCTTTTGCTTGGTATAGGTCAAGGAATTTTTGAAACCATTTTTTTATCTTGTCTTCAAGGCTAGAGATAGCATCATCTGTTGTGTAGTCTAGTTTAAGATCACCTATAATATCCATGAAACTACTCCAAAGGGCTTGCAGCTTATCCGTGTTATGGCATTCTGAAATTATTGAATGGAAATTTATGTGCTGAAAAAGCAAGAGTTTTTCAGGTCCTGTAAGATCTCTGTACTCCAACTTCTTGGTGTCCTTATTGATTTTCCATTCAAAACTAATTCCAATTTCTTTTAGGAGTTTTTCATACCCAGCCATGTGTCTATACCTGTTTCGACAAAACCCATTTGAAAAAGTAGATAGCTTGTCAATGGCATCTTTTCTGTGAAGTTCCCTGATAAGAAGTTCAATTAAATTATCAGATATTCTCAAAAACAAATGTAGCGTATCAATTATTACATGGTCAATGGGATTAAAATTAAATAATGGATTGCTTTTACAATTATATTGTTTTGATTTTGCATGCTTACCTATTTCTTGTAAGTCTCTTGCCCCAAGAAATCTGTCAGTTAAAGACCACTTTTGCTTACGTCAAACCTTTCATGTTTTGGGCACTTACACCAGATACAGGCAAAATTCTGATTTGCAGTTCCCAGACCGCAGACACAGGCTAGAAACTTCCAGTCTCCTCCTAAAAAATACTCGATGCTATACTTATGATTATTTACAGTTATTTCTTTTAAATTTGACATTTCATTAATTAGATCAGCAAGGCTTTCTTTAAGATTGTCATAGTTCTCTGTGGTCTTGATTACTGCTAAAACATAGTTCCCTTTTTCGTTCATTGCTGCATCCTTTTCATTCAAAATTGTATATGTGACATTTTCAAGTTTAAGTCTCTTCCCAACCATCACTGATCTTTACTTTAATAGTAGTAGCCTTGTCCAATACTCCATTTTTTTGCAGCCTTTTTATCTGTTCCTCAAGACTCCTTGAAAGAAATCTGTATTCCCTCTGCCTCCCCTGGTGTACTTTTCAGATTCCAATTGGCATTTAGCTTATCTAGGTGTTTGCATATTTTTGTTGTGGGCATGTCTTTACACTTCATGGCCAACTCGTGCCAGGCTTCATTAGATATATTAAATGTGTCCTTTAAGTAAACCCACATGTTAATGTCATCAATATCATTGTCAGTCAGTTCTTTTGGCTCAGTTTCTAGTAGTTTCAATTCTCCTTCTACCAATGAAATGGTTTCGTACTGCTGAGTGTCATTATTAAATACTTCAACCTTGGTGGCAATAAAATCGTACAGGCCTAAAAATGACAGTGCTGAGTGGCAGTCTTCTTTAAATCCTCGTCTTATCCTTGCCTGGTGCTGTTTAGTGTAATCAGTGCATTTTTTACTTTTGTTTGGACCTCTTTGTCCCTTTTTTTTGCATCTTTGCTGCTTTTTTCACTAATCTCCTAAATTTTTCTTTGTACTGTTTTTTTCCGTTTCCCGAATCCCTAATGACATCTTCAAGCTTCTGCTCAATTTTTAGTCTCTTTGCCTGCTCTGCGGCTAAATCGAGTTCGGCTTTCCTTTTCTGCCCACGGAGCTGTTGGTATTCCTCAATCAATTAATTGCTTTGAAGCTCATGATAGAAAATTTTGAATGAGTAGTTTTTTACCTTCCATGAGTCAATAAGCTTACTTATACTCTTCCCCCCACGTCGTGAAAATTTCTTGAACGCTGAATAGAGGAGAGAAATCTTTTTCCTGAAGACGTTGATAATTCTGGAATTAACGACAACTCCGCGAATCCCAGATTCCCTCAAGATTTTTTCTACTATTCCTGCAATTACAGAATCGGCACTTTCGTCGTTAGGTTCCTCAACAGGCTTCTTCGACAGATTTAGAGATAGCTGATTAAAAAATAAAAAACAATCATCTCGATGAGAAAACAAAACATTAACAGAATGAAACGGGTTTGAATTAACGTATTTTTTACTTACTTGTTTATTTCGTAAGTAAACCAAGGCAATTTATCCTCTTTTGGACCACTTGTTTCCTCGCCAAAATCGTTTTGTGCATCTACCACCACCGCGAAAAGAGCCAGCGAGGACAAAATCACCAGCGCGTAAACTTCGAGTCCCATTTCCTGAACCCAAACAATATTCAAACCTCATGTATTTATATACATTAAATATATTGCGCCAAGTTTATTCCTCTTTTCGTATTTCGCGGTAATGACCAGTTTTGTGCATGCGCCTTAGAGTTCTAGCCCCAGACTCTATGGCCAGTGCTTGCATGTGGCATGAACGTCTCTTCGACATGTCTGAATCGCTAACCAAAAGTCTAAAAAACCCGAACGAAATAGTTTAATGATTGCCTTCAAATGTAGTGGTATAGAAAGCTTATATATGTTAGTTTTATAAGCTGAAGGTAAGAAAGATAGCAATTCAAATGGAATACACGAAAAATAAGAATGTTCGAAAATCAGCGTGTTTTTGACTGACCCCAGACTGCGTGACATGTCACGAAAATCTGTAGAGGCAGATGTTAACCGTAAGTTTGATGTGAACATATAGCCTAGTAGCTATAGTAGCTCAACCAATCAGAACGCAGAATTGATAATAGACCACTAGTTGGATTTTTCTAAAAGCAAAAATGTAGCGCTCGGTTATTCCAATAGTCTTTAAAAACAATCAAACAAATGATTCAAACCAACAAGGCAAACCACGCTGGTTACAAGTGCAGGGATGAGTAGTAACCGTTGTCTCTTCTGGTTGCTCCGAGAATTCGCCTCAATGTAAGGACGACAGTCTTGGAGTTTGGAATCCACGCTGTGGGATTCCGGATTCCAGGCACTGGAGTAAGAGGGATAACGGATTCTGTGAGCTAAATTCAAGATTCCAATGCCGAGGATTCCTGTTTCAACAAGCAAAAATTTCCCGGAACGCTAATCCGGATTGCCTTAAATTGTTCGAGAGAGATTTTTCGCCGGGAACTCCGGTTCCTCCCTCTCTTCCAACCTTCCCAAATTCCAACTTGATCTTTAAAGGGCAATTGCTTGAGTTTCTTTTTTCCAGCCCCGTCTAAGGAGGTTTAATATTGTTCAGTGCCTGTTAAATTAAAAGGTTTTCCAGTATCAATTTGAGAAGTTGGCGAGTATTTTTAATTTACAAACTAAGCTAGAGAGAGAATTTGTGTACGGTAAATCATCTATTAAGCCCCCGGAGACTTATTTATCGTATTTATCCGATTTAACGCCGCGGTGTTTATGTATAATTAACAATTAATGAATGAGGATGAGACGCGAGAAGCTTAGTTGAGAGGGGGGCTTAAAAAAGGATTTACGGTAATTCGTGATTGTTTGTCGATAATAAACGGATTTGATTTGGACTTAAGATAAGATCTTATGACAGAAGTGAGTGTTAAAAGAGATATTTTTAGAGAGAAACTTCCAAGGATAGGGCCAAAACGTGTTTCATTGTTTGAGACTGACCGTTCCTCTAGAAATCGCCACACTTGATATCATTCTGCTTTGCGTTTTTCTTCGAAGAGGGAACCACGAATATTGCCTTTTCATCACTATATAGTGAGACGCTTATTTAATGAGGAGATTGTACCGCCCTTACATAGAGTCTGGTGCGGAACCGTCCCCTGGCCTTCTGCTCATCATCCAGTGATTCCTTCAGATAATCCAGACCGCCTTAAGGTCTGTCATGTATTCACTTACCCTAATTGTAAGATGTATTAAAAGAGACAACTTAACAGTACTGATTTAATTCTACTCTAACAACCTTTGATAGCGTTTAAGATATATTTCAAATTTTTTTGGTCAGTAAACTACTCGGCTTGAACAAATTACATTCCTGAAAAGTTTGCACGTTCAACCGTTATAAGAGGCCAGGGCTGATATACAGACCATTAATGGATGGTATACGTCTAATATCAATGCTTGTTTTCTGCGTTACTGTAGCTTTTGTTTTGTTTTTCAGTCAACAAAACGTGGTAAAAATAGTCTAGAATAAACCTCTTGTAGCACAATGGTTCAAGCACCTTTCTCGATAGCGTTGAAAGGATTTTCGTCACGATCACTTCCTTTTAACGAAATTAAAATTATAACCTACGCAATGCCCTCCGAGTAGCGTCTACTGACAAAAGAAAAACAAATGTTCGTAATGATCTTTGTTAGCTCATAAATGGAAGAGAGCTTGTGGTGAATTCGAAACACTAACCACGATTACGTCAAAGGGGCAAATGCAATTTGTCTCACGTGACTTAGACATTAAATTCTGCAAGCAGAATACTGCAATGCTGATCGTACTACGTGAAAATTGTAACTCTGCAAGACATCAACACGACACCGAAAGAACTCAAAACAGAGCGGGATTGTAGCCATAGACAGCTTTTTTGCCCTTTTTCGGGCTCGTCAGTATAGTACGATCAGCATTGCAGTATTCTGCTTGCAGATTTTAATATATCTACATTATTATTTTTGCTGATCAGGTCTTTATAGATCCTATACGTTTTTCCGCATATTCGTTTGCGGTCCTTTGCATTCCCTTGTGGTCAATGTTTGTACATCACGTGACTTAGTTGTTCCATGCCTTTTTATCCTTGTTGTTTTTTTCTTTTTTTTTTCTGGTAGTGGGGAGCAGTTTTAATCTACATGAGAGAATCTGCTCATTTCCCAATTTGAAAAAAAAAATTTTTGACTTGAATTTGCAGTTTGCCTTTGACATGATTAATGATTCTTAGTTCTCTCTAGTTTGTTGAGCTTGTAAGTGTAAAGAGTGATTTACACCTTCTAGAAGTCCACCCAGGTTGACTAAGTACGGAGGAAAAACTTCTCGCCACTTCGCAAAACGATCGTTCCAGCGACTTCGCCGCGCAAAAAAAGTTGTCTTGGTAAAAGTCTGGGAGTGATGTAGATCACGAGTAGTCCCAAATCTCCTTCGCCACTGCACTGATCTCTGAGGAAAAATAAGGGAACACACGTATTCTACAACCCCATTCTGAATAATTCGAGAAGGACGCATAAGGACATCTTGAAAATTAGAGAAAGGCCGATAATAAGATTATTCCGGCTAGGAAGTAAATGTCCTACAGAGCAACCTTCACTCCAATAAGAAGACCGGTGCACGACTGATAGCATGGGAAGAGCGGGGTTGTCATTTCTGATTCAAAATTATAGTGGCACTCGATCCTTGACTTAGCCCGTGCTACAACAGTAAGATCAGGGGCACCCAACGTCAATTTTTGGAAAATATCTATTCGGAAGACGATTTGAGATCTAGAATTTTCGGAACATTTGTTGTAGAATTTCTTGCTTCATGTCTCAACTAGGATTTTCGAACTAAAAAATGGTATAATTGCCCATTTTTAACGGATTTTTACCCTAAAAAGGTCATCTAGAATTTTCGGAAACCTTTTTTCTGGCTGAAATCTTCGAAAAGGTAAGTTTTAAACCTATAATTTTCGGATCACTAAACTTTCAGCTAGGAAATTCGAACAGATGAAGAATCAGGGGATAAAAATATGACTATGCCAAGTTACCGTTTAAAATTAAACACTAAAATACGTTCAACAATGCTATGTTTAAGTGGTTTTGAACTATATTCTCGTTGGGTGCCCCTGGTAAGATGTTAGCGTTAGAAATCGTGACTGCATGAACACGGTTGATTCCTTCCTAGATATTATAGGAATGGAGCTCCGGAGGCAGGGCTCACGATTGAACGTGACGGGCAAAACCATTCAGCCCAAACTGATCAGCACAGTCTCACACGTTCTGTTTCTGGTGTCGTCGGTATTGTTTATTAACAAACATGAATAAGTTGTTAGTGTTTGCCTACAGTCGTTATTGATATTGGCAGCCCCAATGATTCAGCAAACAGCAAGTGTTATCTTGCGTATTAATATTGACGACCTTAAATCATGTAGCCTCGAGCAATATGACCTTTCTTCCGTTCAGTTCGTTCAATCGTGACCAACCTTGACACCAGAAGGTTAAACTCCATGCGAGTGACGTGAGAAGACCGGGTAGCCATGTTTGTTGTTGTTGTAGCTTGTTGTTGCGGGGAATAGTTCAGTGAAAAAGTCGAGAAAACTTTCTCGTTTGGTGATTTATTTATATTCAAAAGATAGTGCAAGTTATGCTTCAAACGCAGGGTCTGGATCGAGACTCGGCTGATCTAGCGGTACTGTTATGGGAGGTTTGCTTAATACATCATTAAAATAGAAGTGTTTTATTTTGTCTCTTCATCTCCGAATACCAAGATATGCCAACAAATCAACAAATACTTAAGAAGAAATATCTCATGCCCGGCTCTAGTTTAATTTAAAGTGGGTGGCAAAGGATTCCCAAACGTTATTTCCGATCCTCAAAGCTCGAAGGAAATCTTAAGTCAAGAGAATAATCTCGAGAATTAATTAGTTTTGTATCATAACGGGAGTGTTTACATCTAGCGCGTAAATAAAAGCATCAGCGATGTTTGGACGGTTGACCACCCCCATGGAAACGCGTCATGCGGTTTTAACAGAGTTTTCTGAGAGACGAGCCTAGTCAATAGTACATCCAATTGATGCAAGGGGTGGGGGAGAGAGGTGGGTAGGACACGGCAAGTTTTTTGGGATACCGAACTGCTGGAATTATCTGGAAGTGCAGTGCGCTGATCTTTCAGGGGCACCCAACGATGGTTTTCACCCTAAATACATTCAGTTGAAACCTCTTTTTAGGCTATCCAGAGTACTTTTAGATATCTAGAAATACATTCCAAGCAGCGCTATTAATAAAACTTGTATCTGTTCGGTCGTACTAGGGAAGCTTGAGTCTTCTCGAAATTACAAGGGCTTCGGTATTATTTTCCCGAAAATTTTAGCTGCAATTTAAAGTTTTACGGAAGTGAGAATTTTCTTGATTCCTCTCTGCATCACATTTTCGATTCCGAAAATTTTAGGTTTCCTTTTTCTACCGCGAAAAAAAACTGAGTCTGGGGAGTAAAATAGGAAAAATTGAACTTCAGAAAATCATAGGGAATTTATTAGATAAGCTTCGAAAATTGTACATGAATAGAACGGTCATCTAGAAATTTTTAGCCTTCCTCAAGCTATAAAAAATTCTAGGCAATTGTTGCTTCTCCGAACAGATATTTCACAGAAAACCGTCCTTGGGTGCCCCTGATCATTTATCAAGATAGAATCAAACATCAACGGTGCCATAATTTACCTCCTAAGCTTATCCTGTCTGACCAGCGTTGGGCACGCTTTTCCCTTCTTTAAAAGAAAAAAAAAACATCACAAACTTTATTTGTCACCAAGTTAACTGACCGCCGAATTCGACACTGACCATTTGTGCGTTGCCTGGTCTTGTAACAGTAAGACTAACATTTTACTTTATAGACTGATCATTAGCAAAATAAATTTTCTTGCTGTCATGTCGGTATTGCTACCTTAAAAAAAAACCTTCAGACTCACTTAAGTTCGCTCTCTCTGGTTTAATATCAGGGGCACCCAACGTCAATTTTCGGAACATGAATATCTGTTCGGAGGATGATTTGAGATCTACAATTTTCGGAATATTTATTGTAAAATTTCCGTTGCGTGCCTGCCTCTGCTAGGATTTTCGAACATCTAAAAAATGGTATAATTGCCCATTTTTAACGGATTTTTACCATAAAAAGGCCACCTAGAATTTTAGGAAGCCTTTTTTCTGGCTGGAAGTTTTGGAGACGTACGTTTTGATCCCTGTAATTTTTTCAGCTAGGAAATCCGAACACTCGGATGAAAAATATTTAGGGTTCAAAATATGCCAACATCTATCGTTTAAATCAGTGGTTTTGAACTATATTCTCGTTGGGTGCCCCTGAAACATGGGATAGGATTTATGTATCTCTTGAAACGTGACCACATTTGAAATAGCAATCGAATCAGGCAGCATTTATTGGTCATTAATTAATCCGTATTTGCTGATTTATAAAGGGGCTAAAGAGGAAAGACACACGCTTGGCATAAACATTACAAATTAAACCATGCATGGTTTCCTTTCTTTCTTAAAAAAAACCGTGTACCAAAATTTTTTCCTTACGTGCCAAACACTCGATTATCTTTCTAAATAATTATCTTTGTGCGAATTAAGAACAATTAATGTTGCCGGGAACACAAAGCGCGTGACAGCTCAATGTTGGAACTCAAGCCAAGGTGAGGTATACGTTTGAAGTCGAGGGTCACTTGTAAACACCTTAAGATAAAAGTTAACGCACGTCACGGTCTATGAACAACCTCCGTGCAGTTGTTCACGCCTTCAGTTCCACGGTTAATGTCTATTTTCTTTTTTTAACTGTAGAATTCGCCATAACTTACACTGCTTTTTTAAAACAACAAGGAAGTTCGGCAAGAATTCTTCAAGAGTCCATGGCTTTAATGCGAACCGCCAAGGACTTCAATGTAATTTGAAGATGTCTACGTTTGTAGCCAGTGTGTCGTTCGATTAAAATAAACAAATGGGCAGTTACATAAAACGAGTCCTTTTACTTTACAAGACTTTATGGAGACCCTAATGCACAATCAATGCATATTATATTATTTCAAAATGGAGAGGTGAATAGCGGCCTTAAAACACTGCCTGGCTACCAAAAGGAAGTTGCTACGCAACGACACTCTACGGAAAAGTGAAAACAGCTGAACAGCAACAAATGTAAACCAGGGTGGTAAATGAAACTTTTTTTAATGAACATAAAAGGCACCTTAATTACCTATCGTAGAAAAATTTTCAAAAGAAAACTTTCTAAATTTGGCGATAAAAACATCTGGTGTTCTATTAAAAATAGACTGCACAAATTGTATCTTCGCACCAAAGCGGGGCGAAGACTAAAATTTCCTGTTTTGTGTCAAGATATTATTCAGTACTTATGCGGTCGATACGTCCAAGCGACGAGCTTCGTTTTTTGTACATAATTTCTGAGAAAAAAGAAATTCCGCTGATTTATTCCAGCCTCACACACAATTTAGGGTCTTTTTCAAAAAATATATTTTGTCACTCTTTTTTTTTACTTACGTAATCAAGACGTACTGGATTGTGAGTCACAAATTTCTGTGTAGTCGGTTTCCTTGTTTCTATTTCAGCGATTCTCACTTAAAATCAATTTTCATTGTGAAAAAGATCGTGAAGGTTTTCTTACCTTTCAGTATTACCCACGGATGTTCAGTTTCCTCCGGTAACTGTTAGTAAAAAATCTAGTTTTAATGGTTTTATACTTGTAGTCATGTAGTCATCGGATTCAAGTCACCTGGACACAGTGCAAATTACGCGCTTTCCTTGACGTAAAGTGGCTACCCAAAGCCATTACTTGCATGCACCGTCAATTCTATTTTGCATCCTTTGAATCGTCTTTCTTTCGTAAGCAAAAAAGGAAGCGACCAAAAAAGCGGCGAAGGCGTAGAAGCAATTGGCGTCAAGCGGAATTATTGCGAGTTTTAACATAATGCTTGCGCAAAAAAACGCATTTCTAATTTGAATACATGTCCCTCGCTCACAAACACTACATCCCACGCGCGCAGCTACCGTCAGCAGTAAAATTATGCTAAACAAATATGGGCACAAAAAACTCTTTCGCTTGCTTGTACGAGCGTTTAGGTTTGTCCGCTTTTTGCGGCTGATTGGAAACTAAAGTCAAAAGTTTTATCATTTCAGTGTCTTTTTGTTGGGTGGCGATCGCCAACGGTGAAAGTCCATCGTCCGTTTTCGCCTTCACATTTGCTCCTCGCCGAACGAGAAGTTCAGCGCATTGTATACTTTGGCCACACACGGCTGCATGTAGCGGTGTCCATCCTTCGCCATCTTCGTTATTCACATCGGCTCCGCACTGAAGTAATGCGATCACGCAGTCGACTTTTCCGTCGTAAGCCGCTTCGTGTAATGCCGAAGCCCCGTTCGAGCAAAGTTGATCAATATTCACAGCTCCCGAGAGAATAATATTCTTAAGGGCGCCGGGGTCGTTCGCAGAAACCGCAGCACAAACGGTGTAAGCAG
The DNA here is from genome assembly GCA_038088405.1 of Porites divaricata. NCBI lineage: Eukaryota > Metazoa > Cnidaria > Anthozoa > Scleractinia > Poritidae > Porites > Porites divaricata. The sequence goes on from JBBMOI010000018.1 coordinate 7,870,176, forward strand.
GATGAAGAAAATTTTTATTACAGTTCAGACCGGGCCGTGTGAAACCACCCATCTTTCTCCTCGGTGAGTTTGCGAAGTCCCAAGGTCTTTCATCTTCGCTTTTCTCGATGACTATTCGTGGAATAGTGAAATTATGTTTTTTCGAGTTCCTTTTCGACGTCCAAAAAAGTTCTGGTGGAATATTAAATTGTTTTGTTAAGTGTTGGTTGTTACTCAGTCCATTAACGACTCTTGTCAGTTTTTTCTTCGGTCGAAAACTGTTTCGTTGCGCGGGCAAAATCACTGAATGAATGCCATTTTCGACTGGGCTCCGTGGCAACTGAGGTAGTACAGAAACCATTTCGCCGTATATTGGGACTCTACAACTCTCTCCAGCTCTCGGACCGCTAGGGACCGGTCGGGAAACTGCTTTTTTCGTGCTTTAAAACAGCCGGCCGACTGTATTTTACTCGAGAGCAGCTCTGTATGTATCTTTAACCTCTTGATGATGAATTATAACCAATGCACGTCTCAAGAAACTCAATCCCACTCACATATGCTATTTTAAGAGGTTATCTCTGACTGGTCATCAGTTAGCCCTCCAAGATTTGGTCCAGCAATTATTGGCAGAGGGAAAACAGACAGATACGCTAAGCAAGCGACGAAAATTCCCTTAATCGAGAGATAACGAGATGGAGAGATCTTTCTTTGATGTTTTGTGATGATTTGTGAAGTTTCTGTCACGAGCCAAGAAACACATGATTTTTGCACCTAACATTGGCATATATCGCGTATTAACCCTTGTCAATCATCCCAGTATTGACGTCATTCGGCGGTCTTTCCGGCTTACCAATAAGAGGTTTATTGATTGTGTTGGAGATCCTTTTTATTCCTATTGAAATAATCCAAAGTGTGTCATTGGAAGGACTGTCAGGCATGTGCGATTATAATAATTATAAATACCATAAAGATTCTATTTTGAGAGTTTTCGTTTTTTTAACGTTTGTCACGATTATTTGGATTTCGAAAGAAGTCAGACATATTTCGATGAACTGTTAATGGATTTATGGATGAGTGCTCGACCTAAACCGTCGAGAAAATTCAATGTTTTATTTGAAATTAAGAGAGAAAAGAATTTTAGTCGCGCGCGAAAATATTGTTTGTTACACCACATAGTGGGAAGGCTTGACGTCATACAAAGAACGCAGAAAATCCTATTTCTATTTAAAAAAATGCCAGTTTGCATTAATAATTACATTGTAAATAGGGAAAACGGTGTTTTTAATAGACCAATGGGTGCCTTTATCAGGGTCAAAAAGATAAAGCTAGCCGCTCTTCGGTCTGTTTATGTATTTATAAACTGTAGTTTATTACAATCGTTGGTTTCTTTTACCGATAAAAATTATATTTAAAAGGGCATTATGTAGTATTCATGTTTTAAAGCTCGTATATATTTGCTTTTCCCTTAAAACGTTTGTCAGGAAAACAACATCATTACGGACTAAAATTAACACGTTTATCATCCATGCGTTTATTTTCGAAGCGATAAATTTCGTATGTAAGTTACTTTTGCGTTTTGTTCACGGTGGGAAAACAATGACCGCTCGCGTTATTTTTTGTAGTGATGTTTGTTTTTAGTAAAATAGAAAACTTAAGGCAGCCAAAAAAAAAAGAACGCTGAACATTTGTCAAGCTATAGACTTACACGGATCTAGTTATGGTAAGATAGTTTACTTGACCTAAAAGCAGTACGAGTGTAGAAAAGGAACTTTCCACTTACAACGGTCGTCACAGATTAAGGCAACTTGGGCATTTTAAAGGGCCTGAATACTTTGAATTTCAGGAACTAATCGGCAACTTCAAAAAACGTCACACAGTTTTAAGTTTATTGAGGCAGGACTAAAATTTTTGGCAGGCGTTTGCAATGCTGTGTAACTAAAACTAGCTTATACTTCTCTTTCGCGCAATCATTTGACGTGACTGTATATGTCCGGTTTAACATGCTTTCACAGGTGGACGGTTGCTAGCGTTATAATACTGAAAATATGATTTAGCTTAATTTGGCATGACGTTTTACAGAGACTCTGAAAATAGCAGAAGTCCCTGGCGTCATGATGAGAGCTCTGATGATGCTGACATGTTTAGAGTTAATATGGGTGAAAATAGCAAAATCCAAGCGAGAATAGCTTGAAGACAGTTGATGACGATTGATACTTACATAATGTAGGTCGTGTGTGGGAACACGTGGGATTATAAACACGGCGTGCTTGGCGATCGCTGGATCAAGCTGATACCATAGTTCCAAAGCGCAAATAGTATAAAATGCCATTAAACGTCGTTTAGTACAGATATTCAGATTAAAAATAGTGTTACTTATTGTGAAAAATTAGAACCAATATCCAGAACCGACTAATCGTGTCGTCTGACAGGATTTATGCGGGCGTGTACTCTTGATAGAAATAAGATGAATAAGATTCTTAGAAATATTCGTATTGGTATTACAAGCTACATTAATACCTCGTGGGATTGATTTTTCACTTATCTCAGCGTTACGACTTTGAAAAGGAATAAAAAAAGAAAAAGCGGAAAATGAAATAAGTGAAAATTAAACAGAAGCTCGATATAGTGCTTTTCGATGAAATGACAGAAAAAAAAGAAGGGAAGAAAAAACAACAGACTTGGGTGGGTGAGTTTGTAATCATTACTTATACAAATGTTTAAGGTTCAAGCAGTTTTAATTTCGAATAAACGACATTCTGGGCTTTAAATTGGGATATATTTGGCATTATTACAAGGAATTTATGGTTAACTCTTGAATTGGGATTTAGTGCATCACTACAAGTTAACTCCATCGGGGTGCAAGGTACGTTTTGACTGTTTAGCCTTAAATAAATCGATGTTCCCAACATCTCTAACAACTTGTGAATTACGACGATATTTTTAGTCCTCCGTAATATTGTATGTATTTCAGTTACTGCGGACATAGTTAATTAGTAGAGGAGACTGGTTAGGAAACCCGGTAAACTTCAAAGTTGAAAACAATGGCACACAGTAGGTTATGTTGGAAGCTCCCTGGCCGTGCACAGTCCTTTGTTTTCTGTTCAAAAATTATGATTGAATAAATCAATGCAGTGTTTCTATTGGTCAATAACTTCAAAATGATCGGACAATGCTATTGAACGTTGTGCACGGTCAGGTCTAAAAAAGCTAACAAAAACCTATAACAAAGGGTCTCCCAACCATTCCACTCTAATTAACTATGCTGCGGGTAAAAGCTACTTTAGCCAAATGAGGTTTAATCCGGCCAATTGCATTGAGATCAACTTCACAACTGTGAGTGGCAAAAATCAGAGTCTATTGTGACTATTATGAATGATCTGATTCCCCGCTGAAACACTGATCCGCACATTGTCTCAAGATATTTTTTTTCATCATCTTCGACATACAATACACAAGAAATCAGCTGTTCTCCAATTAAACAAGATTTAAGCATGAATAGCAATCCGTGAATCAATATAATGTCGGTTTTTGCTGTGACGTACAAGACAGGATTTTTTCAAGTGCCAGAGAATTTATCAAGTGCTTTGCAGGTGCGAATTTCCTGTTTTTATGTTTTTTTTTTCTTATTTTTTATATCCTTGGTCTCGTGCATCTGAGGGAAAGGGACATGTGCCTTTTGAAGTCTATTTGAAGTCCAAAGGAGCTATTCCCTCGCCTAGGTCGTGGGGGGGGGGGGGGGGGAGGGGGGAGCGATACTCCCTTATATGGCCTATACAGGGATTTGACGCCGGTTAGGGTATGGTCTATTACCTCTCTGTCCCAGAAACAGGCTATAACAGGTTTCGCGCGAGTCTGCCTAAACAGGGCAAATGATTTTGTGCGAGTCTGTCCTAATTATAAACAGACTTAAATAGGATGAAATTTGTCTGTAATCCAAGCATTCAAAAGCAATGACTATAACGTGAATTTGTTCTATTGCAATTACCAGTAAATGACTTAAAAACAAGAAGGCCTGAATTTTGTCTTTTGTCCTAAACTGTGTCAGGTTTTCGAACCCTCAGCGGTTCACCCATACCCAAATATTGTCCGAGTACCCCCCCGGTTTCCTTGAGATTGAAATATTTAAAATGTCAGTAAAACGACAGCAACAAACCAATGAGTGGTGCCGGATCTCCCAGTTGTAGACCTGGATCAGTACAATTAAACTTGTAGAAAAATATAAAACGGCAAACTGATCCTTACGGCAAGGCGATGAAGAAGTAAACAAAAGGATAAAACAAAACAATATATATTTGAACAAATTGAGACTCCCTGGCTTGTGGTCAATGAACAAGAAGATGATTCAGTAATATTTCAAACTAATCATTTACTAATCAGTCGATGGTTGCTCGTAAATGGGATAATTGATGCGAATTGTACCGTAACGTGCAAATGCATGTGCAAAGTCATCGTGACACTGGCAACATGGTCAAGTTCTTACCTTTATAATTATTATGTAGGGTCTGAATAAGGTTTAGTGTTCAGTGTTATCAGTACCCATAATGATTAGTGTTTCAGTGCTGTTAGGCCAATTTTTTAATGCTTTCTGTTTCTGGAGAAAATACTGTTAAGTGTTTGGAGGGTTTTCGTGAAAAAATCGTATCTGTTCACCATAAATAAAAATATCTTTCACACATGAATATAACGACGAAAATTAAATTTTTGGTTTTCTCATCGGAAATCTTCAGTAGTCTTTGAAAATCTTTGATAGTCTTCGGAAATATTGTGAAATAATCGGGAATTGTCGGAAAATGGCGGAAAAATCCTTGATATGACAAACAAAATAATATTGGCCTTTTTGAAGACGTTTTTGTTTCTTTCTGGAAAAAAATTACTGTGACGTTAATTTACAGTGAATTTTTTGCAGTTAGTGTTAAAATGACTAATATTTAACTGATTCATGTTAAAGAGCCAAAAAATTAAGAGTAATATAGTGTTATCGAGGTACCGCTGATTCCGGCCCCCTTTATTAGCAACAGCTTATCATCCCCCCTCCCCCCCTCTCTGTAACCCGTGACAAACCGCGCAGATTTGCGCTACTGAGACGTTTTTAAGCCCTCCTCTACCCTCGTAAATGTTTGCTGGACACTGTTTTTCTAAAATCACCCAACCAGTATTCCTTGTTTCACAGCGTTCACTAGGTGACATAACTAAAAAGGCCCTAAACCTGAATTTTGAAATTGATTTTATTTCACGTTTACAAGGGGTATAAAATACAGGCATTTAAAGTTGGGAAATCCAGGTCCGTGCACCTCCTGTCGCAAAACCATTGGAAATATAGATCCTTGATCAACTTGAGCTCTCTGGTTAGTGCAACGGCTACGACCACATTTCGTCTTCTAGATCTTGATCAAGACCTTGGCGATCTTCACCTTCCACACTGTCCTCCAGTCTATTCTTTTCCCTGGCTACTTTGGCCGTTTCAGACTGGGGGTGAAAGTGACGTCGTTCGTGTAGCTTTAATCCCGCTCGACGACGCCTCCAAGCTTCACTGAAACAAAGGAATGTGACACATGATGTCACTCTCTGGTCTACCTAACAACTCCTTGATTAAAAAAGAAAACGGAATTTCGCCTGATGCATCATTAACAATATGATTGATTACGAAGATAAGAAAATTACTCAAGATAAATCTCGGTGTTTATAAAAATGTTTTTATATCGTACGTTGAAGCTCGTGTGACGTTCAATAATAATAATAATAATAATAATAATAATAATAATAATAATAATAATAATAATGTACTTTATCTTGTACATTATCGAAATTTTATTACATACCTTAGACGTTCCCATGGGAAAATGGACAGCTATATGAACGATGTTTTTCAATTTACGAACATCTTTATTTTGTAATTGAGACATCCATGCTTTTAAGATTTTATTTATTTATTTATATATATTTTTTTATCACAAATTTTAGTCGATGCTGCGGCTGGTTACGGTTTGCCGCCCAGCCAAAGTTTTTTTATTTTTACTCTGGGCATCTAGACGTTTGTTCTGCCATAATAATAATGTTAATGATAATCCGGATAGTACAAAGCCTTGCCGGAATCAAAAAGTAATTATTTAATATTGGCAAAAGTAATATTTGACGAGATCGATCAGTACTGACCTTTCATGTATTAAAGACAAAGCCAGGCAAAGTACAAGGAAAATGACAAGCATTCGTCGGCGGTTCATTTTCACGCCTTCAATTCCTGAAAGTAAAACGTGTTTCCATTAGGAACTTGGATATTCTTAAAACGTAGAAGGTCTCAATGTGGTTAACCTTCAGCCGACAAATGGCTTAAAATTTAACCGTCAACAGTCAAAAATTTAATTTTTACCGTCAACCGTCACAAATGCACATTGACAATAAACTTTCAAAAAGTCTCATTGTGTTTCAAATTTTACCATTTCAGCTGATCGTCACGGACTTTTCAACTTCTGGCCCCTGAAGAATCTCCAAACTGGACAAAACCAGTTCCCTAATGTTCTCAAAAACGCTCCCTTAGACTTGACAAGACCTTTAAACTTGCTTTTATCTGAAAATGTTTCGAAACTCTATTATGGTGAAAGCAAGACAATCTCGAAAACGCAAAAGTTAATATCTATTTATACAGAAGTTAACATTTAATTTCGTGACTCTTGGACTAAATTTCCGTAACCGTTGCCGTCAAAAGCTCTAAAATTCAACCGTCAAGCGACCACCCCATTGAGACCCGCTGAATAGAATTCCATATATCACGCCATGTAAAGAAATCCGGATTCCGGAATCCAAGAAATTTTTGCCTGTCGAATCTGGAATCCAGGAAAATTTTGCTTGTGGAATCCGTAATCCAAACCCGTCCCCAGGACTTTTCCTTGGAAGAAATGAGAAAAACCCTGGGGACAAAGTTGTTCGTAACCCTAGGCTCTGTAATCCGGAACACAGCTGGAGGAATGTGGAATCCCTCTAATGATTAGAATCCAGAATCCAAATCCAAAATCCAGGATCGATTGACATGGATTCCCTTTCAAGGGGCGACATATAGAAGACAGGAGCAGCTCAATGTTTTAATTGCCCCCGCAGAGATTTCCACCCAGAGGCGAAATCCCGAGGAGGCACCCTAGTAACTCATGCGTATATTAAGGACAGTACTTACAGTTCAAATATACAGTCAGTATACTAGAAAAAAATCTCGATTTGCTTGAACAGAGGCCGTGTGGAGTCGGTAGGTAATGATGACGTTTCTATTGTTTGCGCCCGCAAGTACGAAATGGTTAGGGTGACGCAAAGACAGAAAATCCCGAAGGGACCGCTTAGGTAGATTTTGTGACATTTATTGTGCAGTCATACTTCGTTACGTGTTATCAGTGACATTCTTTGGAGCAGTTGTTTCGAAAGTTATGGACCAAAAGACACTCGTTAAGCGCAGAAGAAGTTATAAGGTGAGTATAACTGCGTATATATAAACACTATATACAACACTTGGAGAGTTCGTCAGACACGAGTTCACAAATCATTGATTAAAAACCTTGCCGGACACTCTTTCTTTCTCTTTGACCGGAATAAGACTCAGCCCCAAACAAGCAAAAAGAGTGAGCAACGGCTAGCTTATCACTAGAAAAACGATAGATGATTACAGAAATTTGCTGACAATCAAATTCTGTGCTGACTCATTCCCTGCTGACAGATGTCCTTCTGCTATAAAGTAAGACTAGAATGCGCGAGCGTGAATTGATCAAACGCCATTTTAATTTCTAAGGCTTACTTTCCGGCAAATAAAATGAACTGAATGTAAAAAAGTGAAAGAGAAATAGCGAAAAATTCAACTTCTAATTAAATCTTTTTTATGGTTTAGAATAAACTATTCTCGAAACTGAGAATGTTTTGATCAAAGCTGTGTAAATCGAACTGAAACTGTGCATGGAACCTTGCGTTTCTTGTATTTATCTCACCTATTACATGGAATATGTGTGAAAATCTTCATTATGAATCAGTATATCTCAAAGAGCTACACAACGAGCAAGAATACTATTGACCGACAATATACAGAGCGGGGGCAGCTGTAGTGTCAACTATTACTAGTATAGAGCGTTTCGGTGAGGGTAAAAGGAGGAATGAGTTTGTGGAATGGCATGTGGCATGGCTTGCGGAATGACATAATTATGCGGAATTTAATATACGCAGCTGAATGATCCAAAGATATAAATTAAACTGAAAAGAGCGCCCTTTTTGGCGCCAATCAATTTGCAAACGCAGCCGCAACCTCGTTCCCAGGTTTTCTCTCCTACCCGTCGAGAGACCCTGGTTGGGTTTGGTCACGTGTCTCCCAGAATCTGGGGGATTACAAACAAAAGACTTGGGGGAGGGGCGGATAAGTGTGAGATTTGTCTCTACAAAGCGTAGACGTCGAGATCAGTGGAAACCTTGTCTAAAGGGTCCTGTTTTTTATAGTTCCCGGAATAGTCAAGACAAAACCTCGAACGCCGAATCCTTTGACAGCGAAAGCGTAACTTCCTGCAGAATGTCTGGATGTTTATCGGATGTTGCAAAGGAAATCACGGATTCACCACTTGTGCTGTCAAAAATATTTTAGGCGGTTGTATTCATACTGAAACGCAGTAGGCTTAAATTGCCATTTCTATGTTATGGAGGCCACCTTTGGAAAGCAAACGTATGTATTTTCAAAACTATGATTATGCAGTTCGAAGCGGGGCCGAAAAGATGTATCAAGCATTGGACCATATTCAAGAAATCCTTTCGCTTTGGAAGGTTATCACTGGGTTATGTTGTCTGTTTTGTCTCTGTTTATACTATTTCCTGTTGCCTTCAGTGTCGCGTTCTGGTCATCCTTTTGCTTATGCACGTACTATATTATATTTTTTTACCTCTATTTACCACTAAAAGCGATACGTTTTTTCTGTTGCTGCATCATACAAAAGGTTAGGGGTAGGAGAAAGCTGACATTTCAGACTACAGCTTTCCGTTAAGTCATTAGAGCTAAAATATTATTTTGACTGTGAATGTAAAATGAATCCTCTGCTCTCAACGTAACTGCTTTGTTTTGTCACCGCTTGGTTTAGGTTTTGCATTTACTGATTCGGGCCGATTACCAGCCGCTGTCACCGACAAACATTGATTCTTTCAATGCAAGTTCAACGAACAGAGATTTTCCCTTCAATGCGGATAAACACGTGCTTGTGTCTTACTCAGGATCGTAGATTTTAGTATCTAATTGTTGTCATCGGTTTAACTGCGATAACACGAGTTTTTTATTTCTCCGCTGGTAATTCGCTTGTTTATCTGGTGATAGCTCTGTTTAGGCAGAAATTTCCCGAATTTCAGTTATAGTTGGAGGCTTAGCAAATCTGTCTTGCCCTTTCGATCATTGCGTGAACGGTGAAAACGAACCAGACAAAAAATTTGAGAGACAAAGGACTCCTCCCTCGGAATTCATTTTGTTCAGGGACCACGTGACCAAACCCAACCAGGGTCGACGGGTAGGAGAGAGAACCTGGGAACGAGGTTAACGCAGCCGCTGTTTTAATGTTGCGGGCTTAACATACGATGACAATAAAAAAACCACGAAGGTTCATTGTCGACCAGCCTTTTCCGCACAGCCAAAAAGATTCTTCGTCTATTGAAGAAAAGATGTTTTCGAAGGTCACACTCCCTTCTACTTTAATTTTTTCTGCAAAAGATGTTTGTACGATTAACTTAACAGTTTCTTGCTACCTATATTTGTATTCGAAACCGTGTGAGAAGTGTTTCTTTATGAGACTGTGGGTTGCGTGATTGTGACATAATTGATAATATTCAGAGATGAATCGAATCTTGTATTTTGTTTCCTCAGTTGCGAGCTTGAGACTTGCGAAACAGAAAAATCGACCAAAATCTTAATTTCGTAGCAAGAGTTGAAAAATCAATTTCTTTCATTTTTGTTCATAGATAGCTTTTAGAAACCTAACATAGATTGTTCCCGCCGAGAGCCTTTTATTCGTGAGAAAGAATAGAAGATCAGTTTTCGATGTCGGAGTCTCAAACTGCATTAACTTTTAACCTGAAATTCGCTAACATCAACTTTCCTTGCGTTTGCAAACGAAGCTGGATGGAGAAATTTGAACACTTTCCACGAACAGAAAAATTCTTTTCCTTCCACTAGAAGATACTTTCTGGACAGTAGGGAAGCTGCAGGTCGTACTGACATAATTTTAAAAATAAGGGATAGGTTTGCAGGGTAACAAAAATTTAAGTTCGTTACTCATTTTCGATGGCAATATTTAACATGTGTAACTCTAAATTCTCTTCTTGCTATTTAAATCACACATTTAGACATTCATTTAAAACATACCTGGGAATTGGCTTGGGTAAGTGAAGGAAATCTCTGTAAGACACCATCGAAGTTCAGGAATTTTCATGGTAGGCTAGCGGTGATTGTCTGTATTGTGTAAACACTTCCAATTTCGAAACGCACATAAATAGATATTTACAGCCTAAAGGCTCGTTTTTCGTACGTCTTGTAGGTTTTCCCCTTGCAAAATTGCTTTTTTCAATCAAAGAATGGGGTTAAAAGGTGAAACTGGGTCAATTTTAGCCATTCTTTACCTGCCGGCGACTCTACGCGACAGTCTGTTCCGTGACTGCACGTGGCACAACGTACGTTTAAAGAGACGGAGCTGTCAAAATGACAGTCACGAAATCAGGGCAGTAACGCAACGTAATTCTTGATCGAAGGAGTAACATTTTCGGTGCCGACAGTATTTTGAAGAAGCCAAAAAAAAAAAAAAAAAAAAGGCACAAGTATTTACTTTGGTCAGCCTCACTATATTTACCGGACTTCAATGTTTTCGTTTGGAGACTGCCTTCAGGAACCCTAGCCAATTCTCAGGTGTGTTTTTGTGGATAAATGCCTAATCTCGTAGCCAGTGGGAGATCTGGGTACGAGATCAGCGTGAACCAGCAAAGCAGTTGCTCACTCAATTAATGGCGCCAAAAAAGGCGCGGCAATGACCCGCGTATGCCTTTCAGTTTAATTTATTTATTTGCGCCAATTTCCATATTTACATTCCGCATAATTATGTCATTCCGCAAGCCATGCCACATGCCAGCATTCCGCAAACTCATTCCTCCTTTTACCCTCACCGAGAGCGTTTTCACATGACTTTACGGCGGCCATATTGATGTCCCAAAACAATGAAACGGAGGCCATGTTAGTGTTCCAAATAAATCCTGTGGGAGTCGAACTCTTTTCTTATGTAAAAGCTTTCTTTTGTTCTCATAAATTCTGGAATAGTACGGGCTGTTTCGAAAAATTTCATTGATTGCTAAAACCACCTTTAGTGTGATTTAGCTATCTTATTCCTTATTCATTTTGCATTAAATAACTGAAATATTACAAACCAGAATAAACCTTTTTTTTCTGGAATTTTCTAAGCGAAGGGGTATAGAATGTTCTTAAGCGTGTCTAACTAAGTCACATTTTTCCAAGCTAGGCTTTCTAAGTCGCCTTCTTAGCTCTTTCGGTGTTTGGAGGGATGAATCTTTGCCGTGAACTGTTGTCTCGTCAGACACTCCAGATGTTCTCTTCATGATCCTGAACCGCACTTAAAGTGTGCGCCGCTTTTTTCGCTTAAAGGCTTTCCTCGTTACCTCGACTCCCTTCACCATTTTCACCGAGATCTTGATGCATCTTGTTCACCCCTCAAAATTTTACACAATCAAGAGAAATCGAAACTTTGATATTGTGAAAAACTAGTTGAAGTATTTTAGCTATCTTTCATGCATAATCTGATTATGCTTAAGTTCGCTTTTTTGGTTAACTTTTCTCCAACAGTTCGTCAAAACAAACAGCCTTCTACTCCTAAGTTTGTCAGTCTTTCTTTATGACCACTTGTTTACCAATGGTTTGGTCATCATCTGAATTTGGCAATTTGTTTGACTGACTGGCCAGAAAGAATGGTCACAATTAACAGTGTCGGCCTTGAAAGACTAGAGAAAATAAAAAGATTCCAAAAATATAAAACGTACCAAAAGAGGCAAAAAAATATGGCTGGAAAAGGTATACGTGCGTGCATAATAGGCGCAAAAAATAAAAAACATTATAATTTCTTTAAATTTTAGATTGAAATTACTTTAAACGGCGATAAATTCACCATATTCACTTCTCAATCAGTTTAAATTTGCCCAAAGAGGCATCAGTCAAATGCCATATACAAAATGCGCCTTTCAATAGGAACGAACTCAGTTTGGAAGACTCTGCAGATAGCAACTAGTAGGACAAACCTCCACTAAGCTGCCATCCTCTATTTTGATAGCCACTGGCTACCAGAGTCCTGTATGCCAACAAACTTGTCACGGTTTGTTATAGCACAAACATCGAATTTTTCATAGCAAAGTATCATTGACTAACACCTACTCAGCCTACACTGTAATCTACACTAGTAATAGTCGACACTACAGCTGCCCCCACTCTGTATATTTTCGGTCAATAGTGTTTTTACTCGTTGTGTAGGTAATAGCTCTTTGAAATATACTGATTCATAATGAAGATTTTCACACATATTCCATACAATAGGTGAGATAAATACAGGAAACGCAAGATTCCATGCACATATTCAGTTCAATCGACATAGCTTTTTCTTTCTTTACGTCAGTTCTAACCATTTCTTACTTGCGGGCGCAAACAATAGAAACGTCATCATTATGTATCGGTCAAATCGAGGCTTCAACATCCCCCCCGGACAACCCCCCGGGCATTTGACTTTTTTGAAAATTATTGTTCAAATTCTCCCCTACCAGGGCCAAAATGCCGTTCAAATGCTCCACAGTGTCCCCACCCGGAGGACTTTTCACTGGCACATAGAAGACAGAAGTGACAAGTGTTGTCAAACAAAATCTTCATAAATACAGCAAATAATTCGCATTAAATACAACAAAAACTGAGAAACACTGTTAGCGTATTTACTACGAACAAACTCGTGCAAAGCGGCGGAAATTGCTGCTACAAGGTCACTGAATGCTCTGCTTTTCTTCGTGTGTCATGCAACATACAAAGCGTTCTTTATAAAACTACTTCGTGACCATTTCACTGACATGCATCATCGCTCAGCTTATTAATTAACATACATGCGGCAGGTCAAAGTAATTTACCTCTGTTGAGCTTTTTATTGTAGTATTGAATCGCCGGTATAGTAGCCTGCAGTGCAGGCGTTCTCTTCTGGGGCGCAAATGTTTTTGCTCTCGAAAGCCCCATGTTGAAACTATTTCAACTCTCTCCAATCTTCCACTGTCATAAAGTCAAAGATGGCGGCTACAACAGTACGAACACGAACAAAGTTTTGCCCATCCAAAACACGCCTGCACTGCAGGCTAGCGGTGTAGGTATTGTATGTCACTGTTAACACAACTTTTAAGCCCTTCCCTCGTAACCAATTGGACACAAAGGTACAATCTTTTCCACGAACTGCTCCTCTAATGCACCTATCAATGTTAAGCCCCAGGGTGGGGTGGGGGGGGGGGGGGCGGGCTACCCACGGGAAATTGACTGAGTGTGCCTTCCCCAGGGTCGGGAATTTGACATGGCCGCCATCTTGGAAGACCGAGAGAAACTGGAAATGAGTGACCTGCCATCTTGGTAATACCCAAAAGAAACCAGAGGTAAATGACCTCTGCTTTTCTTGAAAGTAACAAGACAACATGAGCGAAAGAATGGTGAGGAAATCTGTTTTATTTTTCGGTATATATGAACCATCACTTCTTTCATTGTATGATCGAATGTTTATAAATAGAAGAGTCTTCGTTCCTTCTGTTTCTGTTTCTATGTGAGGTTGTAAAAGACATATCCTTTCCAACCTGTCAATTATTAAGTCCCAACTCTGTTAGAAAAAGTTACCCCAGAGGCGGGAAAATGACATTTAGTAGGTGCCTGGGGGTGGGGAATTTGACTCTGGCTGCCATTAAAATGTCAAATTCCCCTGGGTCTGCCTGCTCCCCTCACCCTGGGGCTTAACATTGATAGGTGCATAACACCGCGTCCTGCATGATGGCTCGCCACACCAGAGATTTCACATGAAATCGAGGGTGCAGCTCAAATTCCCCACCCCTAACGCATGGGGATCAAATTTCCCATCCCCTGGAAGACTCTGATAATCAAATCCCCTCCTTCCCGAGACGGCAAAGGTGTCAAATGCCCGGGGTATGCCCGAGGGGATGTCGAAGCTTCGATTTGACCGATACATTACCTACCGATTCCTCGCTGCCCCTGCTCAAGCAAATTGAGATTTTTTTCTGGCATGCTGACTGTATATTTCAACTGTAAGTACTTTTCTTAATGTACGCGCGAGTTACTAGGGTGCCTCCTCGGGATTTCGCCTTCTGGGCGAAATCCTTGCGGGGGCAATAAATCTAAGGGCATTAAATCGAAAGGGGTCAAGTTGCTACTTATTCTAGTCCAATCGCACCCAGCTAAAGCTAATAATTGCTTCCGACCTTGTCTTTTTTAATTCGAAATGCTTGGTAAGGAAGTTGAAATTTGACCGGATTGACTCATCAGAAAAACTACGCTTGGGAAGTGTTAAAAAGAGTCCGGCCGCACCAGCGCAACTACTTAACTAATTTTGTTGGCAAGTTACAAAGAATACTATATCTCAGGGATTGAATACATCTTGATTCCTAAGGGCGATCATTGACCGAGGGAGAAATTTTAAAAATGCTTCAATACACAATCAAAATCGCCGAAGCGTAGCGCAACAATGTTGGATCGTTTGCACAGCTCTTCCAACATTGTTTGGGCCACGCACGCTCTTCACGCATGGATTACAAAGACTTATGGGTTGTATTCTTCCCACGATGCACTGCAGGTCCCAAACTTGTTGAGAGTTGTTGCATCTGTTTGCACACCACTGCCAACACGCACGCAACAACTCCCAACATTGTTGGCGCAACAACGTTGGGAATTGTTGCGCCCGTTTGCTCGCAGCCTTAGAAATAGGCGGTTGCTTAAACGCCCTTATCTGTCACGCAAATTTCTTTTGAAGGAAAATTACCACGGTTCACAATTCTTCTTATGAATTCGTCTCATGAATAAAATCCCGGCCGGAAACTATAGATTGTTTTCACTCACGTGGCCAGCATCTATGCAAATTTATTGAAACAAAAGAAAGCGTTTGCATAAGAAAAGAGTTCAACTCCCAGAGGATTAGTTGGGGACACCAACATGGCCGCCGTTTCATTGTTTTGGGACACCAATATGGCCGCCGTGACGTCATGTGAAAACACTCTATTGTTTCTCAAACATGAATTGAAAAGACACCGTAAGTGTGCGTAGAATTTTTCTAGTGACAACTTGACAGACCAGGAGGCTATTGTATTTTGAAATTAAAAACCTGCCACCAGTGAACAAAAACATCAGGTGTATGCAAAACATAAAGAAAAAAAATAAAGTTCAACCTTCAAATAAAGTAGACAGTGAACAGCAAGAAATTCAAAACGCTCGTATTAAAAATAAATAACAATAAAACAAAATAGATAAATTCACTTCTCAATCAGTTTAAATTTGCCCAAAGAAGCATAAGTCAATGCAAATGCTATATACAAAATGCACCTTTCAATCACAACGAACTCAGTTTGTAAGACTCTGCAGATAGCAAATAGCATGACAAAGCTCCAATAAGCGGCCATCCTGTATTTTGGTAGCCATTGGCTACCAGAGTCCTGGATGCCAACAAATTTGTCAAGGAACATAAAAGTGAAGATTTTCAACAGCAAAGTATCATTGACTCACATCTAATCTACATAAATATAAGGGCATTGAAAGGGCCTCAAGTCAATACTTATTTTAGTCCAATTTCACCCAGCTAAAGCTACTGATTGCTTCCGACATTGTCTTTTTGAATTCCAAATGCTTTTTAAGGAAGTTGGAATTTGACCGGATTGACTTACCTGAAAAACTACGCTTGGGAATGACGTTCAACCTCCAAATTAAGTAGTGTTCAGCAAGACTACCTCAGAACGCTGGTAATAAAGGATGGCTGAAGACAAATGAAAAGTATTTATGGACTGTTTTGAATACCTCGGGGTCAATTAATGTACGATTGGAGCAGAAAAGTATGCCAATATAGGCTCTTTGCATGACTTGATCACGTGACCAACTTTCGGTAAACACGAAAACAGTTCACTTTTGAAAACTCTTGTTAGCTCAAGGTGAAAAAGCATATTAAAATTAGGTAAGCTGATAATTTTCAGCCGTATATCTCAGAAGTAGCGATTGCAACGGCCGCCAAAATTTGGAAGCATTTGTATTAGATAAACAACTTTTGCTATCCAGTCACGCCGTTGCATGGTTTTTGATACAAATTCTTGTAATTTCGAAATTTTCAAAACTGTCATGAAATAATTCCTTAAGCATTACAGGGCTCAAATCTCCTTTTAATTCATAAAGGCAATTATCAATGCGTAAAGGAAAGATTTAACGACAGTTCCAAAATTTTAGAATTTACATGGATTTGTATGGAAAACCATGCAAGCGTGACTGGATGGCAAAACTTGCTTATCTCATACAAATGCTTTCAACTTTCGGCGGCCTTTGCAATCGCTACTTTTGAGATATACGGCTGAAAATCCTTAAGTTGGAATCGGTGTGGTGTGGTAATTTATCAATGAAGCAGTGACATGTACTCTTAACCTGCGGAATTTGACCTGTACTTTAGGCATTGTCTCTGAGATATTAGCCCAGTTATCCTCCGATGGCTCCAATCCATTTGACTCGGTTCATTAGGAACCGAGTGAAATCTAGAAGCCGAGTGTGACAATGGAGTCATTAGAGCATAACTGGGCTTAGCCTGAGTTCATGCCCTCTCCCTATTAACCCTTTATGTCTCTCACGGGAAGAGAGCATGATACATTTGTTTGTCGGATCACATGTAAAAAAGCCAGAATCTGGACTTTTTTCTGATTGGATAGGAAACAATACGAATGATTTGCGCCGTTTCGATTGGCCAAAATGCCGCCATCCGTTAGTTGTTGTTAATTGATTTCAGTCTGCATTTTTGCTTGCGTAATGCGGCAGTGAATACACACGCGAGTTCGTTATGAAATTTCTGCCGGCTCAGTTTTCTTGAATTTGAAGAATGCCTAAATAGAAATTTCATCCATTAAAATATTTTCCATCTCATCGTATACTAAAAATTCACCGATCATTTGAATGCAATTTGATACCGGCTACAAGTTACAGAAGCGACAAACGGGTTCACTTTTCAAATAATCAATTCATGAACGGAATCTTGACCTGGCTTGACTGTAATTCTTCCTTCAGAAACCTGCGAATTATTCTGAGCGATCTTCGCTTTCACACCACCTGTCAGTTCGTGAAATATGGTGCTTCAGCCTAATTTTGTTTTTTCACTGCTTTCGGTACAGAACGAAGTCAACGAGCTTTAACCAGTAAATTCTTTATTATTTGTAGCTGTTAAATAAAGGTACGGCAGCTCCAGCTAGCAGTATTTCATCACCAAAACAACACATTTAAAATTTCTTTTTTAGGAAGCGCCATCTGAACATGGGCGAACTTAAAAATTTTCTTTTCCCTAAAATTGATTTCAAAAGAGACATTATTCGCGTCAAAATTTGATTCCTACGGATTCCCTTATGGTAAACGCTTATTGTCTAATAACATGACAGGTCAAGCAGGCGTTACATTATGTAAATTAGGGGGCGGTTGACGGCTTGTTAAATAAATGTATCAGGCGTTATTTTTTTCCCTCTCGAGCCAAAGAAGCAAAAAAAAAAAAAAAAGAAAAAAAAAAATAACGCCTGATCTCAGGTTAAACTGGGCTAATATCTCAGAGAGAAGAAGGCCTCTTGGATGTTGTTCTTTCAGAATATCCTGACTAATATAATAGGTGACGAATTACTCCTTAATTTTGGCGCGAAATTTCAGCGTTAAGTTGTAATTTCACATGTGAAATTAAAAAATTGCCATGGCAACCTGCCATACGTCTCCGTTTCAAGATGGCGACGAAGTTTTAAAATGTCATGAATGAAGATGCCAGGGCATAAAAAGACGCTTTAGAAAACCTTTACACATGAAAGAGCACATCAAGAAGCTAGGATTCTTCAGTAGAGGTATGTTGTCGAAAAATTCTGAAAACTGAAGCTAAATTTCAGCTCTAAACGTTTGAGAGAGTGGAGTTCACGATCGATCGATACGATGCAGGATAAACAAGTCAAAAATCCTCGATTGCTAACGTAATCCGTCACCCATGATATTAATAGGTAATCAAATGGTATATTCTTGAAATTAGGGAATAATTTCACTTGCGTTTTGTCCAAATCCTAATAATTTCCCGAGCCTTTAGGCGAGGGAAATTATAATGATTTGGACAAAACGCGCGTTAAATTATTCCCTAATTTCACTCGTCACCATTTGATTACACATACAAATCCCATAATTTCACAAATTTATTTTTTATGACGTCACACTTTAGAACTCTATTCTTTTCAGCGATCATTTGGTGAGCAAAACTTGGAGATGGGATTTTTAATAAAGAAGAAATCGAGGGGATGAAGAAGAGGAAGAAAACAGAAGAAGCTCATGGTGGACGTAGAACATTAGACGTGATATACGCCGAAAAATTGATTGTCCAATGCATTGTCGCCGAGTATTGCTGGTTTTCACTGTCACGCCATTCAAAAATAGATCAAAATAAAAATCAAAACCGTCCAATAGATAAAGTCCAGAATCTGGGAAATGAAAGGAGGTAGATATACAAAGACCCTCGCCAAGATTCAGGTCAGAGGAGTATTTCGTATACGAGATATCCAAAGGAATGTTTTACCCAAACTTATAGAGATTTTTATGGAGATGCCATGCTGATGCTCACCTGGATGAGCTCCAACGTGGCGGACGGAAACCAACATAAACATCTGTTACCGAATTTTGCTACAAAAGCGTGAATTTATTCTTCGAGAAACTCCTAAACATTAAAGTAATACTTTTTCTAATACAAGAACTGTTTAGATAGCAAAATGTCCTGAAATGTCATTTTTTTAACCTATATGACAGCTCTCTTGGCCTTCATATAAATGCCGCGTCACGCAAAAGCTTAGAAATTCAAGCGTACTCTATTACAAAACCAAGAACCCTTTTGAAGTGAAAAGTTTCATAAAAATTAGTTTTCACTGCTCTAGTGAATCGTGAAAGTAAAATCTCGGTAGGATCATTTTAGTGAGGTCATGTGAAAACCAACAATTGAATAATTTTAACAACCTGTAACGGTAAATAACTATAATAATATCATAGGTGACGAATTACTCCTTAATTTTGGCGCGAAATTTCAGCGTTAATTTGTAATTTCACATGTGAAATTACCAAATTGCCATGGCAACCTGCCGTAGGTCTCCGTTTCAAGATGGCGACGAAGTTTTAAAATGTCTTGAATGAAGATGTTAGGGCATAAAAAGACGCTTTAGAAAACCTGAACACACGAAAGAGCACATCAAGAAGGATTCTTAGAGGTATGTTGACGAAAAATTCTGAAAACTTAAGCCAAATTTCAGCTCTAAACGTTGAGAGAGTGGAGTTCACGATCGATTGATACGATCCAGGATAAACAAGTCAAAAATCCTCGATTGCTAACGTAATTCGTCACCCATGATATTAATAGGTAATCAAATGGTATACTCGTGAAATTAGGGAATAATTTCACTTACGTTTTGTCCAAATCCTAATAATTTCCCTCGCCTAAAGGCTCGGGAAATTATAAGGATTTGGACAAAACGCGCGTGAAATTATTCCCTAATTTCACTCGTCACCATTTGATTACACATACGAAGTTGTCAGATATATTACAGTTCATTGTCCTGTTCTGTTACTAAGCGAAGGTAACATGAGTTTTCGACGCGCTTTTATAACTGTGGTTTTACGATTTCATTCAAGGGCTTTTAATAAGCCCAGAGCAAAGGAAACTTTCGGTCCTTCCAGAATAGTCAACAACAAGGCATGTTTGGCAAATGCACTAGTTTAAAGAAAATGTTTTTCTTTTCCTTTTAACTGACTAGTAGGTTGTAATGCATGATTTAAATCTTCTTAGCCCTGGTCTTTGGTATGAAAAAATAAAATTGGCCATACCTGTATAAAGCTCTCATTTTTACGGTGGCCCATATCTGCAAACACAACAAACAATTCTTGAAACACAACAAACACTTTTCCCAACACAACATAGTATTATCTGAACACAACGAACTATTATCGAAACACAACACAGTATTATCGAAGCACATCACAATATTATCGAAACACAACACAGTATTATTGAAACACAACACAGTGTCATCGAAACACAACTCAGAGTTTGCAAAACACAACGCAAATCTCCCAAAACACGACACAATATTTGCGAAACACGACACAAAGTTTTCCCGATTACGTAATACAGGATGCTACTATACAAGGCATAAACCCAGATAGATACTTCATATATGATTCCTATAGTGTACCGATATATATATTCTTACTTACTTACTTACTTACTTAGGCCCAGTTCAAACGTCGAATTTCACATGTGCCGAACTTAATTCCTATTTTAGTCGACTAAAATAGTTAAATACGGCATTTGATTCATTCGTCGAATTTAACTCTTTCAACTCTGTCGAATTTAACTCTGTTCGCTGTCAATATTCCCAGTAATATAATAATAATTCACTAACATTCAAGCATTAAGTTCGGCACATGTGAAATGCGACGTTTGAATCAAAAGTCAAACTTAAGTCGAATCTTCGACTGTTTCAGTCGCAGATACGGCAAACGTCGCATTTAATTTAAACAGTCGAATTTAATTGATTCAAACCTCGCACTTTTAACTCTCGAATTAAGTTCGGCACATGTGAGATTCGACGTTTGAACTGGGCCTTACTCTTTCTGCCTTGCTTGAGTATCTTTACGTACCTTTGTGTCTTAACCTACTTCAGTATTGGCGTGCTTGAGGGACTTGGCCTACTTCAGTTACTTGGCGTGCTTGAGTATCTTTACTTACTTTTGCGTCTTGAAGTAGGCCAAGACACTTAAGCACGCCAAGTTACTAGAGTAGGCCAAGACACAAAAGTACATAAAGATACTCAAGCAAGGCAGAAAGAGTAAGTAAGTAAGTACGAATATATATATATCGGTACACTATAGGAATCATATATGAAGTATCTACCTGGGTTTATCTTGCATTACGTAATCGGGAAAACTTTGTGTCGTGTTTCGCAAATATTGTGTCGTGTTTTGGGAGATTTGCGTTGTGTTTTGCAAACTCTGAGTTGTGTTTCGATATATTGTGTTGTGTTTCGATGAGATTGTGTTGTGTTTCAATAATACTGTGTTGTGTTTCGATAATATTGTGATGTGCTTCGATAATACTGTGTTGTGTTTCGATAATAGTTTGTTGTGTTCAGATAATACTATGTTGTGTTTGGAAAAGTGTTTGTTGTGTTTCAAGAATTGTTTGTTGTGTTTGCAGATATGGGCCACCGTACATTTTACCTTGGACACGCTTTAATAAGCAAACTTGAAAGGATTTGCATGTCCCTGTTAACAGTAGGCGGCATTTAGATGTCGAAGTTGGCCAGCAGCTTTCATTGTCTAGCAATTGTTAAAGTAGTCTTAAAGTTTCGGTTAACTGATTCTTTTCGAGCAAATTGTGCATAGTCATGAGGGTACAACCAAACCGTAATTCTATACGTAAGGGGTAGGGAAACTGACAGTGACCATTTTTGACTCGCCTGAGATTCAAGCAAAGCGGCTTTAAGATGTTTACAAAACTGAGATCAACAACTCTCACAACCAAACGTTGTGTTTGACAATGAATGTATGTATAGCTTAATGACGTATTGCCAACTCTCCAGGTCAATCAATAGAAGAACAAGCAAATTACAAAGATCTTTCAAGACACGCCAAAAACGTTAAAGTTGTCCGAGGAGAAAAAGGAAAAAAATGTGAATTCGTTTGATTAACCACGGAGGTTTCGAGCGTTAAATTTGTATTTTCTTTACTTTACTTTTGTTTTGGACTTTGCGTTTTGCTTCTACGTCACCAACAGAGAATTATCTCCATCAATCTTTCTTGCCTGTCCACGGCCATTGTTATCTACAGTCAAACCTGTATAAAGCGGTAGTCACCCTTGGGGAATGGCTTAACTAACGAGTTTATCTTTAAAAACATGTCAACAAACCAGTTAAGAACAGGGGTCTTTTTTGCATGAGCATGCGCGACCGATGACTTGACAAAGAGCAGGCAGGTCAGCACTCGTTAACATCCGTCGAAAGGCCCTGTTATCTTCGGTCGGATTTCGTAAACGTATGACGTCACGCTCGCCTTGAAGTAAATAAGGTGATTCATCTCTGCACTTCGATCGTCCATATCCGACTTGTTTGAATTTTGGTGAGAGATTTTGTCCCACTTTTTCGATCATTCCTCGATTGATTCCTATCAATTCAAACAAGAAGATGCCACTGCCTCCGTTTAAAGGATGTTTTGATGTTTCAAGCCTCTTCTTACTCCGCGGGGAAAAGGACCTTTCAGTGGATGTTACTGAATAACATCCTTTGAATGGCCCCAGATAACCAGGCTATGTAGGTGACAATTATACATTATCACTTTCCTTATTGAATACATGTACAGTGTAAAAATCGCCATACTTATATTTCACACTTGAGGAGAAGGATCAATATTGTTATTTATTATTCCACTGTCATGTCATTTCACCATAATTATAAGGTCAAGAGATTGCGCAAAATATGAGGTTGTAATAATAATATTATTTAATAATATTTCCGTCTGATTTCGTTAAAATGACTGGTCACTAGGTTTTTGCCTGGCGCTGGGCAAAGCCCAGCACCAGGCCAGTCCAGCGTCCAAAATGGTAGGGGGCTTGCTGTCTTGGTCAGTTTAGCTGGATAGCCAAGAGACTGCCCTAACAGTGGGTGGGTGGATCAGACCTGGGGCCAAAATTAGTGGGGTAGGGGGGGGACCGTTTTGACACAGCCCCTTCAGTGAGCAGCAGTGTTCACTAGAGGCTTTGACTGGCAAGTACCTTGTTCTTAATTTGCCCTAGCCGTACTGAGCTGAATCGGGCCTCTGCTGAGATTAATAGCCTTTGTCTCTATTTGCATATTTTGCACGCATTGTGCTGCTTCGAATAGCCTTGCTAGCTGCGGCCAATACTTCTTTAAGTTTATTTGTTTATTAATAAAGTTTTGTTGTTGTTGTTGTTTTGTTGTTGATAATTGCAGTGCTCAGTGGGAGGCACAGACAGTCACCCATTGTCCTGGGTGGGGAGGATCAAAGTCTTGGTATCAAGGACACACTTAACATAGGACCTGTAGACACTCACTGAATCCATGTTTGCATAAATTTTGTCAGATTTATTTATTTATTTAGGCTTACTTATTTTATGCTTTGTAATTAAGGTTGCAAATGAAAATGTGCTTAAACTGTGCATTTTGGTTTGAAGCCATTGATACCATGAAGTCTTCATCTACATGATATTTGCAAGCTATTTCTTGGGAAAGGTTGCCTATCAGGTCAATGGGTTTGTTCAAGATTTTTTTAAATATGTTTCTTTAACAGTACATCAATGAATGAATGGTGGAATTAATATTTTTAATTCAACTTAAGTAATCCCTCAGAGTTTTGACTTGGCTTCTTGTTGTTTTGTCAAAAATATGTCCTGTAAAAACTGAAAGGGGAGGGTCCAAAGAATTTGGAAAAGGTATCTTCCCATCTGCATTAGCCCTTCCCTCTCTGTAAATAATCTCACTCCCTCTTTTCTTTGGGGTCTTGCTTGAATATTAGTTTATAAGTGTACCTTAAAGCCTCTTCTGCTGTAATTGTTCCTTCAACTTCTTTCACAGTAAAGGCATGTCGTTGTAGAAAAAAAGAAAATGCTCTGTCATTCGATCAAGTAGAGCAGATGCTATTTAATTTCATGAAGCAAAAACAAACATGGAAAAGTAATTATTCAACAGTAAGATTGTTTTTCCTTGTTTGATCATCATTAAACTTCCCTTCAGTTTTCTTGTGCATTATTGACCGTGTAATTTGACTGGTGGATCGATTTTTGGTGCGCTCTGGATCCTCCTTTCTCCCTCTATATGCAAATTTGTTTTCTTATTCAGTATCAAAGTGTTGACCAAATTACTCCGGAATTATACTGCTTGTCAAAGGCATCTGTTCAACCAAACTGCCTGGCCATACAGTGGCGGATCCAGACCTTCAGGTAAGGGGGGGGGAGGGGGGTCATCCAGACCCCTGAGATTTTTAGACAAGTTTGGTCTTAAAATAAGGGGGGCCCAGGCCCCCCAAGCACCTCCCCTAGATCTGCCACTGCCATAGAGAGAGGAGTATTTGCTATAGCTATGATCTATCATGTGGGCAACTATTCTCTATGTGGATGTTTGTTACCAAGAAAAGACTCTTTACTTACAATACCAGTAGTTTGGATTAATGCAGATTTTTAACATAGAAATTAATTGCTGTGAACCCAGATTAGTGTCTGTTAGTAAGAGGGGCATGCACGCTTATAGGAGGTGTTGGTTACAGTCATAGCAGGTCAAGCGTACCCCCCAAGATTCTATTAATTAATTGATTATTTGAAAAATGAATCCGTTAGTCGTTCCCGTAACTGGTGTCCAATTCAATGCGGCATTTCTGCATGCGTAATGAGCAGTGAATCTTTTACGAGAACTTCTCTGTATTTGGTCAGATTGAAAATCTTTGAATGGGTTGCGTTTCTTAGAAGACATTTACATCAGATTCAGGAAAACAGAGCTGGTAGAAATTTGATAACTGCCTCTCGTGTGAATTCGCAGCTCGTTACACATGCAAGAATGCAAGGAACAATCTAAATAGCAATGGATTCAACTTTTGAATAACAAATTCATTAACGGATTCTTGGGGGTAGGCTTGACCGAGGGGGGGCACTTGGGTATTTTTTGGGTGGGTATGTGCCGCCCGGGACTCCAAATTGGCACCCCGTTCTAAAAAAAATTCCCCTAAAGTTGATACCCCATTGTAGAAATGGGCCAATTTTTTATATCCCGTTCTAGAAAACGCCTCTGAAATGGATACCCCATTCTAAATCAGGAGCTTCAACCTAACTCTAACCCTACCCCTACCCCCCCCCCCCCCCCCCCCATGCTTGACCTGGTTTGACTGTCACAGATCTAGAGGTTCTGTACAGTACCTGATGGAAATTGGGATTTTTTTCCCTGCTCAAGTTCTGTGCAAACTAAATGTCATACATGTTAATGCTACCATTTAAAACCGGTAGTTTAAGAACATGAGTGATGTTCAGAATACCGAAAGTTTAAAAATATTTCTTTGTCTAACTGCAAAACTGTAAATTATAATAATTATAATCATTACTATTACATTATTATTTTATCAATTACAGTGAAACCTCTAATAAGCGGGCACCTTCGGGACCTTCTCAAGTGGCCACTTAATAGAGGGTGTCCACTTATTAGAGGTTTTAAAAATTGTGCAATGTTCGTAAATGATCAACATTAAACGTTTACTCTGTACTATGAAAAAGTTGCAAGTTGTTAAAGAAGCTATCCAGAGTTCAAGTTCATTACCTTTCATTACCAACTTTAATTTGCTTGTAAATGAACATTAACTGACTTCAGTACGTATTTCAAGGACGTAATCCAATACTACTATTGTCAATTCAGTCCGGTGTGTGCTTAATAGAGGTTTTTAACAATAGAAAGTAGCCAAATACAACTTATTTTAGTGTCCGCATGCGCTTAATAGAGGTGTCCACTGAATAGGGGTTTATTATAAAGGGAAATATCAGATGTCCGTCTTGGGACCCGGCTTAGTGTCCGCTTAAGAGAGGGTGTCCACTTAATTGGGGGTCCGCTTAATAGAGGTTTCACTGTAAAATATTCTAGTCATTGCTATTACAAATTGTGGCAATACTATGCAAAATATGCTGACGATGCAAACAAACTCAGCCATGCACAGTCATAGCTGTTTGCTTGAAAGGGAATTGCCTTTAATGTAAATAGCAGGGGGGGGATTGTCTCCACCCCCCTTCCCTACCACCATTTCTCAACCCAAAATTGGTCATTGCAGCATCCAGGGTGCACGTTTTCTACCCTCCGACGACTCAAGAAGTACGTTGAAGAAGGATTGTTTTAGCCTTTATGTGAACAACTGCCTACTTATGCATACCCGGCCAACTGTCGATTGCGGATTCTATGGACACTGTTAAGATCTCAAAGAGATTTGCTAGTTCCAATGAACTAAGCAAATGACATTTTGGGAAATTGGAGTAGGGCTATGGTCAACGGCCCACTTTGTATATAACAGTGGTGGATCTACGGGAGGAGCTGGGAAGCCCAGGCCCCCCTCTTATTTTTAGACCAAACTGAGGCCACGCCCAAAGGGCTGAAAATTTTTTTTGGGAGACCGCCCCCCCCCCCTTATCTCAGGGTCTGGATGACCAGGTGCCCCTCCCCCCTCCCCTTATCTGAAGGTCTGGATCCGCCACTGTATAATATAGCTACTACTCACCTGTGCCTCCAAAGCCTTTGCTTGCCTTGTGGTTCTTGTAGAGGGAAAATTTTACGGTTTTTCGAGCCTCAAAATCTTCGATTAGCTTTGTGCTTCTTCAGCGGATGAAACGATATAAATTATCAGACGTACAACTTAGTGCAAGAATGGTTTTCCGTTGTTTAATACTGTTAGCTTTCTTTACCTGTCTTTCTTTTTCTGCTCTTTTTTGTGTGAATGTTTTGTGTAGCTGTGTGTGGTGTGTGGTACCTGACCCTTTAAAATAATCATTTATTAATAACCTAAGTGAGGCTGCTCTATCTTTTTAGCCCTCAATGGTTATTATGGACAGCCTGTACTCTCTCTATATATTTAACAAATTTTTTTATATCTTGCAAGTCAATGTAGAGTACAGCTGGCTACAGATAAAGTTGTTGTTGTTGTTGTTGCTGCAAGCATTCATTATAGACATTACACACATGGATGATTCTCTGTATCTTATATTCCCGCCACTATTTGAAAAAGTTTTTAAATGGGGCAGCGGTTCATTTGAGTTTTATTTGCTTGTTCGTGTAATTCTTCATGAATGCCATTCAATCCGCGGCCATTCAAGGGATGTTATTCAGTAACATCCGCTGAAAGGACCTTGTTGATGCGCTAAGAGGCTTGATCGAGGCGAAACATTAAAACATCCTTTCCAAACAGATGCAATGGCATCTTCTTGGTTGAATCAATCGAGGGATGATCGAAAAAGCAAAGCAAGACCTAGAAACAAACATCAAATCATCAGAAAAATCAGAGTGGACGATCGAAGCAAAGCTTACATGAGTCACAGGAGGAACCACGGGGCGAGCGTGACGTCATACGTTTACGAAATCCGACCGAAGATAAGAGGGCCTTTCGACGGATGTTAACGAGTGCTGACCGAGCAGGCAACCAGTGACAGCGACCGTGGTCATACACCGTATTCACAAATGGCGGACACGCGGGAAAAAACTGGTGCCTAGTCATGAAAGCGAGGCGTTGGAGGATAAACAAAAATTTCAAATAAAGACTTTCAGTGAACTTGCAGAGTGTTTAGCACGGATTACACCTAAAATAACTTTGCACGGACTTCTTTTTAAATACAATTACGTGGGATGTCTTCAGCTTTTAATGTTTAGTACTGATTTGCTGTTTGCAAACAAAAGGGACGCGTATATCTTCAAGGAAACAGGATGATTTTGTAGGTTTCCGAAGCATCAGAAGATCGACGGCAAGTGGGCAATAGCTGCAGAAAAGCGGCATTTTCGCCCAGACTTCACATTGAAACCGAGTACGAACGCCAGCTCATTGCAATTCGGTAAAACAGAAATATAAATAATTTTGGCGGCAAGAAAAAAAAAAATAAGTGGCGGATATACGCCTTACGGACGTCTGCCATTGAACAAAACAGTTCAAGTCAAGATGGAAAAATAGAAGACAGGAAAGAAGAGGTTTTTGAGGTTTCGATGAAGTTATGTTTGGTTTTTGTTTGCCAGGACGTTATTCTCTGGTCTTCAGCGATGAAGGACAGCAATTAGAACTATTTTTAGTATGAATGCAGGAGCGATCGAGTGGAGTACGCTCAAAATTTCAACTTGTTTAAGAGCAATTCTCTGTAAGAATCAAGCAAAGTGGGAAATGAAAAATCTTGACCTCCCCTCAAATTTTGCATGCAATTAGATACTGTGGGGGGATGTCTAAAAATGCACTTTGTTTGGGTTGCTACTTTATCGTTGTCATGGTAACACCAATTGTTTGTTGGTGGCAAAATATCTATTATTTAACTCAGAAACTGTTGTAAAAAGTGCAAAATGTGTAGCTCTGTTTCTCAAGTCCATTAAAACGCTACAACCCAAGACTTTAAGCAGATATAATACCATCATTCTAGTTTACATTTGTGTATATTGCTCTTTATTATATCAAATTTGCGTGTCATAAACGGTTAATCAACTACATAGAGTTTCGGCCATTTGAGTTGATGGCTAAAATATGGTCATCCTTTCCCTGAATTTCTCCAAAAGTACGGCAGTTCCAGAGCTAAAACTAAGCAGGCAGTTTACATACATATCCTAGTTACTAAGCCTGTAAAAATCTCTGCGGGGCGGGCTCTTCTGTTTGCAAAGGCAATTAACGAACAAACGCCAAATTTCAGTTTTTGTATATTTCATCGCAGTTGACAATCTATCTACTAGCAAACAAAATTTCTAAAACACTGAAACTACCTTTAGTAACAAAGAATATTATGTACTGAGTCATTTTATGATCAAAAAATTATTACTGGCTTTCAGTTTTCTACACAATATTGATCAAAAGAAGGCTTACTTTACGGTTTTCTCTACTTCACTGCTTGAAGCGTATCATTTACATTCAACGAACACTCGGTTTCTCGAACCATTCTCATGTGTCCGGTTGTGCTGTTTCCCATTGTAAACCATTGTAAGTCTCCTCAGTCACTTACAGCAAGTTCTAAAGTGATACAGAAGCCGATACAGAAGTCATACACAAGTCCTTGGCAAGCCAAGCCACATCTTGTAAACACGCACGCTTCCACTTTGTATTTACGCCGTATTTCTTCATTGGATGCCATCAGTCGCTCCAGAGAGAGTTAAACCTCATTAGGTTTTAGTCATTAAGCCCAAAATAGGAATTGCAAACGTATTTGATAAAATCCGAAACTTCAAGTCGAAAACCGAGCTTAGAAAGCTGAAAACTCGTTGACATCTCTGTGAACATGCAACCTCTCTGGTCAGCGGTGTTAATCAATGCAACATAAACAATTTCCGGTAGAAATAAAATCCTTTTCCCTTCGCCTCCTGGAGATAATGGGGAAAAGGACCGCCTGATCGAAGGTTACGTCCCTACCTTGCTCAGAGAGTGAAACCAAATTATGCTTTCTTAGTGAAAGTAATCGTGATGTTTGTACCTATCTGCAAACTTACGGGCTCAGCAAATGTTGGAAAAGTATTACCGATGAAGTTGACTTCCTACTCTGACGTGCCGGTAATAAAGTTCGTTTTATTTTCTTCACTCTTCTGTAAAGTACTAGGGGGGAAAACAAAAATTTGAACAAGGAAATTTAGGGAACATAGACTATAAGTTATTTCTCAGCTTGTGTATTGTTAGCAACACTAATTTTGTCTCCACTCTCCGTTAGAGGCTTCAACTGCCAGTAGATGGCTATTCCTTTTTAGTCACTATTTGGGTTGTAAATTGTTCACAAAGCCTTTTGCAAAATGACACTTTACTTGGGCGGCTTGTCTTCTTGCGGTACATGTTGTTTGGACACTTTGCAGGTACATTCTCACCTTTTCCTCGTTTTCCTTCATTTGAATGCTGACCCCTCTACTTTCTCTGAAGTTAGGATATGTAGCTAAGCCTGCACGGAGTTTCTATTGGATCACGCTTGCATAAATTCCTCCCCCCGCTTCAATCCCTTTTACGCCGGCCACGCATGCGAAATATAGCTAGAATAAGAGTATAAGAGAATGTATAAGAGCAATATAATTTCAGCGCAATGCGTACTGAGATTGATAATTTAACATCAGTTGTAATAAAATCATTCACCTAATACCGAATAACGAAAGCTAGAGACTTGAAGTACAGGTATACGTTTAAAGTACTTTGTTGTGGCCAGAACCCAGGGACAGTCAGTCGTGTCAGGAGACAACAGGGAGACAACAAATTCTGAAGCTACTTGCGTCGACAAGTGTAAAATCGAAAACTCCTAAAGAAGGTACGGAAGCCCTTACAAAACAATATGCTCCCCATGTTATCATGATATTCAAGGGCCAGGAAAAAGTGACCTGCCTTGCTTTTAGCTGAAAAAAAATTCCACAGTAAACTAGCTTGCAAGTGTATGTATGTACGAATCCGAAAGCCGATTTCTGTAAAAAAAAAGC
The DNA here is from genome assembly GCA_038088405.1 of Porites divaricata. NCBI lineage: Eukaryota > Metazoa > Cnidaria > Anthozoa > Scleractinia > Poritidae > Porites > Porites divaricata. The sequence continues at coordinate 7,900,620 of JBBMOI010000018.1, forward strand.
TTTCTTCTTTGTTAAAATATATTTAAACACCTGAAGTCCATGTTCCCAGCATTCCGGTGTTCCAGATTTTCTAATTACTGTATTTCAAAGTACAAGTTACGAATTTGTGCTGGTACAACATGTTTCAAACCCTATGGTGAGCGGTCATAGGAGCTACTTGATGGTTTCCCCCTAGTATTTAACAGAAGAGTACAGAAAATAAAATAAACTTACCTGCACGGCACACGGTAGGATGCATGCAACTCCATTGGTAATATCTTTTCGAAATTTGCTAAGCCCGTAAGTTTGCAAATAGGTAGAAAAATTACGATTACGTTCACTGAGAAGGAAAAATTTCGTCTGACCCTGCATGCAACCTTCGATCAGGCGATCCTTTTTCCCCATCATCTCAGGGAAGTGAGGGGAAAAGAATGTTACCGGAAATGACCGGAAATGACCGGAAATTCCCGGAAATTGTTAATGTTGCGCGATTAACACCGCTGACCAGGACAGGTTGCATGTTCACGGGAATGTCAAAGAGTGACCATTAGTTCAGCTTTCTGAGCTTCTCAACTCGAGATTTCGGATTTTAATACGTAGATAATTCCAATGCTTGGCTTAATGACTAAAACCTAATGAGGTTTAACTCTCTCTGGAGCGACTGATGGCATCCAATGAAGAAATACGGCGTAAATACAAAGTGGAAGCGTGCGTGTTTACAAGATGTGGCTTGGCTTGCCAAGGACTTGTGTATGACTTCTGTATCGGCTTCTGTATCACTTTAGAACTTGCTGTAAGTGACTGAGGAGACTTACAATGGTTTACAATGGGAAACAGCACAACTGGACACATGAGAATGGTTCGAGAAACCGAGTGTTCGTTGAATGTAAATGATACGCTTCAAGCAGTGAAGTAGAGAAAACCGTAAAGTAAGCCTTCTTTTGATCAATATTGTTTAGAAAACTGAAAGCCAGTAATAATTTTTTGATCATAAAATGACTCAGTACATAATATTCTTTGTTACTGAAGGTAGTTTCAGTGTTTTAGAAATTTTGTTGGCTAGTAGATAGATTGTCAACTGCGATGAAATATACAAAAACTGAAATTTGGCGTTTGTTCGTTAATTGCCTTTGCAAACAGAAGAGCCCGCCCCGCAGAGATTTTTACAGGCTTAGTAACTAGGATATGTGTGTAAACTGCCTGCTTAGTTTTAGCTCTGGAACTGCCGTACTTTTGGAGAAATTCAGGGAAAGGATAACCATATTTTAGCCATCAACTCAAATGGCCGAAACTCTATGTAGTTGATTAACCGTTTATGACACGCAAATTTGATATAATAAAGAGCAATATACACAAATGTAAACTAGAATGATGGTATTATATCTGCTTGAAGTCTTGGGTTGTAGCGTTTTAATGGACTTGAGAAACAGAGCTACACATTTTGCACTTTTTACAACAGTTTCTGAGTTAAATATTAGATATTTTGCCACCAACAAACAATTGGTGTTACCATGACAACGATAAAGTAGCAACCCAAACAAAGTGCATTTTTAGACATCCCCCCACAATATCTAATTGCATGCAAAATTTGAGGGGAGGTCAAAATTTTTCATTTCCCACTTTGCTTGATTCTTACAGAGAATTGCTCTTAATACTCGGCAGACCCGATAAGCCGGCCACATAATTATCATTTCAGCGAGTAATTTTCGTATTTCTTATCTTTGGCTGTTAAGAGTTTTAACTCTAAGTTCCATAGTATTTTAAGTTGAAGAATACATAAATAAATAAAATGATGGTCTTCTTAAACGGATCCAGACTCGAATTTAATTATTCGAAACAGAAGCTTACCGTGTTCAGTCCTGACTTAAACATTGCCTTAAAAGTTTAACCTAGTAAAATGTGAGCTTTATACCACTTTTTTACCAAGAGGTCTCTGAGATAATGCCCGAAAAGGAGACCAGGCAAATAGCAAGCCATATGATTCACACACTACAGCTTCTAATTTTGACAAACTTATTTTATTTCGCAATGGCAAAGAAATCATGAGATTTTTGCTAAGCTCTGCCAACTTACCTCTAATAATTCACACCAAAGCGACGGAATTAATATGATCCAAAGGAAGTTGTAAATACTGGCATACATATATACATAGATATGTATAAAATGACACTGACATGAATGAATGAGCCTCGTGAATGAATCTTTCACCCGCTCTCGACTTGACCTGTTTTGTGTAATTACGGAGGTCTCTTCCGTTGACAAGTAGGCCATATATCCGTCGCTTATTTCTTTCTTTCTCACCACCAATATCTTTTTTATCTCTGTTTTACAGAATTGGAGTGAGCTGGCTTTCGTATTCGGTTTCAGTGTGAAGTTTGGGCCAACATGTTTGCCGCTTTTCTGCGGCCATCGCCCACTTGTTAAGCTTCTGATGTTTTGGAAACCTACAAAATCGTCCGGTTTCGTTGAAGATGTACGCGTCCCTTTTGATTGCAAACAGCAAATCAGTACTAAACATTCAAAGCTGAAGACATCCCACGTAATTGTATTTAAAAAGACGTCCATACAAAGTTATTTTAGGTGCAATCCGTGCTAAACACTCCGCAAGTTCACTGAAAGTCTTCATTTGCAATTTTTGTTTACCTCCAACGCCTCGCTTTCATGACTAGGCACCAGATTTTTCCCGCGTGTCCGCCATTTGTGAATACGGTGTACAGGAGCCAAATTGTTCACTTTGAAAGCTTGCTTGACATTGAAATGGTAGCAGGAACTTAGGAAAGACCGTCGTTGTACAAGATAAGTAAAGATCTGGTGATTTAAAGTGGAGACTGATACGCTGAACGAGGTGAAAGAGCAAGTTTCTCAAGGATGTCTGACACGAACATGGCTGCTTGTTATTGTTTGGCGCTCGACTCGTGTGTTGATTCCCGTTCAAGAACCGCAAAGTTTGGCATAGAATGCATTGCTGATGCGAATTTATTGAGCAAAATGTTCTTTATTTAGTGTTTGTCTATAAATCGGATGTAAATTAGTTTCTCGATACCGTAGAGGATTTCTGTCAACAATTTGTTCATAGCTGATTTAGCCATATTTCGGGAGTGGATTAATAACGATCAGCGGGCGACTACCACGCTGTTATCAGTTGGAATAGAAAGTTGTTCCCTTAAGTATTTTAGCGATAAAAAGTTTGTTTATCGGAAAATTGTAGAACTTCTTGTTTTTGCGTGGACTAACATGGTAACGCATTATTAACAGGAATATTCATTTAGCCAGAACGTAAGTGGTGTAAAACTTTTTAACTTTTGGTCGGCATCACATGTTTACTGTACTTCTTGGGAAACCTAACCGTTTGTTTCATCGCAATCGGTCACAAGATTCGACTTTAATTTTGGTCCTATTGAATACAGTTTTGACTGTGTCTCATTGATATTCAACTTTTTCATTTTTCGAGACATACAGAGTGACTACCACCAACATCTCACCAGGTGACTAATCTACGTCTCGTGTGCTGTTAATTTTGTAGCTTTTAAGTGCTGGGAAAATTGTAGAACATATATTAATTCACTGCTGAACTCAACCGGCTTTTGCGCACTTCGAGCCCGCTCGCTGAAATTTGCTGTTTTTTTTTTTTTTAATATTTCTGTTACTTTCTCATTTCAAAACGAAGAAAATTGAAAGTGTTTACTTGCATCAACAAACGTTTCGGCACTTTGTTTAGACTTTGATGAGGTTAGCGCAATCCTACAGGCACTACATATACGCGCAATGTTGTCCAGGTCAAGTGGGGAGGTGAAATTTGATGGTAGCTCGTGTATGTTAAAGCCGGTCTACTTCGCTTTTGTTAAGACCATGTTACAGTTTTTTTGCAAAGTACACACTTTGTTAAATCACGAGCACATTCGCCAAGACCAACGAGAAAAATAATCGCGACGATGGCTTTGCGACGCGCCATTTTGATGAAGGCAGACCCTGTGGTGAGCCTCCATGCACATGGCTTGTTCAGCGGTCGCGCATGCTCATGCGGAAAAGACCCCTGTTCCAGTTAAGAGGTTATAGAGAAAACAAAGATGGCGACTAAGCGCAATATTCATAACTCAACGAGTTGACGTCACACTGTTTCAGCCTCTTCTTTCTGCCAAAGAAAGGCCGGATTAAGTGAAAAACGACTTAACGCCAGCCACAGTGTATCTGTAGCACTAGAATGGTTTATCTCTTTAAATGACCATTAATTAGAGGTAAAAACAATGAAACTCATTAGGACCTCCAAAAAGGTGAGCGCGACCGCTTATTAAATACAGGCGACCGCTTGCTACATATTTCCAAGACTTTGGTAAGAGACCGCTTAATAAAGGATGGCCGGTTAATAGAGGTCCCCTTAGTACTGGTAGGACTGTAATTCTTTTAAAGCAAAACTCCCTTGGGATAATTTGAATAAACAAAAAGTCAGAATAACAATAAAAACCGCACCGGTTTTCTTAACTATGGCCCTAGCTTCCACCCTTTTTTTACTTACAACGACCTTAACTGTTCTGCTCTTGCTTGCTAAGACGTATCTCTGCAACTGAGCCTAGTGTTATAGAGCATTTTTACTTACGTGGCCAAAAACCATGAGACGAGCCAAACTTGGGGAGTTACGTTCATGAAAAGTTCGACGTGTGGCTCAGTTAAGGTGGCTCAATGAGGTTTTTCGGGAACAATACCTCACAAGTTTCATCATAAACTTCGAAAAAAAAAATAGCGAGTTGTAGCCTTTATTTGTAATTAAAACTCAAACGTCATATAAAACGACTGTTAATCTCAAGAATCTCAAATTTTTAACAAAAATCTATGGAGTGACGAAAAAGCTCTCGTCAACGATTTTGGAAGAAGAGCTCCCAGTGCGAGAAATACGGCTGCACGTAAAAAAGTTGATGGCGTCATTTCGTTGCTATGACAACTCCGATATCATTGTAACTCTTATCACAACAAATGTTCATCTTTATCTCATACAGCTGTGGTGGAAATTCTTCTAAATCCTTGTTAATGGCGACGTAGTCAAAGAGAGTCGTACCCGGGACAAACGTCGATCTCCACATGCGACGAAATAAACTAAAATATTAAGAAATAGTATGATTATGTACATTTAGCCTCGCTCAGTCAGAGGAAAATTTATGAAAATTGCTTTTTGGTCTAATTCAGTTGATTGATTCGTAGCGTCTTAAGTTCGACGTCTGACCCAACAGACGATCTTAACAAAATTTAGGTCGACCCAAATTAGAGTTTGGTTCGTCTCACGAAAAGTTCGGCGTTTGGCCTAGGCCTAAGGGCCTCTTCATATGAGCCCAGTTTGCGAGATCTCGCCTCACCTCTGAATCCTTTGTAAAATTTTCCATGTGTTCATAAGAAAGGGCGGGCTGGCTAGGTTCCTGAGATTTCGGTAAGCGGGCTGGATTATTTGCCATATGAACACTTCATTCCGGTTACCGGGAAGAACGGCGGGATGAATTCTGGCGGTCCGAATGATATCGTCTAGCATTGCCTGCTGTATTTTTCACATCCTAAGCATCCCATTTAACTGCAGTGATACAGCTTTAAGAGTTACCGATGCTAAGATAGGCCCGAAAGTTAAATTTTTTGTGTTTCGCTATGTTTGCTTTGTTTCCCGAATTTCGCGCCAGAACTCCGTCCCCAGGATCTTTGACCTTTTCTCTTCTCGGAAACCGGGCTGAGATGTCTCATATGAACCCAAGGCAAAATTCATCTGGGTAACTGAGCCAGCCCGGTCAACCTGGCTCATATGAAGAGGCCCTATAAAGATTGGCAAAACAACAACTTTGCACGTGATCACGCTTGTTTATACATTTCTCTGACGTCTACTTCACGACTACAACGTGTAAGTGTCTACTTTCACGTTTTGTGGAGGACGTGAACACAAGACAACGACTTTGTTTTTCTATTCCTTAACTTCGATACAGGCCTTTAGAATTCAACTCCACAAAAATTCGCCGTCATTTGTAAGGCTGTAAACCAGGTTATTCAGTACGATGTGTGAAACCAAAAGTTGACAAAAGCCTTGAGTAGTCGCAGCTCTACGTTGGTAACACATGTTTTGCCCTCACTTTCAATCTAAAAAGAGAGAGGATATAGCGGCAGGTGTTATAATAGACATTCGTTTAGGCCCGGAAGAAGGGGTCACTCGCAGACCTGCGCTACCCCGGGCGAGCCAACGTTTTATCGAGATTTACCTGACAAGACTTGGCGAGCCGTTTACATGAGAAACAAAAAGTTTGCTCGACCAGAGAGGTAACGTAATGTACGGTTATCCAGGCGCGGATCTAGGATAAATACTGACTGATTTCCTAAACAAGCGCCTAAGGCACAAGCTTCATGGGGGTACAGGGGCATGCTCCCCCGGTAAATTTTTTAGATTTTAACTCCCTGAAGTCCCCTTTCCTGGATTTCCGAGTCATTCAGATAGGATATTGGCCAGTTCCATCCATTTTGGATGAAGCCTTGTAACTTGGAAAATTTTTTACTTATTAATAATATATCTATTATGAAAAATCTGATCGATTTCCGTAAAACGGAGGAAACCGGTGTAGATCCGCGCCTGGGTGTCCGTATTACAGGGTTCGCACAGACTTTTGTATCCAAAATTTAAGACTTTCCCAGTGCTGTAGGAGCTGTTAGTAAGGTGTTTCCTCATTGGTCGCAGAAAGCAATAACACATCATTGTTTACCATTATTTCCCATTTTTTCACGGTTAGGGTATACCCTCATTTCCAGACTTTTTTTCCAAAACAATAATTTCTCTTTCCAGATTTAAAGTTACCAAACAGAGACCTTAAAAAACGCAATTAACAAAGCTGTTTTTCATAATACGCTGCAAACGCCGAGCGAGATCGAATAAGATTTGACCAAAACGAAAAAAAATCAGTTATAAAGCACTTGTTGTGGTCTCAAGACTTTCTACCATTTTTACAGGATTTATGCCCACTTGCCAGACTTTTTCAGGGCTGGGCAAATTTCAAGACTTTTTCAAAATCCAAGTCTCTATAGGAACCCTGGTATTTAGCGGGTGTCTTTAGAACTGGGTTTCACTGTATTAAAGATTGAACTGGAACGAGATAAAAAGCTGTTACTATCGCGTTGCTGGTGCGTTGTTCCATGAGCGATTCAAAAAAGCCTTGCAGATCGGGAGCGGTCACCTAGTCGCTGTTTTTGTAATTCATGCAGGATTTTGCAAAAGTTACAACTCACCTTCAGAAGGTCAATTCTTATGATCCCATGTTCGTCGCTGTATTCAATAGACAGTTTTTCGCCCTCTGAAGAAAAATCACCTACGAACAAAGCATTTTTAAAAGGACTTATTCAGTAAACGGAGTGAGAAGCTATTTCCGGTGCCTTAAAATGGAAGCTTAAAGGTAACGAAATAAAATAAATAAATAAACAGCAATACGATTGTATTTAAAGGAACTTTGCATGTTCCGGATGTAGCTTCTTTCGTAAAGTAAAACGTTCATAAAAATATTAACTTGCGTGATCAAAGAGAACTTTCTGCCCAAACTCTGAGACGACAAGCAATATTATAACCGGTATGAAAGCGCGCTGTTTTGCTGGCAAACATCAACATATTTTTCAAGTATAACCTCATGGTAAAAAATATTCTGACTTCTTTTATTAGGATGTGAACAGCAAAAATCAAAAACCCATCGTTGAGAATATGACTTTAACTTTGTACAAATACGTGTAATGTAAAGCCACTCCACTGACTTCACAAATGACCTAGTTACTTACCATCATGAGATTTGTTACTGAATCCCTTCACCGGCACACTGAAAAGAAGAACAACAAGGGGGATATTGAACAGATTTCAAACTTATTACTAGTAATAATTCATAAACTAGAAAATAGCGGGTTAAATTGTGAGGCACAGTTCCTCTAATTTTGCGTTTCTAGGCAACGATCATGCGTCATTACTATGACAACAAGTAGAAATCCAGTAAACAAAACAAACATGTACAATGTATGTACACGGCGATAAACACGAGAACTATACCGATCTGCTTACCTCATACACCAGAAAGGAACTTTTCCTTCGTGTAAAACGGTCACATCTAAGAAACATATATCCTACGAATGAACATAAACAATCAAGTCGCATCAAAAGAATGTTTCGCGACAATTTTCAGAGAAGATCGCTGGTTTACTGTACGGTACATTGTGTGCTTCACTTTGCTTGGTGCTGGGGCTTAGTCATCCCAGTATCTGTGCGTTAACGAGGCGGCAGGGGCATACAAGAGGCCAATGAGCCTCCATACTTGTCCAATACTCCGACAAATTTATGCATGGCTTTGTTAAATTTCTCATTGTTTTGCTTCGTTCTTTATTGTTATTCTTTTGTACAGTATTGTAATGTGAAGACAATACAATAGAATGCCATGCATAAATTTGTCGGAGTATTGGACAACCCTCCCAATGAGGACAGGAGAGACTGAACGCCCTAAACGGTAAAAATCGGGGGGGGGGGGGGAGTATCCTCCTCCCAGGGGATCTCCCCTATGAAAGCGACGAGGGTTCTTGCTGTACGTTTTCGGGGGCGGGGGAGGGGGGGGTATTAAGGTGTTAAAACCCTATATGATCATACAGTGTTATGCATACATGTATTTCCAGAACTCACAGGGAGGACGTTCTTGAAAAGCTCCGTTTTCCACGGTAGCGAGAGTTTCTTCTCGAAGAAACCATGTTCACTGCCACGTCCACCAAGACACACATAGCTATCCGTTACATACTCTAAAAAAGAAACGAAAGGAAGTGACAGTTTGATTGGGGCACTAGTTCCAAAATAAAAAAAATAATAAACAAATAAGCCGAAACAAGGGAGGAAATCAATGTTAGTAAAGGAAACAGTAAAAACAGACAAACAAACAAAAGAGGATACATTTGGTGATGGCTAGAGCACTTGATGATGGTTATACCATGTTATTTCAACAGCACACTCTCACCTCACGCATCCTGCAAAGGTTAGTATAGGATGACGTCTAACCACAAGTTGCACGATGTGTGTGTGTGTGTGTGTTTTTTTTTAAAGATAAAAGCTTACGCTGATAAAGTTCCCTATACTGTTGCCCCCAGAGAGTTGTCACATTATTTCTCAATTCTATCGTAGCTGAATATCCGTGCAGGCCTGGAAAGAGGGCGAAAAAAAAAGTTTAATACAGACTAAGTATACTTAACGAAAAGCCAGGAGGAATGTGAAAAATGTTCAGACTAAATTTCTTCTAGTCAATCAGGCACTCAAACATGTTTTCAAATGTGAAAAGAGGGGTTCGTCCACTCAGAAACGGGAATTCGTTTCCTGTGTCCAAGACCAAATATGCCAATAAGTGTGCTGCAAGTTCAGCCTATTTTGTTTCCGTCGTCGTCTTCGTGGTTGCGCGAGCTCGCTAGTAGCAATTACCACGCTTATACTACTACATGAGAAATTTCTGCCATTTGATTTGCTTAAAGCAGTGGTATTTCAGCTTAATTTGAAATACCTACATGTGAAAATTACGACCTTTTGCGGGTAGTAGTATAAAATAATAATAACATGATTTGTACGTGATATTTGGCATAAATACCACTCGTGGTATTTCAAAATTGTCTCAAATTACGTCTAACAATTTTGAAATATCACTCGTGGTATTTATGCCAAATATCACTAATAATCATGCTATTACCGATACTAATAATATACATGAAAAAATTTCTCGATTGTGATTGGCTGAGAGAAACGCAGTTTTTAGGTAACACGATGCAGGGAAAAGGTTATTTAGTGTAGAAAAGAGTAACAAACGTGACATTCTGATTGGCTAATAAAAAAAGGAACTCACTGAAAGCCAATCAAATGGGCCATCTAAATGGCGCAAAATTTGGATCCGCTCCGGACCTTCTTCGGACCAATTTGGAGCAAAAACCGAAATGGATGGTGTTTGCAGCACATTTGCTTTTGCGACCGAAATAACTGTGGAGGAGCTGAAAAACTGCTCTGAAAACGAAATCACTGCGAAAAGCACTGGTTTTTGGCTCTCTGTTTGGAAGAATTGGTGCGTAGATAAGGAAATTACTGATGAAACAGAAAATAATGAGCCGGCTGAGCTTAACACTGTGCTCGAGCATTTCTACGCCGAAGTAAACAATACAAAAGGTGAAGATTATGAACTAGAAAGCCTTAAAGTAATGATGGCATCGCTTGATAGACACTTAACGAACAAAGGCTGCACCCTGTCCATTGTACGTGACCGAGAATTTAGTTCGTCCAAAGAGGTGTTGGAGCACAAAGCGAAACAGCTTCCCTTGGCTGGCCGTGGTAAGCGCCCAAACAAAGCTCGGCAAGTATCAGAGGAGGAAGAAGAAATTCTCTGGAAGAGCGAAAAACTCGGAGGTAATAACCCAGAATCTTTAATTCAAACAGACTGAACAATTCCATGAACTGTTCAGCCCGTTTCTGCAGTTGGCAAACTTTAAAAACCGATCGAGCAAAATGTTGTTTTGACTGCACGTGTGATGATATTTGCAGCATTTGAATAATTTATTTTTGCACCTAGTCTTTTCATACGCGTATTGACTCCCTGTTAAAGCGATTTTAAAGCTATCTCGCAATTTTTTCACGAATATACTCGTAATTTTTATCAAAGACCACAAATTCCACTCGCCCGTTGTTAGCCTTTAAAAATTTAGTCGTGCTTATTCATTCCAAATTGCACTCGAAATCATGTGATTACCTGTACAAAAGTATTCTTGATATGCGACAATTTCGTTGAAAAAGCCATCGATATGATGGTACACGCGCGACGAAACCAACGTCCGCAAGTATCCACAGGAGAGGCCTGCACATGGAGGCTGGACTGTATTTTTGTTTTAAATCTTATTAGTACATGTACTTACCATATTGTGGGTCTATGTCATCTTGAGCAGGTTGATGGGGAGGCGGGACAAATGTTCTGATAAAAATTACGATAAAATGTCATTTGGGGAGGATTATATACGCGAAGATGAGGGTGGTTCTACTACAGTTTAAAAAAAAAAAAAACGGGAAGTAGCTTATTTTTCTCACGGAATCCTCTGCCAGCGAATAAAATTTCCACCTTCAAAAGCGAATGTAAACAGGTAAAAGACAAAGAAAAAGCCCAGTGAATCTCGAGCACGGGGATTTAAAAATAAACTTCTACTTGGATTCGCCTTTTAAAATTTATTTTTAAAATTGGTAGGCGGGTTTTAGGGATGAATTGATTTAACGAACCTGCCGTGTGAGCCAAAGAGTATTTTTTCTGTTAAGTTGTGGTGATGAAGACAGAGCGTTATGAAGGCCAGCTCTCCGCCGTCCTGTTAAAAGCAACAGCAGCGGAGAACATTACACATAGTACCCCAACACTTGTAAGAAAGTAAGCAAAACAAACAAAAATTTAACAAAAACAAGACAAAACCAAAATGGAAGAGGAAGAGGACAAAAATTGTCGCTGTTGCACCCATTCACAAAATAACCACACGTAGAAGAAAATAAACAAGAAAAAACCACTTCCTATCGTTAAAAGTCAATTGTTCTAGTTTGTTTGGAAACACCCTTTGGGTGTGGTCCACTTTTATGGGTTTAACGGAAAGAAAATTAAAGCACAGTTTCATTTGATAAATGGGATTTTGGGAAGTTCTCAATAGGATTCTTGTTGTGTGGATTCACAGGAAGTGTCCAAATCTTTTCAGGTATGCCTAAATCAGAGCGTTTACGATAAACGAACCAGAGATAAGTCAGTAAAGTTGTCTTACTTTCCACGATGCACTCCAACACGCTGCTAATATGGACGGTGATATGACATGCGCAGTAATAAGGCCACCTTCACTAACGGCTGTTTCCTGTGACATCATGGCACCTTGACAACAACTGTAAGTTAGTAATTTTGTTTGTTTGTTTGTTTTTTTTTTTCTTTGCTCGCTCTCCAGCTATCGCCCAATAACTCGATGGAAACGCCTAAGCAGGCTACCGGGCTCCATTTCATACGTACTTTAATAAGTAAAGAAAAACAATCGAGTAAAACTAACTGAAACTAGCAAAAATCAACAATTCTCAGGCTCAATACAACGCAAACAAAAAATAACATCAATCCCCACGTTAAGTTTAATTACTGGAAATTATAAGCTAATTTCCTTGGGAAGCACTCACGTACAAACCAGTGGCGGATCCAGACCTTCAGATAAGGGGAAGGGGGAGGGGAAGGGGAAGGGGGAGGGGGAGGGGGAGGGGAAGGGGAAGGGGAGGGGGAGGGGAAGGGGGAGGGGGAGGGGGAGGGGAAGGGGAAGGGGAAGGGGGAGGGGGAGGGGAAGGGGAAGGGGAGGGGGAGGGGGAGGGGAAGGGGAAGGGGAAGGGGAGGGGGAGGGGGATCGGTCGGGCCTCAGGGTAGTTTGCAAACACACTTCCTTGGCAGACATCTTGTTTTCCCTCCCCACCCTTCAAAAGTGACACAAAAAAGACAGTACCTCTCGAATTTCGAAGATCTTCCTGGAGGACAAGGGATCTTGTACAGGCACTTTATAATAGAAAAAAAAATTACACGAATGGAATTTGCTCAGTAAACGTTTGGGTTTGAATGGGCCATTTCTGAGTTGCCGCAAGCCTCTGTTTCAAAGCTAGACTAGGTGCGACGCCATTGATATCAAATAGATTTTTTTTCTCATGCAATTGACACTAATTTTCACAAGAGTTGTTTGCACTTAGCTTCGTACTGGAAGCGAGAGTTTTTAGATATCAGAAATAGCCTATTCACCTTTAGAGGGGTGGCGAATGGTACCTGGAAAAACGTGGGTCTCGGAAAATTTTGGCAGGATCTCGAAATCTCGGAAGCGTTTTTAATAAGTCTCGAAGTCTCGTTTTTGCATGGTTTGTTTTTACTTTTTTTGAGTCTCGAAACTTTTTACCAAAGAGTCTCGGGCTCGGATTTCTAACTAGGATCTCGGCGTCTCAACGAGTCTCGGATTTTACCATTCGCCACTCCTCTTTAGCGCAGGGGAAACGTAGTCGGCCATTCTCCTTTAATAACAGTTAAGCCAGACGCAGTAGAATAAAAGAGTCATTACAAATTGCAAGGGCACCCAACGTCAATTTTCGGAAAATATCTGTTAGGAAGACGAGTTGAGATCTAGAATTTTCGGAACATTTGTTGTAAAATTTCTTGCTTGCCTGCCTCTCCTGGGATTTTCGAACATCTAAAAAATGGTATAATTACCCATTTGTAACGGATTTTTACCCTAAAAAGGTCATCTAGAATTTTCGGGAGCCTCCTTTCTGGCTGAAACTTTCGAAGAAGGTAAGTTTTGATCCCTACAACTTTCGGATCACTAGGAGTTCAGTTAGGAAATCCGAACAGATCAAAAATTGTTAGGGGATAAAAAAATGCCTATATCCACCGTTTTAATACTAAAATACGTTTAACAATGCTTTCTTTAAGTGGTTTTAGACTGTATTCTCGTTGGGTGCCCCTGACATTACAGGCAGGTACAATTTATAGAAAGATCATCAGGAGCTGAAGAGAAATAACGGAAAAAGAACAAAAAATGGAATTTCGCGAATTGGAATAATGGAATAATACCTTTTTGAGGGGTGACGGAATAATGGAATAACGAAAATATATATTATGAGCCCAAGGCCTGAAAAATTTTTCTTCCTGATATCAAAGCATATAAATCTAGCCCCGAAATCTATTTACCTATTTTCATTTGGTGTCCAGTTCCTGCGGTAGAAGACAGGCAAAAAGGCAAAGACTTGAAGAACCTTTAATCTTGTAAGAGGTGGTAGTTGAAGACAGTACCAACGTATGCACAATGAAGAAGCAAATAATTTGGAGCTGTCAGCAGGCAACCAGTGTTCTTTGCCACAGGTATCTGTGACACACAGCTTCCACCTTACATCTCCAAGCCTATCAATGCAGACAGACATGCCTTTTTCAACAAGGGAACAAGATTTTTGAGAGGAAACAGGAATGTGAGAGCCATTTTTTGTTGGGGGGTACTCGCAAAAGTTTTGGATAGGTCTGTGCCACCCAGGGTCAGGATGGGCTTCTGTCAAGGTCCTATACATTATAAGGACCCTCCAATGACATGAACTAATACGGTGACCATTCCTCATACTCTAAGGGTGTGAATACAAAGCCAACAAGGCAAAAATGATAACCTATCTAAGAATCGAGACCTTCAAAAATCATGCCCTGTGAGGGGGCTCATACCTATATGATTGTATAACTCATATATGGGAGAACCCCCCCCCCCTCCCCACTGGGGTAAGGGTTACCCTCATGTGCTAAAAATTAGAGGGGGAGCTTCTAGGGCTGTCCACAAGTTGCTCCAATTTTCTGAAAAAGTTGCTCCAATTTTGTCAAAAAGTTGCTCAAAAGTTGCTTTCAATTTTTTAGTGTAAGAGATAGATTTAACAACTTAAATAAAGATTTAATGAATAGATTTAACTTTGCATGGGTTTCTGATATTATATACATAATAATAATTATATCATACTGACTCATCAATATTGTAAGACTGAGTCTCTCTCAACCCAAATCATATCATGGATTAGTCTGCACTTTTCTTTTCCGAGAGATACTGGCTTTTTCTGGAGTACTTAACCTAGCTCCAGCACTAGCTCCAGCTACTTCTAAAGGATCTGAATATTAATCATCTTCACTCGAGCTTGAATAATCACTCGGCTCCACCATTTTGAATTTTTCAGCATATCTGCTGACCACCTTCGGCTGCTACCACAGGCAAACCACCAGGGGAATAGTGTTTTTAATTTTGTTTACAAAAAGTATTTTACGCAAAATCATGCATAAATTTAAAGCAACTGATGCTTTAAATTAGAACTTGAATGGGCGGTTTTTATAGTTACAAATTGCCTTAAAATAGCAAGAAAATTATTCAAAAAAGAAAAAAGTTGCATGAAATCCTAAAAGTTGCTCGAAGGACTAAAAGTTGCTCCAAATCTGAAAAGTTGCTCAAAAGTTGCCGAGCAACTTATGGACAGCCCTAGGACCTTCTACTATTGTAATTGGCCAGTTTAAGTCTTCATTTGAGACTGGGTAGTTGGGGTAGTTGTTTAATGGAATTTTGGGAAACCTGTCGGACATATGACTAAATTTCCTGTGAAAATTCATAATGGCCAAATATAGAAGTGATAGTAGAGGTACAATGTATTCCCAAAACAATCCCAGAATGCAATTCAACACAACAGCTCAGGAGCGTAGCATCCATATACGAACATAGGCTAGTGTGTGCATGTTGAAACTAAAAATATGGAAAAATATATTATTTTTTATTTCCTGAAGAAGCCCTTTCTACCATTAAATCGGAATGACTGATACATTTTTTGCACTATATTGGTGTCATTGCGTTAGAATTCCCTTTATCTTTTATTATTCCATAATTCTGATAGTGTCACTGGTCTTTTTTTCTCTTGCTGTAACTTACCAACAACTCTGAAATTGAGAACTAACTACTGCATTATCCTGCTTATTAATTTACCAAAAATATCCTGTGAAAAATGCTGGGAATGGCATTTCTGAGACCCTAAAACAGAAATTTTTCTAGGGGAGCATGCCCTTCAGACCCCCTTGGTTGGGCTGTCTTTGATGCTACAACTTTCTTCCCCACGTGCATATACCTTCAAAAATCTCATGCTTCACCCCCGCAGGTGCAATCCAGTCTCTTTTTTTTGTATGACCTCAAAGAGGCCAGTAACAAACAGCATAACCACAATAACATAACCACAATATTATTATTTTGATAAAAAGTCTCAGGAAGGCTTTGTCAGTTCCTTCAATAGTATAAGGGGTTAGGGCTTTGGTGCCTAAAATTAAGCCCCAAGTGACTTCTTCTCTGATACACTGTTAAATTATATCCTTTCAATTTGGTTAACTCACTTCTGAATCAAAGGGAGAATTTAATATTAGACCAGGAGTCACTTAGAGCCTCACTTCCATGTACAGAGTACCCCTCCAAAAATTCATGGAAAAAAATTTTCTTTTGTCACCTCAGCTTTCCTGGACATACCCAAGTAATCAAAATAACCTACAGATATGGTTTAGATGACTGTGGTGCTTCACTTGGTAGGCCTGTGTAGGGTGATTTTTTCCTCCTCTTCCTTAAACCTAAGATCTGCTTATTCCGTGCATTTATACTTCTGTAGAATACACGATAAAAATAGTATAAAAATTTGGCTATGCTACATGGACCTACATGATTCAGATGATTAGCATGGATAAAAATTACTTTTTTGTAATGAATATCAAATACAGTAGAACCCCAGTAACTCGAACTTGGATAACTCGAGCTCCTCGCTAACTCAAACTAAGTCCCATTTCCCTACTCTTGGAATTGAACCTACTTTTTAGTCATTTTTATTTTTTATTCGGATAACTCAAGCTCCCCATTAACTTGAACTAAATTTCATTTCCCTTGATCGAAATTTACCCCGATGACCGAACTTGAATTCTGGTTCTTGCAATTCACCATGGATGCCATCCCATTATCCTCCTGTCATGTTCTTGGTAAAAAAAAAAAAAAAACACTGAATATAATGGAGGTATCAAATGAATGGTTAATTTCAGAGGCAATCTACCATAACTGCAATCTAGTTGCAACATTTGGTCGTTCACCACACAGAAAAATTGTCACAATTTAATACGACAGACTTCTGAACCATTAATTAGACAAGTGACAACTTTGTAAAAATTGAGGTCTCAGTGAGTTGAAAATAGAGAGCGCCTTTTTGTTTCTTACAAAACTGTTTTGCAAGCTATAAGAAGATGTACCAACCCTGACAACATATATATAAGAAATCATAAACTGGGCGTAGTCGATTTACAAGTTAACCCTTTAAACCCTAAGATCAAAATGTGAATTGTCATTTGTTACTCCTATTCATTTCATACAGAAGTAGTGGGGAGAGGTTGATAAAATATCAAGCAAATTCATCTTTTGTGATCATGTCCCTAATTCTCATGACCACTCTGTTTTACAAAGTACTGGCATTACAAGGAGAAATTTGATGCTGATCACTCTTAGGGGTTAAAGGGTTAATTCAAGTACTAACTGTACTATCATAAGAAATAGAATGATTGCATAAACGTGTTAACTTTTAATACAGTTTCTAATGAGATATGTTTAATTTCCACTGGGTTGTTGTATACTGACATGCTGAAGAATCAGTAAACTATAAACTTAATTTTAATAACATGAAAAAATGTTTTTTTTTATCTACCCCGATAACTCGAACCCCCACTAAGATGAACTGTTTTTCGTCTCCCAAGACAGAGTTTGAGTTACCAGGGTTCTACAGTACTGTAAATCCTTTAAGATGAGATCCTTTGATTGCGATGATTATGGACAAGGTACATGTACCAGTATACAGCTGTTTTGAGAAAGGTTGTCAGAAAAAGTGCACGCGACAATCCCGAAAGGTATTGTGGGTGGTTTTGTCTGCCCTGTTCTCCAAAGAAAATTGAAACAATAGCACGAGAGGCCACGGGCATATGTTTGCGAGTGCTAATGGAAAGCAAAAAAAGTAGGTTCGACAGCTATACAGTCGTTAGGAACAGTGTATTGATCATATCCCATATTACCTTTCGGGATTATCGTGTGCATATTTTTTTTGACAACCTTTCTCGAAATAGCTGTATATAAATGTACTTGCCAACATGTATTTATTTCAGGGTTTGAATTATAGCAGGTTGTGTTATATTTTAACATTTTAATTACCTCTTGATTATCTCGCTTTTCCAGTCAAAACCTTCTCCTTTTGTTTCCTCAAAAGTTAAAGAATCCCTGACTTGTTTGGGAAGTTTGAAAAGCAATGGTTTCCACAGTAAGCTAAAAGTGTAAAAGGAAAAACTTTGTTAGTTTGTTCAACTGTTTTACAAGGCTTACCTTCAACAAGATAAAGAGAAGTTTCTACAGCTACCTGTATCCACCTACCTAGCTTGAATTTCAGCCACCTTCTCTGCTCGCTGAATCACTTAAGGGGTGAGGCCTCTCCAGCGTGCAAAGAAAGTCATGTTCGATAGCCCGGGGCTAGTGGATTTTGCTATCAGGCTAGTGATTTTTGTTCGCAACTTGCCCGACGGGCAAGTGCTGTTTTTTTGGGGAAAATTAAATTATGGAAGGATTGTAATCAATCCTCTAATAAAGAAGGGTTTTGGGGCTAGTTGAAATGACTTGTGGGCTAGTTCATGCTAGCTGCAGCTTCCCCAAATGGCAGGCTGTAAAACTGACTTTCTTTGCATACCCTGCCTCTCTCTGCTCCCTGAATGACTTAGTGAGCAGGGGAGGTGGCCAAAATTCAGGTTACTTCCTACTCAAACAGAGTTAATATTGAAGAAAAAGAAAATGAATGGTTCCCAAAAAGAGAAATAAGGTGGCTTAAGGGGATGTTTTTGCATGGAGCCCTTCAATTGCTTGTATTATTATGAGTTATGTGTGGGATAGTGTATTGGTGTTTTGACTTGAAAATTTGGGGCACTCAGTGGAAAAGTTATTATTATAAATGGGGTTATCAAACTCTTTATTACTCAAATGGCAATTTAGGCTGAATACTCTTGAGTCAGTACATACTTAATCACCTTTCCTTTGTAATTATGGTCCACTGATGGCACACTTGAGCACAAACTAACAATTCAGTGGGACTCAGGTATCTGAATATCTTTAAAAGAAGTTCATCTGGAAGTCTAAAAACAGATCATATACATCCATATATACAGCATAAATATTACAGGCACAATTTATTTCTTTAAATTATAAAAGAAACACAATGAAATAATTTTCCTGAAAGTGATATGAGCCATTCCATTTAATATCCCAAGCCCCCATCACCCATCCCTTGAGATGTGATTTTCTGAGGGGGGTTTGTCTGAGGACTCTAAGGGGTTGCTGGGTCAGCACCTGTGATCTTTCGAATACTTCTAAGGGGTATGGGAATTTAAAAGAAATGGGCTATTTTCAGTGGCGTGGTGGGGAGTGGGCGGTGGGGGGTGGGGGGTGACTGTTTAAGTACTCTTGTTCATTATTAGGGGTGATGAATGGTCCATTAAAATTTTTAACTGCTCGCACAATTTTACCTTTGCTCAATTTGCTCACAAAATTTAAATGAGTGCTTGCTTGCTCGTGCTCCCCAAATTTTTGCGTTGCTCGCAAGCTTGCAAAGCAAATTTTGTATTTCTGCTTGTGCTCACAAAAAAATCGCAGTGCTCGGCATGCTCGCGAATGCTCGCAAAGACCATTCGTCACCCCTTTTATTTTCTGAGGTGGCAGTAGTCTCATGATTGCACCTACTATCACGGGCCGGGGGTGTTGTGGCAGTATAACTCAATGAAATGGCCCTGTGTTAAAGATCCCAAACATAAAATGCAGCTGTACTAGAATAATAAACACCTTCTAAGGTCCACGGCTTTAGTTTTTAGAAGAGTAAGCACTTTTCCTGTTGTTTTTTTTGAAGGTTTTGCTTCCACTACATTTTTCCTAGTAAAATAGAATACATGATTGTATTACAAGCTAGTAATGTTAAACGTTATGATTTTAAAAGATCTAATTCACTATATTATCGAAAGTAGCAACTGATTGTTACTAGAATGGAGAAGTATATTGTTATTTCAAATCTTTTTTTTTTTAATTAATCACAATGTTGCCCGTGACAACACCAGGTCTTCGACTCAAAAAAAGTGGAGATCACGGCTACATTCAAGAATTACCTTTCCTTGGAAGGCCCCGAAGTACATTCAACTGACCGTTTAGATTTCAAATATGAACTAAGATGTTTTTGATGCTGAGACATCGGTCAAAACAGGTCGAAACACTTATTGTTTTGTCCTTGAAATCCAAGTTAGATCTGCCGCCATCTTTTATCCTGCACTACCGAGTGAGGCCTGGCACTAGATGTTAAGCTTGGCGTCTCTTGTCAATCGCTTTACAAACATCAAACATGGCGGACACGGAGAAAGTGCAAGTGAAGCTTGAAGATGGAGACCCTCAGAGCGTCCAAGATTTGACGGGATTTGTACCATTCCACATTCAACGTATTGTTAAATCCTTAAACTTAATTTTTGCTGATATCTGTTCATGTGTTTCACTTGCAGACGCGGAATTACGACTGTCTTGATTTCAGCTTTTCGAAAAATTGATATTTGCATGAAGGCTTAACTTAAAACTTATTTATAGTTTAATGAATTTTTTTGAGACTTAAAATGACAGTGGCTTTGCCGTTTTGCTTTTGCTTCGTTTTTCTTTCTTTCCAACAGGTGCAAACGCTACTGCAGCAAATGGTAAGAGAGAAAGTTGAAACTATTGTCTTTATTTGGTTCCGGTTAATTCTACATCGTTTAACTTTTTCTTTGTTTCCCGTTTACAGCAAGACAAGTTTCAACAGATGTCAGATCAAATCATAACAAGAAATATCCTTTACATTAGTTGATTCCCTAACTTGAAGTGAATTCTTCTCTTTAATGACTAGCCTAGCATTCAGTGTTGTCGTGGTTGACATATTGCAGCGTACTGTTTTGACCCGCCATAATTTCACTTTACGTTGTTGCCACAAATTGAAAGTTTTGTTTGTACAGCGAATCGTTTGGTTACAGTATATAAATACACTGATACGTCGAAGACGTGTCTTACCAACGCTGGAATTTGCAAGTGTTCGGTATTATAAACTGAAAATGTAAATGATTCTTTCAAATGCTAAATACAAGTGAGGAGGTATTGTTTAATGCGTATGATCACTTTAATAAGATTATTTCCTGTACGAAAATGTTGTTTATTTAGGGAGTAGAAAATGATGACAGGTATTTAGTAAAAAATACATTCAAACCTCTATTAACGGGCTTCTCCTCCAAAAGTGGCCTTTTTTTTTTATCTCAGGAGATACATTCACCCTTACTTCAACTGTTTCAGCCCCAAGAGTGATCAAAATCAACCTTCTCCTATAAGCTATCAATACAGGGTGTTTAGAATTTAGTAAATTGATCACAAAAGTGGAAAGTGTTTGTTCTTTTATCAAATTCACTGAACTGATTTTGTAAGGAAATATATAGAGGTCAGTCTGGAGTTTGTCTGTGGAAATTGGGGCTAAATAGTACCTGAGGAATGAGCAGAGAAATTCCATACTGATGACATCTCACTATACCCAGATTTGAGTATTGCTTTGATTGGAAGAAGCAAATTTTTAGCCAATCAGAAGCACTACTCAGATTTGGGTAGTTATGTCTCGTCACTTCTCTGCTGCTCATTCCTCGGAGGTCATTGTGCAGGGAAAGCAGTAATGGCATTGCGAAATGTCAGCTGTTTTCTCAGGCTAGGTGGATAGCTCATCCAGCTTTTGAAAATGTTGGATAGCCTATCCATCGGATATAGAGGATATTAGGCCTGTTTCGAACGTCGTGCTACTGCCGTGCTAAGCTGGCTCGACTGTAGCTCGACTGCAGCACGACACACAAGCATGACTTGGTTTCAGACATCAAATTTAATTCAGTCGAATAGAACGACTGTTGCCGAAAACAAAACACATTAATAAAGAAATGGCTCAGCAAACTTTTAAATGTATTCTAATAATGCATTTGTAATTTATGAATTGAGTTCGGTGTGGCAGGCGATAGCATGACGTTTGAAACCAAGTCAAGCTACTGCCGTGCTAAACGGCAGTAGCTTGACTTGGTTTCAAACATCGTGCTAGTGCCGTGCTAAAGTTGAATTTAATTCGATCAATTGAGTTCGGCACGGCAGTAGCACGACGTTTGAAACGGGCCTTACATGGCCGCACGGAGATATGAAATTTCTCTTCGAGTGTTGACAAATATATCACAAGTGAGCACAGCGAACGAGTGAAATATTTTTCAATACAAGAAGAGAAATTTCGTATCTCCAAGCGCAGGGGCGTAGCTGGGGGGGGGTCCTGGGGTGCCCGTGATCCCCCCCCCCATATTTTCATCAACGGCTCTTGTCTTTAGTTAATAAGGGCCTTCATGCCGTGATAATACGACTGAGCCCACTGATACACGAGAGAAAGCAGCGGTATAAACCATATATAGTCGGCGATCCCCGGATGGTGATCTGCTGAGTAGTCTCTGTGACCCCCCTTTGAAAAATCCTGGCTACGCCCCTGAGGTGGTCATGTAATGTTCTATTTATTATGTAAACACCAATGAACTACCAATTGGTGTGAAAGGCGCAATTTATTTTGAAGCCAAAGCAACGGTGATATTTTCACGTGAAGATATCAAGTTTTCGCGTGAAAGCTCACCTGTTATTTCATTGGTGTTTATATAATAAAAATCAATATCCTACAGATAAGTATTCAGGAAACCAATAACATTATCATAGGGAACCCATGCTCTTATTTGTAATCTGGAAATGGAAATTAAAGAAGAGATAAAATCTCACCTGTTTTGTTTTATTCTTGAATTTGCTGTGGTGTGAAGTGAAATGGAAGTTGTTTTACGATGCGAAAACAATGTTCAAGTCGATGCTTTAACTGTTGTTGATTTCACAATGCTTTATGTGGTTTGGCTCGCATTTCACTGTTGGTGTCACGCGCTGGTTATTGTCTCGCGTTTCATCGTTGGTTATTAATTTATTATTTAACACTTTGAATTAATGATAATAAATAACTGTCTCTTGAATTGTTAATAAATTAATAACCAACAATGAAATGCGAGATGATAATAACAACCCACGTGTGACACCAACAGTGAAATGCGAGCCAAACCACATAAAGCATTGTGAATTCAATTCAGTTAAAGCGTTAACTTGAACATGATTTTCACATCATAAAACAACAACTCCCATTTCAATTCACACCACAGCAGACTCGAGAATGAAACAAAACAGGTAAGATTTTATCTCTTATTTAATTTCCATTTGCAGATTACAAATAAGAGCATGGTTTCCCTATGTTTAACCCAGTGGATAGTGGTATTCACTCTTTAAACAACTGGGACCAGGACCCAGTTGTTCGAATGCCGAATGGCACTAACCTAGGGTTAAATTTTAACCTGGGCTTCTTTTTTCTTTTCATCAAAAGCGCTCTCTTGAATAATTTTCTATATTCTTTTTAAAGTATCCAATCATCAAATTGTAGGCAAAGAGGATTAAACTGAATTTGTTCTTTAGCTCTCATATCTGAGATCAAATTTCGCACTAACCATGGGTCATCTTAACCCAGCTTCAAACAACCTGGGCCCAGTTGTTCGAACGCTGGTTAGCGGTAATCCCGGGTTAAATTTTAACCTGGGATTCTTTATCTTTTGATCAAAAGCACTCTTTCGGATAATTTTCTCTATTCTTTCTAGAGTATCCAATCATCAAATTGTAGGCAAAGAGAATTAAACTGATTTTGTTTTCTAAGCTCTCATATCTGAGTTCAAATTTCGCACTAACCCTGGTTTATCTTAACCCAGCTTCGAACAACTCGGCCCTGGTGGTTAAAATAACTCCCCCTTCCCTCCCCTTCACAGCACTGTAACATCCTTAACCATTGTCACTTGATGATATGAGTACAAGGATTGACGACTTAGAAAGGAACATTGGTGAACTGATGAACCAAGCTGGGGTAGATGAACCAGAAAAATGACGCAGCAAGTTATTTGAAGCAGAACGTCCATAGGATTATGTACTTAGAAAAAATGAAAAGACTGGTTTTATACAATATTTTCAAACTTGAAAGCATTAATTATTATTCGACCAGAACGTGTTTTTTTTTGTAAAATAGCCAGTAGTAATCCCGTAGCTATTTTTTTTTCCTCTGACAGTTTTTGTCACCTTAACGCGATTTGCAATCAGGCATCACAACACTTGTAATAGTTTGTAATAGAAACAGTACTGAAATTAAATTGTGGAGCTGGGCTATGTTGCCTTTAATTGCTTGTGATTCTTTACCCTTACAGCAAGGAGCCCAGAAGTGTGGCTGCTTATTGAGTAATTCATGTTGTTTCGTACAGATTTGATCCAATCAGAAGCAAGCTGGAAACTGTCCTCCACTTCTGATCGGTTAATGTCTGCATGAAAGAATGTGAGCTAATTAAAAGAGGTCACACTTTTGAGCTCCTTGCTGTAGGTGGTCAATGCTTAGAGATTAAATTATTGGTTTCAATGAAATTGTTGTGGACTTATTTTTCCTTTAATTTTTTTTTAATTTAGAATAAACACAGCAACAGTTTGGTAGCCTGCCTGGTAGCTATAGGCTTTTAGGGAAGGGGATAGAAAGAAGAGACAGGGTCTATACTGCCCCACAAAAATAATTTCAAATTCCTGAGGGAGGAGTAGGCCTCAAAGACCAAAAAATGCAAACAAAGTGCGTGAATCTTAATTAAAAGTTCTGGAGGGGAAGGGGGAGTGATGTGAATCCAGAATGCCAGTCACACAGACTAACAGTTTGGTCTTATTGGAATATGTTGTGGGTGTATTAATACATCTCCCACCCCCCCCCCCCCCCCCCCCCCACCTTGCACACATATATACACTTCTTCTCCTTGGCTGACTCTCTAATAGTATTCAGTGTACATTCACGTTTGGCTGTAGGGTGTATTGAAAACAAAGACCCCAAAGAATAGGGTAAGGAAACTGAGTTAATCAAGGTCGGTTTGCCCAGTATAATGACTTAAATGGAACCTTATTCACTCAGTTTCCTAAAACTAATCAACAAAGTTCAAAGTAATTCGGCAGCGGGTCTTTGTTTTTAAGACACCCTTGGCTGTATGCATACATAGTGTATAACATCCAACAGAGTTTTAAACACGTACTTCTTGATCCCTTCCTACATCACTATCATACCAGGCTATGACAATAAAGAATGAACACTTTCCCTGATAAAAGATTTATTTCATACATCTTGAGTAAAAAATATCAACTGAAGGCAAAATATTACGTTAAACAAAGAAAAGAAAATTTTATAACAACTATCAATTTAGAGTTGACGTAAACAAGGGTTCACTAGCATTTTGCTGCTTCAAAGTCGTTTTGCTACAAATGTTTAGTACGAGCGGTCTCATCGATAAGCTGTGTTTCTCTGAAAACAATAAAACCTCCGAATCGAGATTCTTGGGAAATGAAAGACAAAATCTCGTCAATCAAATTTTACACGACGATTTCCAATGAATTCGATAAAGGAATTCTTACCATGGCAGGGCTGCGATGGTCAAATTTCCGTTTACAGATTCATTCAATTTTGCAGCGAGACTAATTGCGTCACAGACCCGATTTCCGCCGCTCTCCCGGGTCCGGTCTTGTTCCACCACGAGCAGAGAGGAGCGCGGACAGCACCTGATAACCGAGCCTAATTGCGTCAGCGGCGTCCGAATTTGTTAAGAGGGCCTTACCGCTCACAAAACACTGGAGACTTCGGCCCTGTCCACTCGTATCCGTTATTTTTTTTCTCTGGTTTGGCCTACTATCTTCACGTATCAGGTGAAAACGGTCACAGAAAACGCATCTTTTCAAAAACGCTCTCCAGAGTGGAGATTTTTGAAAACGCTGGCTACTCGTTTGCGTGTGGATGGACGAAAACGGAGGTTTTCGAATACGATGACGTCATCCATCATATACTTCTGGCAAGACGCATGCTCAATAAGGGAGGCTATCGTTTTTGCATCGCGTTTAGCGTTTTTATATGGAAGGGCGAAAATGATTCGAATACGCTACGTGTGGATGCGTGTGTTTTTTTTTTTTGGAAAAAGGAGGATATGTGTGGACAGTGCCTAAATCAATGAATCCATGCTGTGTGTGGATTCAACAGATAATTCTCTTGACAACGTCTTTGGATAAGGCCAAAAAAATCATAATTATGCACTTCAATCAATTATACAACAACTCAACGTGTGATAATAATTAATAGAAAAAAATTTCCGAACTTAAGAAATAAATTAAAGTACATCTTGATCATCTGCATCTTTCGGCTTTGATTAAAAAATTTTCACCATAAGCATATAATTTAAAATTTCCTTCTTCTCTTCAGCTATGCTACTTGATTCAAGGGTTCTTCACAATTAAACGGCTCGTCACTGAAAAACAGAAGAAAGCGAGAATGTTAGTTTAGTTTTCTGTTATTATAAATCTACTGGTTTGAAAGCCCTTTACGTTGCAATTTCACGTGCCTGTAACGTGCTATCAAGCACGTGCCGATCAGGATAGTACTGCACGCAGAGGTATTACTGCACGAAAATTTCTCTTCTCGTCAGTTTGACGTAACGTGTTCTGGCGGCGAATAACCATGAGGTCGTTTCAAGAGGGCACTCAAGTACAAGATTCAGCCTAAAAGGCCGGGAGGGAAGGGAAAAGGGCAGATTCCCTCGGGCATTGCCCTTTTCTTTAATTTCTCACTCCTCTCATCCTTGCCTTTTAGCGAACCAACGTGGAAACTGGGCATGAAGGAAAGTCACCGTACGAAGCTTAAAATAGTGCAGAAAATAGGGAACCATTTCCTTCTGCTGCCACACAATTCTTTTAAACCTTTAATTTTTACTAAATTTCGTTATCACAAGCTTTAGATTCTGAGACGAGGACGACTACCAATAATAATAACAATAACAATAATAATAATAATAATAATAATAATAATAATCACAAGCGTTTAGCTGAACTCCTGTCAGTCAAGAAAGGCGAGGATTACTCGACTACGATGTTTTGGATTAGAAGCAAAGTCTCATTCGCCATTCTGAGAACATCCCTCTTATGCTTAAGGGGATCGCGTTCATTGAGGAGAGTAAATCTGAACCTAAAAGAGATGGATTTTGACATCGAAAGAGGACTTTTAGGACGATAGATTTTGATTTTAGTGTGCTTTTTTTTTTAATGAAATGACTTGTTAAATAATGAATTCTTTTATTTTAAAATTATTATTATTATCATTATTATTTGAAATGAACCGTTTTTTAATGGAATTTTTTTTTCGAATATATGATATTTTTTAATGGAATGATTTTTTTCAATCGAAATGAAGTGTTCTTTTTTAATGAAAAGGAATAATGTACAAGATGCTTTGACTGAATAGTTTTTTAAATGAAATTAACTGTAAAAGGGATTTCTATAGTTAGATTAGTATTAGTATTCGAATATTTTTTTTTTAATTGAAATGAATTTTTTAATTAATCCGAATTAGGTGGTTTAATTTTAATCGAAATGAATTGTAAATAGCACTTGTACAGTTGTACTGGATAGCCCTTTTTTAGCGAAATTGTAAATAGGATTTTGTGGTTAGCTTTCTTATCAATAATAATAATAATAATAATAATAATAATAATAATAAGAGAGTTCTTTTTACAGATGGCCTATGTCACATAATGTGGTTTTTAATAGGGCACTGCATAAAAACTAAAAACTACAGTCCTAAAAATAACAAAATATTAGAATAGATGAACTAAAAAATGTCACAGTAAGCGAACTTATTGAGTTTTATAATGTTTAAGAAATGACATTTTAAAAGCATAAGCATTATAAGGTAGGCATTTCATGTCTTCTGGAAGAGAAATTCAGTCCGTCTACCAATACGAGATTTTTCTCAATACTGAGTATTGCTCACGCGTGAACCAGCGACATTTTTCGCTAAGAGCCAGGCAAAGGCTACATTTGCGAACACAAACCTGTACACTAGAGACGTAGTAGTCATGGAAGTAGCACAGTATCGCTAATGGCTGGCCAACGATTATTGACAACCACACCACTATATTACTGTAATTGGGATAGCCTTCAAGAAAATACTTCACAAACACATGAAGGGGAACCTGGAGAGAAATCAGAAAGAATAAGAACAATCATAGTTAGTAGTCTACCAACTATGGAACAATAATATCAACAACGATAAAGATAACTGTAAAGACAACGGTTACTTTACTAGACACCTTTTACCGATTCGAGCAAAAGAAGAGATTTGACTCAAAGTTAGCGTGCATAACAGGCACTTTATGAGCTAAGCGAGGAGGACGCGGCGTTTTCCGCGAAGCGCGAGACGAGCGCGAATGCCGCGTTCGCCTTGCTTGGCTCATAAAGCGCCGGTTTTGCAGGCTACTCAAAGTTTTTTCGCGTATACTCGAAAAATATGCACCCTGGAAAGCTTCATTGTCCTTTTTTTTGGCACCAGAAAAGTTAGCACGGTTATTTGTAATGAGACAGGTTAAGCCCTCTCACGATCGCACTGACTTGTTCCATTACGGTATTCTCGCTAATCTCGAGAATCGTTTGTTTTCAGAAAACGTCTAGCGTGCGTAGCAAGCGTTTCCAATCTTTGTTGCTCTCGTCCCAACTTTCTCGACGAACTCGCGCGGAAACGCTTGCTACGCAAGCTAGAAAACGTGATTGGACCATCTTCCAAGGGTTCTAGTTTGAGTGTCCGCATTGTAAAAAAAGACTAATGAATTCCTCACAAACAAAAGTCTCACCGTGAAAATATAAAAATAATAATAATATAATATAATATAAATAAATAAATAATAACTTACAACACTATCGTCATACCGTCATCTTGGATTTAAAAAAAAAGACCATTAAATTTCAATTATTATCATGATTGTTTTTTTCGCATTTTCCTGAAGAATTACTCAATAATGGACGTTAGACACCTTACCTGTGAAAGCATTGCTAAGAATGCCCAGAATCGGAACAGTCTTAAGGGGACACTCACTAAAAACTGCAAAAAAAAAAAAAATGTTATTTAGTAGCATCTCATGGATTTCTTTAGAGGATAAGTGAGTTCGTTAAGAGCCTTATCGCTAACCAGTCAATAGATATCATATTTCTAAGAAATAGAACATAAACGTTTTCTTTGCTTTACCAGGGCTGGAAAGAAGTCCCATCCTGTAGCCCGAGACAAGTAGATTTTCTTGTTATATCCACATACAAATTCTCCAAACTGATCTCTATTCATTTCTTTCAAGAATAAGTTGAGGGAATTTGATAAAAGATCAAAGCATTTTCCTTTAGGTGATCATGTCATTAATTCTCATAACCTAATCTCTTGCCATTGTATGGATATGGTTAGGAGAAAATTGATGTTGGTCAACATTGGGACATAGGGTCCAGGCAGGTCATCCTCTAAAACAAAATCATTAACTAAGACGAGCAAGAAGTGGCACCAGGTGAGCAAAATGTGAGAGCTCGACTTACCCAAAGGACTAGCTCGAATTCAAGTTTTTTTTTTTTTCAGTCCTGGCTTTTCTTAGCCTGCGAACGGCAGACGAGGAGGAACGATTTTTGTCGCTGATTCGCAGACGTTCCTTCTCGCGAAACGTCCCTCAACGGCGATGAGCGAGGAGAAACGTCTGCAATTCGCAGGCTAGGCATTTCTACACTCAAAACATTTTTTTTTTTCTGGCAGAGAGCAAAGACGACACAAATTAAAAAAACTTTGATTATGATAACAGCTGTCCCCAAAGCAAAGCGAAAACCAACAATGTTTCATTGGGAAGTGAGGTGAATTTGTCTCTTTTAACGCTTCTAATCTATAATAAACGTAGCAAGCTTTAAAATAAACGTAGTATACCTCGTGAAAAAATGCTGAAAGCAGAAATACGGCGATCTGAGCTTGTATAGAAGAGTAACCAGACTTTAACATTGGAAGATAAAGATGCCTGAAAGATGAAATAAGAATTATTATTAAATTTAGATAGTAATAGGCCCTTTGCAGCTTGCCATTCACGTGGTAAAAAACCGCCATGCTGGGACGCAAACATTCTCGGAGACCCAGGGGCAGTGAGTCGGGTCGGGAGAAAAGGCGGAAAGTTTTCAAGTACGGGCGAAAGAGCCCCTAGGTACCGACTCTCACCGAACTATTTCCAAAAATTCAAGCAGATGCCGGCTCCTGATTTGGCACAAAAAATGCTATGTATTATTGTGCCCAATCGGCGAACAGTCTCTCCTGAGCTCTTTTTGTGAGTTCGTACACGACCACTTTTTGCCGTAATCACGGCTTGTCGGGATCATGCACCAAAGAAATGCACGCAGTCAGAAAGCTTTCAGTTTGATATAAATCCCCATTTGAATTCAAAGTACTGTCTGCCCGAAAACTAAAGACGCTTTTCCAAAAATACAAGCTTGAGCTTATGAAAGGTATTCTCGCCTGACATCGGTCACGTCTTGCGTAACTATTAGGGAGTTTTTAAAAGATACCATGACGGCTGACGGCTGACGTACAGCCACCAAAACGTCGCATGGAAAAGTGAATTCACATTTTTTTCATTCTCTATCGTGATTATTCCAACTCGCTTACTTTGTCAAACGCAAGCGAACTCTTCTGGAGCTGAATTTGTATCAGCCATATCCAAGTTCATGAAGAGAATGAATTTTGTCATTGCTTGTTTACATTGTAATCCGTCAAAACAGAATATTCTCGGGCAAATTGAATTGCTCCTGATGATAGCACCCCGAACGTTTTTTCGACTCATCGGTTGTTCCTTCGTTTCTGGTTAGGAAAGTAAAAAACAAAAGTTTCCCTTGCGCGCACAAGCTTCTTGAACGAACCGGGCAAGTGTGGCGAGACAATAGCCGTCGTGTACGAACTCAGGAAAAGATCTCAGGAGAAACTGTTCGCCGATTGGCCATAACAATACAAAGCATTTTTTGTGCCCAATCAGGAGTCGGCATCCGCTTGAACTTTTGGAAATAGTTCGGTGAGAGTCGGTACCCAGGGGATCTTTCGCCCGTGCTTGAAAACTTTCGTCCCGCCTTTTCTCCCGACCCGACTCACTGCCCCTGGGTCTCCGAGGATGGGACTTACGAGTGATCAGCGCGTCGGACTCGCAATACGGCAGTCCCGGGTTCGCTCTGGCCACTTGCTGGATTTGTTGTCGGTCGCTCCGAGTTGAAATTTTCCACCACGCTTGTAAATAGCCAACTGGTTGCCTCCTGCCAGTTGGAGTTTTTAATCCTATTTTGTTGAATTATTTGTTTCTAAGTGTTTGAGTGGAGTGCCTGTAAAACAGCTGGATAAGCTAAGTGCACTTTCCACTATAAACAAGCCTTTAAGCCTTTAACCCTTTTTATCATTAAATTTAGGTAGTAATTACACTGACGTATCTGCTTCCTTGAGACAATTGAAACAACCTGGAGGAATCAGTTTAGAAAGGAATAAAATCATAACATTATCATTCCAATACAATTCAAGGACAAAATAATGATTTATCAATTTACTTATGTCCAACAATGGCCTGGCTTAACATGCTAACAACGCATCAAAGATCATAATGGACAAGAACATTTCACTTGTAAGCTGTCTCCGCAGCGTCGAGTCCAAATCGCCCAAATTTGACACATTTTACGTAGGGTGGACTTCTACTATCACATAATTTTTTACGCACGTAAATTAAATAGAGGCAATGTGTGGAAGGTCGCGAGTAAACGTTTAAGTTGTACCTCGCTCAACTTTAACGTTTACACACGGCCTTTCGTACCTTTTATTTACGCGAGTAAAAATTGCGCGACATAGGAAATCCACCATAAAACAATAGACATCATTTCGAGGTTTCGAAAACAAACAGACAAACAAACAAACTTCACATCCTCCGTTGCATTTTTTCTTCAAACTGACACTGCGACACAAAGGAAACATGTTTTTCTACCACCCACGTCCTCACTGGCGTTTAATCATTTAGCTCACGTCCTAACCAACACTGAGATATGAATCCAAGAGTTCGCCTATTACACAAACCTTCTTGCCCAGCGGTGAACAGGGATGTTCCAATTCTGCCAGAAATAAGCTACATTCGGGGAATTCCTACAAAATTTAAAAAAATGCAATTAAGGTTGTTTATTAAGCACCTTCATCGTTTGTTTGGTATTTGCTTCTTATATCTTCAGGTAGCTTCAGTTCTAACTGCACTGTGGGAAGGTCCAGCCTAGCCTCCCAGGCAACGTTCTTTTGGCCCGTCACGCAATCCTCCCCTAAGAACGTCTGGGTGAGAGGCAAGGTCCAGTCTAGTACTGTGGTGACCACTGGTGGCCCAAGCTCAGTATAAGATTTCATTCATTAATACATGTGGTTTCATACAGAGCTTGCGCCGCCTGTGTGGTGAAAAATTGCGCTGAGATATACGGACAATGTCAAAGCAGTTTTGTAACTTCACAGGTGAAATTATAAATTAACGCTAAAAATGTCCCGCCGAAATTGAGGAAAACTTTAATTATGACCTTTGCACCTACCACACCCACTCCCCCACCCCCTTCCGCCCGCCCCAAATGGATTGGATCTACCCACAATGTACTTGAAGCTGATCACTGTTTTTTCCATTTGCACATCTCCTATAATAAACCTTGTTTGCCTCCCAAAATTTTTCATACCTTTGTTTTTCTTTTCTCCTGGGTATTACTGTCCCCACAGGAGAAATTGAAAACAATGCTTAAGCACAATTTTTTGGGGGAAACAAGGTGTATTATAGGAGATGTGCTATTGCTTCTTATATCTTCTGAGCTAACCGCCGCCCGGTTAGCTCAGTTGGAATAGCGCCGGTCTGCTGAGCGGGAGGTCGTGAGTTCAAACCCCGGCCGGACCATCAACCAAGGTCTTTAAAAAACTGGTGAGATCATGCTTGCTGTGAGCCTTTCTCAGTTCAGATGATCGCGTCATTGGGCGGTGACGTTAAGCCGTTGGCCTTGTCTCCTTCATCCTGGTATTTCAGTCTGAAGGGGACGTAAAAGAACCCGTGACATTGTTCGAAAAGAGTAGGAGACGTAGGCCCCGATGTCATGGTCTAACTGACCTGTGCCGTCATCGGTCTGGGTGGGCGAGGTGTGATCAAAACATGGACTGAAGTGGCAGCAAGAGTGCGCCTTTACTTGCTGACGTCCGATCTCACCTCTCTGGTTCCTCCGTAATTCAGCCATTGGCTGCAAGTGAGGAAAGTTGGCACCGTTTATCCATCTATCTCATCTATCTCTATCTATCCATAGTCGGCCGCCCCCAGTTCATCCCCGTTTTAAAAATCTGTGCCAAGAGTTTTATTTAGAGGCACATCAAACGTTATCGTTAACCCTGTTATCATGCAGCAAACCATTCTCATACTCTAAGAAACATGCTTTAGGTACCACGGCTGGACAACAACCTTGCGAAATAAAAACAACAACAACAAACTCACCACCAATCCCTGTAAAAGGTTCTATCACCAAATCTGAGCACCTCCGCGATTATGTTTAGACCGCTATGAAAGAATGTGTAAAAGAACAACAGCCAAATCAAGTGATTTGGCACCTAGAAAAAAGAAATGTACACGGAAAGATGTCATTTCTTTCGGTATATTGCAAGAGTAATGTAAAATAAACATAACCACGTAAGTTATATAGGATAGGAGTCATTGGGTTTTACTTTGTTTGTAAGTATTTCGTTAATCAAATCCCAAAACCTACGGATGTTGTAGGGCATTATACAGCGTGACGTTTTCGTAACGTTCGCACCACCCCTCCTCTTGGCCTTGCGCGTTAGCAACCCACTTACAAACGAAACATCCAGAAACCAAAAAAAGAATGTTAAGGTTTTCTTGATTGTCATGTTGGTGGATTACGGAGTTCTGTTTTGACGAAATATGAAATGCAAGGATCGTTTGGAGAAGTTTTCAATGGTTTTAGATGCCACATGCCCTGTCGCCCTACAGATCGTTGTCACATGACGTCGCGGCGACCATATTGGTGTAAAAACAATAAAACAGCGGCCATGTTGATGTACAGAAAAATGCTGTGGGGATCGAACTCTTTTCTCAAGTAAAAATTTCCTTTTGTTCCAAGAAATTTGCATAGCTACCGACCACGCGAGTGAAAACGATCTGTACCGTGAAAGGTGGGAATAGTCTCTGACAATGAAGCATGGTAAAAAGATGAAGGGTTATAGTCGAATCAGCTTGTGGTAATTCATACTTACTGCTAGTTTCATAAGTCTCTCAGAAATCCTGCCAAAGTTCATTTCCTGTTAACATTAACAACCAAAAACCCATTGTTAACATTGCAACTTCAAATGTTCAAACGGAAAGGTTTTTGCGCTAATTTTGTCACAAAGCTTTCTCCGACTGAACATTTTTGCAGATAAAGGATTTCAGTATTGCAAAACATACAACATACAACAATTATCATAATGCTCATCAAATTTATCTATGCATGGTGACCCCCCACTGGACAGAATATCTCCTGATGCGTTTCTAAGCAAAAACGTTTGCTCCACAAACAAATTGTCTTTACCAAGCTGAAGGGCAGAGAAAAGGTCTCTTCTTAAAATGTGGGTTACACGATCCGGCATTCAAGGGTAAGTAGTAACCCTGTGCACTGAGTACTTACGCTAATCTCTAACAACGTGGGTTGTCGGTTAACGATTGTTACAACATGATGAACAAGCACGATGCAGATTACCGGATTATGACTTCAATGTGGGGAAAGAATATGAAATTACTACAATGACAACACCTACCTGGAGAGTTTTAAGAGAGTTATTCACGGTGGGAACTATCCACTACAAAATAATACCAATAAAGAACAAATAAGTTAAAAATATCAATAACATTTTACAATAATATGTATAATCACATGGCCAATGCATAATTCCATCCCCCCATTCTCTAACTCAGCCTCTGAACATTTATTATTACGTTACTATTACTATATTATGTTATGTTACATCATCTTACTCCTCACGGGAGATATGAACTCAATTAATTGACCTCGCTCCCAATGTGTGGCTTCATAGCTCAGTTGGTAGAGCAACGCACCGGCAACGCGGAGGTCACGGGTTCGAATCCCGTTGAAGCCCTGATTTTTTTCAGGCTTCTTCTTTCCAATTGCTTTAATTGGAAAATTTACTGCGATGATCATTCTTCACTTTCATTATTATTATTATTATTATCTCGCAGTATAAAACTTTGGAATGCTGTCTACATTATTAGTAGTATAGGGCGCATGACGTAACCTACACCACTTGAGAAGCTATACTTAGAAGTAAAAACAAGGTCGGTTCGAAACCTAATACGATCCTAAGATACATAATGATATGAATCTCTCTACTTAAAAAGCCAATTTAGAATATTATTAAATTCTTATACTCTGTAAAACCTACGCAAAGACATGGTGATATAATTATCTCTACTAGAAGCGTATTTGGAAAATTCTTCGTTTTTTATACTCCCATTATCTCTTATATACCTAAAAGAGGCCATCATAATGTGGTTATCTCTACTAAAAGCCTATTTAGAATAATATCAAACTCTAATATTCTAAAAAATCTAAGTAAAAACATCAGCAAACTTGTGTTTCTGGATTTCTAGAGAAAAAAAACCTAAAAACTGGAGTCCTTAGCTACCCCTAACTAAGTATTTATCTTAAATGTTCGGGCAATGTTCAAAGTGTTTGAGATGACCGATTTCTGCATTCGCTCAAGTACGCTCCGTGTTCTCGCTCCTAGTAGCTTCCTCACCGACTTATCTAGGTGTTTAGAGTAACCACCCAGTACGTCAATTATTAAGTTGTACTGTTCAACCCTGTAACCATTGTATCTCTGCTTCAGCTCCCACATCATGGGCCCATACTTGAGTGCCTTTTCCTCATCTTTCTTGGCTCTACTCTCAATCCATGGGTAGCTCATTTCAATTGTGCAGACTTCTTTCCTCTCGTGGCTGACAAGTCGCGCGTCGATCCGATTTGCTCTAACTTCGTTGTGCTCTGCATAGATGGGAATATCCCAAAACACCTCACTCGTGGCGGTTTGGTAGGCTGGTTTTGGCATTACCGGTGAGTACCATGGTGGAACCTCTTCTATTAACCCATGCTCTCGCAGGAGCTCAATATTAGGAGCTTATTATTACTTTCATTATCATTATTTTCATTATCATTATCATTACTACAAATTACCTGTTGAACTAATCCAACGATAATTCCAAGAAGGAAAAACTGCAATAAAAAACATAAGCAAGTCTTGTATCACTTACAACAGCATCAAATTCAATTCAAATCCTTCCTTTACTTTTCATTCAGATGAGTTTTACTGCGGGGGGAAAAGGCCTTTATGCCCTATTTAATTCATTCATTTAACTGGAGTATAATTATGCCTACTGAATATTACATGGATTTTTGAAACGGTG
This sequence comes from Porites divaricata, assembly GCA_038088405.1. NCBI lineage: Eukaryota > Metazoa > Cnidaria > Anthozoa > Scleractinia > Poritidae > Porites > Porites divaricata. The sequence goes on from JBBMOI010000018.1 coordinate 7,936,673, forward strand.
ATAAAAAGAGGCTTACAAACTCTGCTATCCTTCTCACGAGGAATCTCTTTCTTATTCTCTCATTCCTGGGAAAATTAAGTTCGTAGCACAGCGTGGGAGCTACCATGAAATAATAGAGATCTGAAACAGACAAAGTAACAGACATTAATAATTATCAATTATTGGATGTGTTTAAGTGTGATATGAAGAATTATGCAGCTCGAAGAGGGTCCAATCTCGTTGGATAACACTCTCCGAGGGGCAGTAGTTCAGATAATTATTTCGTCTTTGCATAATGTAAGACACCATCCGCCATTTCCTCCAGGCTCCAGTTGTTTAAAAGGAAGATAACGCTGCTCTCCACTGGCTACACTGGTTTGCGCCACGCAGTTTACAAGATAAATCAATAGTGGCTCTCACCTTTCTGGTTTAAATTGTCAGGGTACTTCACTAGATTAATGTGTGACTTCTTCGAGACATCATTTTTACCATCTGCATCTTGAAAAAGCAAAGAAACAAATAACGGTAAAAAAAAGGGCGAACTGCCGTCAGGTAACCTGCGATCACTGTGGGGCGAATCGACTTTCCGGCGAAACAACCGGATACCAAGTGGGGTAATATTACATGAAAACAAGAGAACCACATCCTTTCATGGTGAAAAGGTATTTACATTTACAGCAATTTTAGCAGATGCACCAGAAGAGAATGGTAAATCCGACCACCAAAGGCAAATAAGATGACAAAAAAAAGAATGCTGATTTTTTCCCCGTTGTGTCTTAATGCTGAAATCCGTAACAAGGAGAGTTAAAACGGTGACCGGTCATTTCACCAATGCGTACATGTAGTTTC
>JBBMOI010000018.1:7942500-7955000 GCA_038088405.1 Porites divaricata
AGAAAACAAAAAAGGAGGAAATAACAAACAAACTTACTTAAGTACATTGTCCAAAGCCACTCGAAAATTTGACAAAATCTAAAATTTAAAAGAAAAAAAAACCAGTAACGTATGACTTGAAATAACCGCAGAGTTATACCCTTTGAGAAGAACTGTGGATGTGGCTCAACTTGATCCTTGGTTCAAATATTATATGAATTTGCCTTTGGAAAGTACGGGTATTATTAAAAATGATAATGAAATTGAAAGAAAGGAAAATAACATTTTAACCAAGCATAAAATATTATTGTACCACATTCACTCCCCACAACATTATTTAAAATATTTCTAAATAAATGCATAAAATTTCATGAATGTACTTTCCAAGCAAACCAACTGAGATTCACGAAATTGACCAAAAAAGAAGCCAGTGGCTCCCTTCAGAAAAACAGAGTCTGATGTGAAATTTAAACCATGGTGATTAATGTACCTTGACGACAGAATCCTTACTGTGGATCCACTTTTTTTAATATGACCACTGCTAATTTATATAAAAATTGGCTGAAAGTAAACTGGAATCACTGAAATTTACCCTGATCACTCAAATTCCCCGTTAAATTGAATTGTTTTTAATTCCCTTGAGAGTTTGAGTTGCCGGGGTTCTACTGTACTACTAGCCTGCATTACAGATGTAATTTGAACCTGGTTAGTAATGCCTATGAAGCAACACTGAGATCCTTGTATTGGGCCTCCAACAGACTCAATGAATTACCCCATGTGCATTTCGAATATCCTTTTAACCTGACTGGCAAATCAACAATGGCTTTCCTAACAGGTGCATATTCAAATCCTGCTACACAGGTGGAAGCCCAGAACAATGATTCCGGCGCTGTTTTGCAGACGGACTTAACAAGGGTTTAGCTTTGTCTGTGTTGCAGGCTAATATATTACAGGATGCCTAACACATTATACTAGAAGATGTCTAATATGTCTTGTACGTCTACTATAAAAATGGAAAATCAAGCAGAAGCATAAACATCAAATGAATTAAATGTCTGAAGCTACGTGTGTCCGATTCACACTCTCTAATACAAAAAGGGTTTTAAAATCTGTCCATAACATACCCAAAAGAGCTTGCAGCAATCTAGCATACAGCTTGTCTATAATTTACTGTACCTAATGCTGCAGTTATGTAGTCTATTATGAAATTACAATAAACCAATTTTAGTTTCCAGGATGAAAGAGAACACTTAATCATTACTCAGATGTTAACAAAATTAACGAATGTTCTCTCCAGAAGTAGCCTGGCAAAGTAAATTAGACAGATTAACAATCCGAAAAAGATATAAGCTTAAGCTGATATATTATCAAATAGGCAAATATAGTTTAGGCGCCTTATTATAATTCTTGCATCACCAAGAAGTCATCTGCGATACATGTATCTTTTTTTTCTTACCAGCAGAACGAGACATAAGTTCACTATTCCTCTGTAGTTTTCAAAACCGCTCGTTGAGGTTAAAAGTGATTCTTCAACCGTGTGAACCCTGGATTAACGACATCGAGAGAGTCAACTTGGACTCCACATGCAAGAAGTCATCATTCTCAAAAGTTCAAACTTCAGACTTACGGCTTTGCATAAATATTTCCAAGATTCGTTTTTTGCTTGGTCTCCGAATTCTTCTCCACTTTTTTAGAAGATGATCTCTGTCTCAGCGTCGGAGAACTCATGATCGTAGAGAAAGATTTTCCTACCTTTCTCACCTTCGCTCGATCGACCGCTCGATCACCTTTGAACCGCTGAACAAACGATCGACGTCAACATACAACGCTGCAAAATTTATCAGGGGTGGCGGGGGGGAGATTCAATGAAACGACTACTGTCGCTCATGAGGGATACGTTCGTTTGGATTATTACAAATAGGTCGCTAAAGTGTTTCTCTAGGCTTTACAGTAATAAGGAAAACAATCTAGAACTATATTGGAGAGCTGTGGAACCGAGAGGTAAAGTGGCTTATGGGAGGGGGTTCCATGCAAAATGGCACGTGAGTGAAGTCAATCTCGTCCCCAGGGTCTTCTCGCTTTTTAAAATATGGCGGCGGCGCGGCAAAAGGAAAATTCCGAAGAACACGGCTGCCGTTTGCAACCGATTTGATGGTAAATGTAAAAACAAGTTATCTTATTCATGTATCATGTTTTTTTTTTTCGCTTCCCCGAGCTGTTTAAAGGGTTATCTAATTTTGCGAGATAATTGTTTGAACCGGGCGGCTAGAAGTACTTTTTTTAAAAAATGAGGAGAACAGCCAGTCTGCAGAGTATGGCAAGTGCTTAAGTGCACACACACAGGAAAAAAGAACGGATTCCCATTTTTGGATATTTTAGGGTATTTAAAGAATACCCATAAAAATCCCAAATTTGGCAAAGTGAGACAAGTCCCAACCAGGGAATTCCCAACTAAGTTCCCAGATTGGGACTTGTCTCACTCTTCCAAGTTTGGGATTTTTATGGGTATTCTTCAAATACCCTAAAATATCAAAAAATGGGAATCCGTTATTTTTTCCTGTGACACAAGCCTTGTGTTGTTTAACCTCTCAGTTCTCCCACATCTTTTCCACAACTAAACACAAGACATATATTTAGTCATTTGCCTTCTCATCACTATGGTGAGGTAACTTTTAAGCTTTCTTTTTACTGAACCGAACGTTAAAGCTTGACCATACTATGCATAGGGGTTAGGGGGGCAATTGTTCTTTGGGAAGAATTGACATTTAGTTCGTGTGAAATATCAGGAAATGCGCCTAAGACTATCCTTGTAATACTGCTACACATTTAAATTAAGTTATGGCTTATTGCTTCGTGAATCGTATCAAAACTCTTTGCTGGCTTCAATAGCACCACCCTTTTTAAGAAAAAATCTACACTTGATGAAAAAATATTAATAATGATAAAAATAATAATAATAAATATTGCATCCAGGCTTCGAGATATGGCGCCTCTATATTGGAAAACGAGTAGGCGCCATAACTCTATATATAATTGTAGCCACCCTAATGTTCACATAGGCGGCAGAGTAGCTGGTGCAGGAGGTTGGGGGCTATGCCCCCTCCCCCCCCAACAAGAATTTTGGGGAGGGGCAGAGTTTCTCACGTTTTGGTGCCCAAAAACAATTTTACCAATGTATTTGACAATATCTGTGACATCAGCCTCTTTAGAGTGCACATTTTCTGACCTCAGATGACTCAAGAACTACCTAAGAAGCACAATGAAGCAGTGCCGCCTGAACAACAGCCTACTGATGCATTGTCACAAATCAATTACGGACACACTAGACACTGTGAAGATTGCTTGTGCCAACAAACAATGCAAAGGGCATTTTAGAAAATTTGAGTAAGGGTATGCATATGGCTGAGTGGAAGATGACCCCCCCCCCCCCCTCCCCCATCCCCAATGTTTCAAAATACTCTTGCTGCCTCTGGTTCACCATTATAAATTCTTCTATAAAGTAAAAAAAAAGAAAAAATGGTTCTCAGATTTCAATAAGAACAAAGGCCACTCAAACACACAAGCAAGGGGTGGTCTGCCTGTGCATTGACATTAATTTGCATTTTTTTTTCTTGCTTACCATAAATGTTTTGGAAAAATATGTGTTACAAATATGCTGGTTATGTGTATGCATCCGGTGTTAATCAAGAATATAGACACAAACACTTTTTCATTTAGTCCCTGGGTAGTAGAATATACTTCGCAAATCATAATATTATTTTAACTTTCAGGCATGGTCGAGCCTAAGTTCAGAAAGGCTCAAAGAAGTGCTGAAGAGATCTGTAGAAGTCATAATATATTATCTGAGTTAAGGGGGCAGTCTGGGTGTTTTTGTTTTTGTTTTTTGTGAAGGGGAGAAGGAAATTTTGATATGGGAAGGAAATAAATTAGGGTAGAAAAGGTATATATATTTACCACATAGTCCACTAAGGGGCTTAGGGACTTAGAGGCATCTTGTTGTGGTGGTAGACTATCCGGTATTTGTCTACTAATTATTCACTTCATATTTTAATCCAACATTTTCCAATTTGCAAATTTTTAAACAACCTCCCCCCCCCCCCCCGCCACCTTATTTTTATACATTAACTACATTCGAAAAATCATCCAAAGATTCTCCAAACTTCATTGAACTAACAACTCCAAAACAACTGAGTCTTTTTTCGACTGAATGAAATCTTGTCAAGATATTTAAGAAAAAGGAGGAAAAAAACGAAAAACAATGCTTTTTAATCAGACACCCCCCTCCCCCCTCCCCATCAAGTTCAAACTACCTGCCCGCATGATTTAGGTTCCATTTTTTTAGCAAGGGCCAGCTTACAAAAAAGAAGGACCAAATCCTAATAAAGGATCTAATCTGCAATAAGTGAAAATATAAGACAAAAGAAGCAAAGCTGATTTTACAGTCGGGAATATATATATCTTTTGACCAATATTTCGGAAGGCACGGCCTTCCTTTTTCTTCAGAGTCTTACATATAGTGAGACGTTACAATTTGAAAATAAGAGAATAGCGTGCAATAGTGATAGAAAGAAATTTGAAATATAAAAATAGTATAAATGAATGATAACAAAGAGAAGAAATAATGACTATATTACATTTCATCTTTCTTATTTATACCTAAAGGTTCAAGAGTTTTACCTCTCTCGATGAGGTATACATCTCTAGCTTTTCGTACACTGTCTCTTTTAGATTTGGTAAGCTCTAGTGGGATGAGTATGATGTCGTTAGCAGAGTGATGATTAGTAAGAAAGTATTCTGAGACTGTGGTGGGTTTAGAGATATTAGATGGGTTGTCAACTGGTCTGCGGTGTTCGTTGAAACGGTCTTTAAGTCGTCGTTTGGTTTCACGTACTTTAGGGACGGACCATTAGAAAACGTTTGGGAGGGCGGGCGAAGTGCAAAAATAATATTCCCGCAAGGGAAAATTAAGTGAAAAAAATTTATGCACGCCAATTAACCCTAAAAAATATTCATGATATGGCCTAAAAAAATTCCTGCGGCTCGAAAGTTTCCTCCCCCCCACCCCCATAGCTTTTCTTATGGTCCGTCCCTTAGTTGGTTGAATTTAGCGAAAATGCAAGGACTTTCTTTCCCCAGGGACAAGGCAAACTCTCGGTAATAATTAGGTGTCCGTAAAGCGGACCTTGACTGCCATTAGCCAAAGCAGAACTGATACAGCTGTATACAACAACTGGTTGGCATTCGAGTTGCATTGGTTATGGCATGGAAAGCAAATGCGATCCCAACAAACTCCACATTAGAAGGGACATTCTTCCATGGATTCGGCCCAAAAAGGACAAATCCAATTTGGAGAAACCAACTGCCTTGTAAGCTTAACAAATAAGCTTTTACGAAACCGATGATTTGGAAAAATTAATCAGAAATAACCGCCAAGAAAAATAAAGCACCTGCAGGCGAACATTGAGCGCGTCTCGTCCGTGCTAATGAAAGAAAAATAAAAGTCCTTCCATCCAAAAGGCCATCGAGAAGACCAGGTATTCAAACTTTGGTGGAAGAGGCAGTAATTTGTACACCATTACAAGGTTAACGACGCCTGTCAGACCAAAGAAGGAGTACATGGTGGTGTGCGCATAATTATCCACATGATCGGGTACAAAGTCTCCTTTCTCGTCAAATAAGGATGTTGCTTTGGAGGCTGGAAGCTCGACTATTACACCAAGGATGGCGAAAACTACTTTTGTTAAAGGCTCCACGGGGAATTTTGAGAGTTTCCCTTGCCCGGGACATGGATACCATAACGGATGGATCACTTTTGACTGACGTTTCCCAGGTTCAGATTTTCTGGAGCAGTGATGCCATTTCCTAAGCGCTCCTGCAGTACTTCACCGATAAACCACCACACGGATAAAATTATGAACATTGAGCCGGGAACGAGATGACCTTGTAAGGATCCCATTGTCGTTTAAACAAAGTTCTTCCTACAACACTTGCCAAGTTGACACACTGCGCTGCCGTGTGTTTACATGTATTTTAATAAGAGGTGCAAACATGAAATTTGTCGTGTTCGCCCTGCGGGCTGTATGTTATCCAAAATGAGGTAGGCGTGGAGTCGCTTTGTTGAATTCTGGTGTATTTAATGATGACTATAAATATAATAGCTCAGCGGTTGTTTCAATTCGCGAATTGCAAAAGAAAAGGAAAAAAAAATGCGTTAGACTTAACAATTTCATTTTATATGTTGTGGTTTAACTTTATCGTTGGTTTAAATTTTATTACCCTTTGTTTTCAGCTCATTATAATACATTACCATACCCTGAAACAAAATTGAACCGTCTACAACATATACAATCACATGAATATTGAAGTTTTTATGGCGACGGTATCGGGTCCCCCTGATAGTCTTTTATGGGCGATAAGAACTGTCTCCAGTATATCTCATACTAACATCTAATCTTTGTCAAAAGCGCGCCCTGTCTTTGTGGAAACGTTCCCATGGCTACACATCAAGCTTAATTCTGTCTTTTTTTATCCTCTTCAGTCTCCATCTCACTGATTCTGCCGTTTTTCTTAAGTCTCCGTTTAAGAGTTAGACTGCAAAACAGTCCGTTTTTTTCTCAAAATCAGCAAAGAAATCGGTAAAGCGTGGCGTATGTGTCTTACGCGCGCGAAGCTCGCGAGCCCTCTGTTTTCAACCTCGTTCCAGACCTTTTGTTTGCCTGCTCTCGCGTACTTGAATACGCAAACATATACGGACTGTTTTGCAGTCTATTTAAGAGCGGAATCTTTCTATCTCCAGTTTTTTTTTCCATTTATCTAAGGTTCTTCCAACATCAGTGCTTCTTCGTACATTTCTTCCAGAAATATTTCATTGCTATTTTTCCGTTTTACAAAGCATTGGTAGCAAATTATGTGTCCAATCAGGTGTATCACAAATAGAATTATGGCATGGAAAGCAAATGCGATCCCAACAAACTCCACATTAGAAGGGACATTCTTCCATGGATTCGGCCCAAAAAGGACAAATCCAATTTGGAGAAACCAGCTGCCTTGTAAGCTTAACAAATATGCTTTTAAGAAACCGATAATTTGAAAAAATTGATCAGAAATAACCGCCAAGAAAAATACAGCACCTGACACGAAAATAAGAATGTAGAGTACGGTGTGCAGGCGAACATTGAGCTCGTCTCGTCCGTGCAGATGGAAGAAAAATAAAATTCCTTCCATCCAAAAGGCCATCGAGAAGACCAGGTATTCAAACTTTGGTGGAAGAGGCAGTAATTTGTACACTATTACAAGGTCAACGACGCCTGTCAAACCAAAGAAGGAGTACATGGCGGTGTGCGCATAATTATCCACATGATCGGGTACAAATTCTCCCTTCTCGTCAAATAAGGCTGTTGCTTTGGAGGCTGGAAGCTCGGCTATTACACCAAGAATGGCGAAAACTACTTTTATTAAAGGCTCCACGGGGAATTTTGAAAGTGTCCCTTGCCCGGGACATGGATACCATAACGGATGGATCACTTTTGACTGACGTTTCCCAGGTTCAGTTTTTGCTCGAGCAGTGATGCCATTTCCTAAGCGCTCCTGCAGTACTTCACCGATAAACCACCACACGGATAAAATTATGAACATTGAGCCGGGAACGAGATGACCTTCTAACGATCCCATTGTCGTTTAAACAAAGTTTTTGCTACAACACTTGCCAAGTTGACACACTGCGCTGCCGTGTGTTTACATGTATTTTAATAAGAGGTGTAAACATGCAATTTGTCATGTTCGAACTACGGGCTGTATGTTATCCAATATGAGGTAGGCGTGGAGTCGCTTTGTTGGATTCTGGTGTATTTGATGATGACTATAAATATAATAGCATAGCGGTTGTTTCAATTCGCGAATTGCAAAAGAAAAGGAAAAAATGCGTTAGACTTTAAAATTCCATTTTATATGTTGTGGTTTAATTTTATCGTTGGTTTAAGTTTTATTACCCTTTGTTTTAAGCTCATTATAATACATTACCATACCCTGAAACAAGCTGCAACATATACATGAATATTGAAGTTTCGTGTGCTTTTTTATGGCGAGGATACCGGGTCCCTCTGATAGTCTTTTATGGGCGATAAGAACTGTCTCCAGCATATCTCGAACTAACATCTAATCTTTGTCAAAAGCGCGTCCTGTCTTCACGTGGAAACTTTCCCATGGCTACACATCAAGCTTAATAAATGAGAAGTCGCTAAGCAATGGGATTGGATCATTAATGCAGCATTATATTTATGTAATAAATGCAACAAGCTCTAGAAAAAATAAAAGAAAAGAAAAGCCCACAGAAAAAGAAAAACAACACTGTCCGTGACCTCACAGCCGCAATATCATTCTCCATTTTGAATCCTACTTTGTATAGAAACAGTGCAGGTGGGAATAAAGCCTTCACTGTAAAATAAATATTAACTTTGAATTTATAAGTAAGGAAAGCAAAGATAGCACGATGCTCTAGTGATATACTAAAACTGCCAGAAAATATTGGTTGAAGTTATTCTGAGGCCTTGTCTAAGAGATATGCCAGCTAAGGAGTATTGAATTAAAATGTTGTGTCCAACCGTCCAGTGCAGTGTTAATTACGTGTAAATGTATATGGCATGACTTATAATCATTATCTAGTATGCGGTTTATATTCCCAGTTCGTGGTGATTATCGAGTCTTAGGTTAGACTGCAAAACACCCTCGTTTCTTCAAAGGTCAAAATCGCAGGAGCGGTCAAACAAAAAGTCGTGAAGCGAGGCGTAAAACGAAAGTGTGAGATAGGGGAGAGGAGACGCGAAGTTCTGCGCATAGAGTCCACCAACCATTCAACGTTACGAGCAGACTGCATTGAAATCTTGAAAAAACTGTTACCTTAACGAAAAACAAAGGATGGCTATATGGCCGTGCTCGATGCCCCAGCATAGTCTCTTATCCTCCATCTTTTTTTTATTGTTTGATATTAGTGAACTTATGCAACAGGACGGCAGAAAGAAGAGCGTTAATTTGTGTACAAACCTGGCAGGGCTATTATTTGCGGCTTTTGTCGTGACCTTCACTTGGCAATACTGTGTTCTGTTATAAGTGTATTGTTTTGCCTTAAGTTATACAAAAAGGAAATGTCTGAATGTTAACTGCTAATGGCGAGGAAGCCCAAGCGAAACAATGCACCGGGCTTGTAAGGAATAGGCTCCCTCAATTAATTATTACAAAGAAGTATAAACAACCGTAAATGACCTAAAAAACGTCCACTTCCAAATAAACGCCTCTTATCTAATAAACGCCCCCTCTACATGGTTGAAATTTTAATAGACGCCCCTCTCTAATATACCGGCCCCCAGTCTAACAGACGACTCCTATAAGAAGTAGTCCAAAATACTCTAGGAATTAACAACCAGGAGCGAGATTATTCTATTCATTCAGCTTCTTGCTTGATTAACAAGGCTTGTCGTATTTCAACTTGTTGGATGTCAAGTTTAAAGTAAGGATAAACTAACGGTGGCAACACAATAACAATCAGCGTGGATTTTTACATGAATGTTGGGATTTCAAAGAGCGATATGCATCTCTAGATGGCCTCGACGTATCAATTGGTGAAGTAGATATTCCGCTGTTTTTAACTCTCATGGTATTTTCGCCGAAAGCATATTAGTTTTGTTGAGTTTGTTGCCGTAATGAGAATAAAGGCCCTCTATCTATTAAACGCCCCCGCTTGGACCCCTAAAATTAACTAGACCCCCAGGCGTTTTTAAGCCGGGTCATTTACGGTAAATATCTTATCATCCAGTCCCCTCAGGGCTTCTCAGGGATAATTTACACTGGTTGGGGGACTTTGCCAGACTGTTTAAGGTGCAGTTTACAAGTAATGAAGGAATGAGTAATGATACCCCCAATTTTTACATGAGTGTGAAAGTGAGATAGACCACTACACCGGGCACTACGTGCCCTACTCTTTACGAAAAGTGTGTATGTCCAAGGGCTTGTGAGACGGGGTCTATGGTTTATCGTCCTTATCCGAGAAGACTAGAAAGTCTAACCGTTTGCAGGTGTTATTACAAAGGCAGGACTTTCTCCTCGGTTATTTAAAGACCCTGACTGTTTGTCCGGCCGGGGTTTGAACCTACCGCCTCCCGCTCAGTAGACCGCCGCTTATCCAATGGCGCCGATTTGCATGCAAAGTCAATCGCAGAGTTAGAGTAAATATTTTAACACAATTGTTAGATAAATGTATTAATCATAGTTAGGTTGAAAAACGCAAAGCGAAAGGGGAAAAATGAGAAAAAAATGAAAATGAAAGCAAAAAGAGGCGATACTTTTCGCATTCTCAATTTCGAAACGAAGAGAGCAGACGAATTTAGGCCCTTGGAAGATGATAGAGAAGTTTCTCTCGTGGTCTTTTACAGAAAGATCTGTTTAAAAGAAGGTAAAATTTGGCGGAAAAGGTTCCCAAACAAAATTATTATCACGTTTGTCACACAAGGTTTGCGGTCTTTTTCCCTTCGCCGTCCTATTTTATCTCCCGAATGTTGTTTCCTTTCCACACACATGATGCAAATCAATGCAATTTTCACTTACCAAAAAAACAAGAGCAAGATTTACCAGTCCCCTAAATCGATCTAGGCTTTCAGATGGGCTTATGAGAGAATCTTGATTTTTGTGTACCCTGTAATCGCGAAAAAAAAAACCAAACAAACAAAAACAAAACAAGATTAGTGAATTTTTCATCAACATCTACGTAAGCTTCCAGTTGTAGATAGATCAGCAGCTACAGAAACTTGTTTGCATGATATACTTACGGATCTTTTATACCCAGTTTTTCTCGTTCAGAACGGGGTAATTCCCGCAATGGAGGAATCGTGAGCATGACACAAATAATTCACATATCTCCTCAAGAAATATCAATGCAAAAAATTCACCGAATCTAATGGCTGTAAAATGTGATGTCACAAAATGTTCAGTAAGCACGCGCGCGCGCGCGGCGAGTTCGTGCATCCTTTTTTAAATTTTCAACCATGCACAAGCCGTAATCAGCTCCCGATTCGACAAACCTTTCCTCGCAGGGTAGGAGAGGTTGAAATGTGAAGATTTTTGTCGTTTCAGTTTTTAGTTTTCAAATCGTCGAATGACTTGAGTTATAAATGTGGACTGCAAATTTAAAATGGTTTGATATTTTAACAGTTTATTGACATAGAAAAACATAGAAACCATCGTGTGTGGTTTCTGGGCTCTTACGGACCTCACAACCTTTCAGGCAGGTTTCTTGGACGGCTGGCCAGTAAAAATGTCCAAGGGTTTCTCATAGTGACTTGGTGGCATCAATATAATAACGAAAGTTTCTCCAATTAGTTGGAGAGACTTAGAAAGCCACAGGCTTATCAGTTCTTGGAACTACCAAGTGCTAACCTCTCCAAAGAACGCTAGTTTGTTTTTAAGCTACGTACAAAAGGACGCAACATTGATGAGCCTACAATGCTGGGAGTTGTTGCGTCCGTGTTGGTAGTGGTGTGCAAACGGATGTAATGACTCTCAACAATGTTGGGACCTGCAGTGCATCGTGGGAAGAATACGACCCATAAGACTTTGGAGACCATGTGTAATGCGCGTGCGTGACCCCATCGATGTTGGAAGAGCCGTGCAAACCTGCTATGCTTCGGCGATCACTGAAGAAAAAGAAGTGTTGGGAGTTGTTGGCTTAAAGCTACGTGCAATCGAACGCAATAACTCGCAACATTGTTGGCCCAACAATTTTGGAAGTTGTAGCATCCGTTTGCACGTGCAATAGGGTGTGCAAACGGGCGCAACATGTAAAATCCAACAATGTTGGGAGTTGTTGGCGAACAATGTTCCGTCTGTTTGCACTGGGCTTAAAGGTTTGACCCGGTTTCAAACTTCGCGCAACAACATGCAACAGGGTGTGCAAATAAACGCAACATGTAACATCTAACAATGTTGCATCCGTTTGCACGGGGCTTAGCTTTAACATGTTTTTTGGTGAATTTTTTATGAGCTGATAAAGAAACCTATTGTTTTTTTTTATCGCTGAAACTGTTGCGTTAAGAGTGGTAAATCGTGCATTGAAATGGCCACGATAACTTTATGGTAAAATCGCACCTAGAAATCGCCGTTTCATCGAGATTTAATGATCATGGAAAACGTTATATAACAACAAAACAAAACCCAAGAGGGGGGGGGGGGGGGGTAGTAGGAAACGAAAAAATCGCCCCAAAACTGCTTACTCTCTTTGTGCGACTACTTACATGTTGAAGAATAAATTTATTTCTTCTCTGTTGTTGTTCAAAGCCAACTTTGTTTTTCAGCAAGCTGAAGTCATTCAGTTGGCAAGTTGCACGTTTCTTCCCGTCTTTGACGACCTCATTCCCGACGAGTAAGATGTAGGACGAGTAGGAGGGAACTCTGGGAACAAGGTTGGGTCTTCAGGGTCCAAAATCTCAACACGCCTTCCGAAGTTCGCTGCTGTATCTCTCTTCGCCTCTTTGTGT
>JBBMOI010000018.1:7960000-8027500 GCA_038088405.1 Porites divaricata
TAGAGGAGATAATGAAATTGAAATTTGATGTCGCGCTCTAAGTTATTGTTTTGGGTAAATATTGAAAAGACAGCTTGCCATGCAATAAATAAACATAATTATTAAGTAAAAATTGTGTCGTGATGAATATCAGGAGCGCGGTAAAATGGTAGTGCTGGAATAAAAATAGCAACGTTAACACAAATACATATATCAGATATTCGAAGTTTAAAAACTACTCCCTACTGATAAACAACATACCATAAGGATGCGTTAGAAATTCAGCGATATATGATTGGTAGAATCGCCGTTAATTCCTTTGATAAGCCAGTCCGGATGTCTGTTCTGGTTTTGTTTTGTTCTTTTAGCTGTGTTATTTGTGCGTGTCCATTTTCAGTCTCGTCCCCAGTGTCCTTTCCGCCATTTTGAATGCGTTCGTTCGTTAGGGGGTAAGATTAGATAGCCTGCGAACGCAGACGTATTTCCGGTCGTCGCTTCTCTATCTCCAGGACTTCGTTCCAGGGGCGCGTTTCTCGAAAGGCCAGGTAACTTTCCGGGCCCAAAGGCAAATTTTAAAATCAACACCCGTTGAATAGTAGCAAAGTTCCTAGCTCACAAATCGGTCAATTTCTCTTCTTTTACTGGTAGTTTCCTTGTATCACTTTCAGAAATATCATTTTCAGATTCGTGGCGGCAAATGCATTTTCTGCCCGCGCATTTCTCGTTTTTTTTTTACTGAGGGCAGTTTTTCATTTGGCCACGCGTATGAATATAATTATATATCAATAATTGATATTTTCACTACTTTCTCGTGATCCGCGCCGCCTTAACCTCTTTTTCCTTCCCCTTCAAACTACTGCCAAGCAGGCTACCAAGCTCGTCCCCTGGATTTCCTTTAGACATTTACGGTAATTTTACCCTCGGTAACACGAACCCTCGATTACTCGAACCTCCAGCTAACTGGGAGTAATTTTTGTTTCCCTTCAGATAATTTATATAATTTTTTCCTCGATAACTGGAACCATTTTGTAAGCGCGTGACAAGTAGGAAAAAATACTGTACTGAAGTCCGAAACATTCTGAATTTATTCAACCAATTCTTTGTCTTTACTTAGTTTTATCACTCCAGTTCAAATTCAGTGACCATCCTTTATATTCACCAAGCGTTGTTGCCTATTTCCTTTTTCGAAACTTCAATCTACCATAAAATTCCGAAAATAAGCCCCTCCATTTATAAGCCCCTCCAAATATAAGCCTCCCAAACCGGTAACGCAAAAAACCCTCGGTTAAATCGCCCCCCCCCTCAAATATAAGCCCCCCCGGGGGGGGGGGCTTTTACTAGGAAAATTGCCCTCAAATACAAAGTAAAACAAAGCAGAAACAGTAAATTTACTTCCATCTATAAGGCTAGTCCAATCGGTTTTGAAACGCAAATTTCCCTCCGTAGATAAGCCCCTCCGAATATATTATAGCCCCTCAAAAACGGTCTTTGAAAAATATAATGCCCGGGGCTTATTTTCGGAATTTTACGGTATATCTCTTGCTGCCCTTGAAGTGAAGTGTGCATGATATTTCCATTCCTTCCCTATCTATTTGCTTATGTGCTTATTTCCGGTTATTTGCTTCGAACTCCCGATAACTCCAACCTTTTTCGATTTCCCTTGAAGGTTGGAGTTATGGGAAGTCGACTGTACTTCAGAAGGAGGTCAGACACCTCATGAGGCTTAGACAACGTAGTATTCGCCATCGACTTTTTTTAAGAAGAAAAAGGATTATTAAATTGCAAGACAATGGAGTCGTGGAAAATTTGCAATGTGGAGATATTTGGGATTAGATCTTAGGTAAATGTAAGTCAATTGTTCGAATTGTCTGTATCAAAGCTTGCAAAGAGCAGCAACAAGTAATGGTATTCAATTGAAACAGGAAATGCACGCCGATTTTCCCTTCAAGTACGAATTCTCCCTCTAAACTAATAATAGTAGTAATAATAATAATAATAATATATTAATAATTTATTATCTTAGTTCTTTAGTATTTAATTATGTTTAAATTCGAGTAAATTCACGCCTAATAGCTTTAGAATGGACCTTTTTTAGCTTGTATGTTTTATTTTTCCAATGCAGATTCTGTGACGTTACCCTACAGAATTGTTGCTTGCAAATGCCTGCGTGCATAACTAATGAAAAGACAAAAGGCAACTTCCCTTCGGAACGTCACGTGGTCTGAAATGGGAAAATAAAACCTACAAGCTAAAAAGGTCAATTGACAGATTATTTTAGCTTTTTAAATTATTTGATATTTTAAATATTTATTATCTTAGTACTTTAGTATTACGAATTTAAGGTTAGCAAAGCATTTTTATTAGTAATTGTTGTACTTTGGTTTCATAGGGTCATAAGGGAGACTACGATCAGGCTGTAATTATGTACCCTATTGAAATAAAGGTCTTTCGTTCATTCATTCATAATAATGATAATAATAATAATAATAATAATAATGATAATAATAATTAAAATAATTATAATAATTGTAAGGGAGGCTGCGTTAAAAACAAAGGGATCAGGGGGACCATGCGGGGTTGACGCCAATGGTTTTAGAAGAGTGATGGCTTGCAAATCCTTTAAACAGTCGTCTACAAAACTATGCGAGGCGATAGCCACAATGACAAGAACTCTATGTACAACTTATATTGACCCTGCAACCGTAGAGCCACTGGTGGCAAGCCGATTGATTCCCCTGGATAAAGGTGAAGGTGCAGTGAGGCCTATAGGGGTCGGCGAGGTGATACGAAGGATTATTGGAAAGTGTGTAATGAACGCTTCTAAGGGAGACGTGGTTGAGGCGAGTGGTTCACTCCAGCTATGCGCAGGTCAAAAGTCCGGCAGCGAGGCTGCTATACATGCTATGCATGCCATATTTGAAGCAGATGACAGGGACGCGGTACTGCTCATCGTTGCTTCTAATGCATTCAATGCACTTAACAGAGCAACTTCACTGCATAATATCCGAGTTCTCTGCCCTGTAATTGCAGCATACGCCATCAATACTTACAGGAAGTCGGCACGCTTGTTTATTACCGGCGGCAAAGAGATCATGTCAGCTGAAGGAACAACACAGGGTGTCCCACTTGCTATGGCCCTCTACGCCTTAAGTGTGCAGCCGCTGATCACAAGCCTGCAGGCGGCGTCCAGTACTAAACAGTGCTGGTTTGCTGACGATGCTTGTGGAGCTGGCTCTGTACTGGAAATCAAGAAATGGTGGGATGTCCTCAACAGCCTTGGTCCAGTCTTTGGCTATTTTCCCAACCCCAAGAAATTGTTGGATTATCTCAAAGCCAGATAAAGAGGCAAGCGTCAAAGAAGTTTTCAAGGACACGGCTGTCAATGTCAATAGTAGAGGGACAAAAACATCTGGGTGCGGTGATAGGTTCACGGGAATATCTAGAGGAATACGTTAGCGAGAAGGTGACCAACTGGGTCAGCGAGATTACTAAGCTGGCAGAGTTTGCTCTTTCTCAGCCTCAAGCGTGTTATGCTGCTTACACCTTTGGCCTCAAGCACCGATGGACCTATTTTTTGAGAACTTTGCCTGATATTCAAGAATTATTGGAGCCTTTGGAGAATGCCAACTCTAAGGTGCTCATCCCTGCAATTACGGAGCATAGGTGCACTCCGCTGGACAGGGACATTTTAGCACTGCCAGTCCGTCTAGGGGGGCTTGGCATGACAAACCCGTGTCTTGACGCAAATCTTGAGCAATCCTCCTCCGTCAAAGTTACCATCCCGCTGGTCCAACAGATCGTGGCTCAATCCCATCAGATGCCGGATGATTCTTTGGTCAAGCCATTACAACAGGCAATGAGGAGTGAGAGAGCAACGGTGCTCCAAGACAGGGCAGAGTATATCAGAGGGGTAGCCCCACAGAAAGTCCAACGGGCACTTGACCTTGCTGCGGAAAAAGGGTCATCTGTTTGGCTGACGGTACTCTCCCTTCGTGAAATGGGTTTCAATCTAAATAAGAGAGAGTTCCGAGATGAAATCAAACTGCGCTAAGATTGGCCGGTTGATGATATCCCCTCCCCCTGTGTATGCGGTGATGCTTTTACAGTGGACCACGTAATGATATGCAAAAGAGGTGGGTTCGTTACCCAACGTCACAATGAGCTGAGGGACTTAGAAGCCGAACTCCTGAATATGGTTTGTACAGATGTTGAGATTGAGCCTGTCCTGCAAGATATCTCGGGTGAACAGCTGGGAAGAGGTTCTAATCGAGCTCCAGATGCGAGATTGGATATTCATGCGCGCGGCAACCAACGATCAGCATTCTTTGACGTGAGGGTTTGTCACCCTAATGCTGATTCGCATAGGGACCTAGAGCTCCAACAGATATACCGCAATCATGAGAACGAGAAGAAGCGCCTTTACGCGAGGAGGGTTTTGGATATCGAACAAGGAACTTTTACACCCCTTATTTTCACTTCAACAGGCGGCATGGGAAACGAGTGCTTGCAATACCATTCCAGACTGGCGCAGCTGATCTCCATCAAGAAAGGAGAACATTATGCTAAAACAATCTCCTGGATAAGAGCAAGGACATCCTTCGCCTTACTAAGATCCGCACTAATCTGCCTAAGAGGTTCAAGAGCTAGAAGGAAAGCCTTTTGTGACTTTAAGAACATTGATACTGACGTTGAAACCCAGGAGGGAGCCATTATGTAAACACTCTTGAAATAGGTTTTAATAGTTTATTTCTTTTATTTACTTTTACCTTGTATATACCGATATTGACGTTGAAACCTAGGAGGGAGCCATTATGTAGACGCTGTTGAAATAGGTTTTGGTAGTTTATTTCTTTTCTTTTACTTGCTTTTACCTTGTATATACCAATTTTTTTTTTATTATCGACATGGATTGTTTCAATTGAAATGAGATGTTTTTAATTCGAATAATTTTTTTTTAATTAAGTGAATTTTTTCTAATCAAACTAAGTGTTTTTTCTTTTAAACGAAAGGAATTGTAAATAGTGTCTTGACGGAATAGCTTTTTTAAGTGAATTAATTGTAGATAGGATTTTAATAGTTAGCATTGCTATCAATAAAATATGTTCATCATTTATTGTAATATGAATTATATAATAATAATTATTATTATTATTATAATTATTCAATACTCATAAAAAAGAACAATGTACAGTGCTTCACTTAAAAGGAATTAAAACGAAATTTGTACCTTAATATCTTTTAGAAAGAAAAGATCATAATGTCTCAATATTTCTTGAAATATAATCCACGACAGTGTTTCTTTACCAATTATTATTACTGTTATCTTTTGCAATCACCACCGATATCAAACATCTTTTTTTTTTTTCATTCCTCTTTCAAATCTGGCACGATAAGAATATTCTAAATAGTAAAAAAGAATTCACTGTTTACAAGTCATTTCATTCAAAACACTAAAATCAAAATCTAGCGTCCTAAAAGTCCTCTTTCGATGTCAAAATCCATCTCTTTTAGGTTGAGATTTACTCTCCTCAATGAACGCGATCCCCTTAAACATATTAAATTATAATTATTATAATAATTATTGTAATGATAATGAGAAAACACTCGACTATTTATAAAAAAGCGGCACCTAGTGAAGGTGGCGCATAAGATTTAATCGTTTCATTTTAAGTGTGTTCGTACTCTAAAAGAAGTTTGATCTTTTATTTGCTGCATTGCTTGCAGCTTTTCATGTAACGAGGGTTCTTGCGTTCGCCCATTCGCGCCCGGCGAAAACACAATCGATGGTCATCTTTGTAGACTGTAAAAGATAGAGCGAAATATGAATTTTAGGTAAAAAAAAAAATAATAATAAAGTCTTGCTTACACCAAAGATGCAAAATTAAACACAAGCAACAAAACCGCAATACTTAGTGTGCTAATCATACAAGGTGTTTCAAAAGTTCTTTCCGATTTTTTATTCGCTTAAATTTCACTAATTATTAAAAAAATACCTTTATAAAACTTAGTATGTTATTCATTATTCATTTAACATTGAATAACTAAAATATTAGTAACTAGGATGTCTTCTTGTGTGTTTTCTG
This sequence comes from Porites divaricata, assembly GCA_038088405.1. Classification (NCBI taxonomy): domain Eukaryota; kingdom Metazoa; phylum Cnidaria; class Anthozoa; order Scleractinia; family Poritidae; genus Porites; species Porites divaricata. The sequence goes on from JBBMOI010000018.1 coordinate 7,966,063, forward strand.
ATATTTTGTAAGCGGTGAGGTATAGAATGTACAAGCTCCCAAAGCGTGTCCACACTCACATTCTTCCAGGCGAAGCGAAGTCACTGTCTTTGCTCGTCCCGTGTTTTTGGGGCTGGATCTTTGTATGTTGTCTCGTCTACGATAATCCAGATGGTCTCTAGGGGGTTCACATCACGTGAATTTGCCGGCCGGTCCTCCTTTGGTATAAAGTCGGCAAATCCTTCTGACACCATGCTTGCATGAAGTGTGCACCGCCTTTTTCTCTTCAAGGCTTTCCAACTTTTTTTGTCACTTATCCCCATACCGTTGTGCTCGAAACTTTGATCGATAATGTGAAGTTTAATTTTTTTTACCTTTCTGTTTTATGGAATTATTACGCATATACTTAAAGCCTTTTCGATAATATTTCTCTCACAGATTGCGAAAAAACGGCCTTCCACTACTTGGTTTGTCTTCTAAGGTCTTTACTTTTGACAACTTGTTTGGACTTCGTTCAGACTTCTTCAACAGTTTGGCATTTTCTTTTTTTTGGACTGAATAGCTAGAAGACCGTAAAAATAGATGCCTGAGCTCTAGCACAAACAGCGTAGGCCTTCATTTTCATGAAGGTATAGAGAAAATAAAAGAAAACGATAAAAATACCAAAATAGAAAACCTACAAAACGGGCAGGAAAAGTATGGCGGGAAAAACCTCGCTTACGTGTACAGTTGGAGCAAAAATTTAAAAAAATAGTTAGAATTTCTTCAAATTTTAGTTTGAAATTGCTTTGAACGGTTATTTAGATAAATTTCTTACCAGAATCAGTTTAGGTTAATTTTGCCTAAAGAAGCATTAAATGCTTTGCGCAAAATACAATTTACAATCGGAACGAACTTCTGAAACACCCTTTACACTATAGCCATTGCGTGCATTTCTGGACATATCTCCCTAGTTCGGGAGATGTCTGTGAGCGTTGCAACAATATAATAACTCCACATTTTGTTTTGATCAATTTAGACTTTTTCTATTTTGGACTTTTTCCCTTGTCATGGATCTTTCTCTCCTGCCCGAGAGAGCCACGTTCACTCATGTCCATTGTCGATTTAGAAAATTTGTATTTATACACGTGCGCAAATAGGGTGAACGAGGCACTACTCTAAAGTACAAAGTGTGACTTGATCACATGCTTTGAAAAGGGCAAATCAGCAAGCTCAGCCTCAGCTGAATAGTCCACTCACCTACAAATCAGTCAGCTGATGGGGTCCGCCTTATATGAACCGCCGCCTGGTTAGCTTAGCTGGAAAAAGAAAGTGCTGTTTTTGTAATGACGGTTAGACTTTTTAGTCTTCCCGGGTAAGGAAAAAAATCCGTAGGCCCAGCCTCACCATACTTTCACTTATGGGACGTAAAAGAGCCCACCCCATCCTGAGCTGGGTGGGTTATCTGTAAGAAGGAGATCTTACTATTGGGATGACCTCATGATCCTCCTTCAGGTGTCGTAATGGCTACCTGTAAACTATATAATGTACATCACGTCTATGACTGTAGCTACAAGCAAATAACATTTCTCGGATACCAGGTAGCTACTACTGATCATGATGCCGAGAACCGATTGTGCCCTTCATACCCCACCATCGTTTGTAGCTAATCGACAGACCCAGCTTACGCTGCAGGCGTCCTTTCGTCTCGACCGCTCTCGCAGAGCTCAACCCTGTAGGAGTTTGCGCAGTCCCTAGAAAGTTAAATGTGCATTATTTTCCCCAGTTTATGTTCTTTCCTTCTAGAGAGGCAGAGCAACATCACCACTTCAAAGTTTTTAAAATTTATTTTGCTACTTTAGTTTTAAAGTGTTATTTGTTCCCTTAAAATACGGATCAAACGTAATCACTATAAAGTGTCTCAGTGGCTTCTACATAATTACTGCAACAGTACCCTACAAATATTGATAATAATATATAAAGAAAACTACTTGAGATTAATCTTCGTGCATCAAAACAACAATGTGCATAGAGCATGAATTAAGTTAAAAGAGGAAAATGTCTCTTCAGAATTGCAAACATTCTTTTAACGTCACGTTCCCTGACTATGTTATCGCTGCTGTTGTTGCCTCAGTTTCCGCCTGAAATAATAAAAAAAGATTTTTACAATCCTTTTCACGTCCAAGTGTAATGATATTATCATTTCACACTCTTTAAAATTCGACAATGAAAATATGATGTCACCGAAATTATTTTCGGTTATAAATGCCCAATGCTGATATAAAAGTCTCTTTTACGTTTACTAACTTTGTGTTCATGTGACTATTCTTTTGGCATTTGTTTGACCATCAGATTTCAGTCTAGCTACAAAAATACAGGTGTCAGAGAGTTTTAGAGATTTATGTGAGTATTTTTAACGTATTTTGTTTATTCTTACAAAAATCGAAATGGCGGACTTGGCACAGTTTGTTGATTTGCCTTACCAAAGCCCTAGAATTTTCAGGACTGTTTTACTTGCAATTGTTTGTTAATGTTATAGAAATTTTAGGGATATTTTGAAGTGCTTATGTGATTTTTATAGTTATTCTGGAAAGGTTTTAAGAACACGTTTCGGAATCTGCTTAGCTGTGTTTGCCATAAAAGGTAAATTAAAGTGTTGAAAATGTAGGCCACCCTTGTGAGGCCCAGCTCAGACGCCGAACTTTTCATGAGCCAAACCTAATGCATTGAATTAAGTACATGAAAAGTTCGGCGTCTGAATCAATTAGGGACGCCTGTTTCTATTTGGAACGGCTGAGCCTTTCTTTTCGCCTAGCTTGGCCGGGAATTTCGCCTTTGGAGCGACCGGTTGGAACAGCTTTGATTCAGACGCCGACGTTTTTATGTACCGAACCTAATGCATAAATTATTATAACGTATTTTGTAAGCAGTTTGACCGAAATTTTGTAATGAGTTCAGTTGCAATTAAGATCGGCGTCTGAATCAATTCAGCCGGTCTAAATAATTTGGGTCGGCCTTAATTCGAATTAGGTTCGGCTTATGAAAAGTTCGGCGTATGAACCGGGTCTAATACACTTAACAATTTAAAGTGGTAAGTAAAGAAGGCAGTAGGGTAGGTTTGCACAATTGTAATGCATTGAATGTTAATTATAATTGTTTGAAAAACAAAAAACACTTAATAGATCTTTGATATGATTACTTACAGAACTTGCAGCTTTTCCTGCAATTCTTTGACATGTAACTGTGGTAACTTTCGCAGTATCCTTCCCCCGCCCAGTAAGAACACCATTTGTGGTCGTCTGTGCACTTTACTTTAAAGAGTGATAGAAAAAGAAAAGATCCTTGAGTACTATAGATATAGATGGAAGATCTCGTCTCAATGAATTGTAAGTGACATTTTCGGTTGGTCGTGAGAAGAATGCGGGCTTTTCTACGATTGATAATTTAATTCTCTCCGTTACTGTTAGCAAATATTTGAAGAGGAAAATTTCGGTGTTTCGAACACGTTCCAAAGTTTTCATGCCTTTCCGGGATGCATGGAAAAGATGGCTGAAATAGGGCCCAATGTTGTGATATTGAATATCGACACTCCCCACATGGGAAATTCGTGGCAAGAGGAAAGATTTCACGGTTAACTTTTTTCAAGACTAATGGTTCACAATTTTACACGTAACGACTAATAAATGCTTATTGTTTGGGGGTTAACCCAGATTGAGACCTGTAGTGTATGACCATACAGTATATGGTATGCTCTTATTTGGGCGTGGCCACGCGCTCACAATCACCAGGTGATCTGTGACGTCATTGCGGGGGCCTGGGGAAAGAAATTTTAATGCCGTATCCCATAAACCAAAGCTGACGGGGACAGATTGAATTGAATTGAATTGGTGCGCGCGTTGGTTTATGGGATACGGCATTAAAATTTCTTTCCCCAGGCCCCCGCAATGACGTCACAGATCACCTGGCAGTTGTTGAAAAAGAAGCAATCAATAAACATGTTTTACGTGAAAGCAAGACCCTCCCAAACGTTCTTCCCAAATTGTTAAATGAGTCCGCCTCTATACTTTAGGAATCACTAAAGACAGTCAATACTTTTTCGAGGGAGTTAAACAGTTCTTATCAAGACCGTCGCCAAAGGAACCCGTTGGCTAAGCCCAAATATGTTACCATTTATACTAAAACACGAATTTCCTCGGCTTTAAGGGTCTATCTTGGTTTATAAATGTTAAGTTTACTATAGAAAATAACACACGTCAGCGGCTTACCCGTTGGAGTAGGGGTAGGAGGGGGTGGGCTAGTGGAGGGCGGCAGAGAAGTCAATGGTCGCTTTTTCTGGAAGTCCATCCAGTTGCCGTTGCCATCTGACAATTAGAGGGAAAAAATAGGAAATTATATAACACAAGTGAACACGCGCGATATTTTTGGCTCGGACGCACTACTAGCTATTTCATACACCAACCGGCTCTGTTGAAAAAACCCTCTGAGGAAACGCGCGCGTGTGTTTGTGTATGCAATTTAGCCTATATCCAGTCAGTAGTCAATAAAGCGGCTGACTTATTGTATCGCCAAGAGAACTTTTTTTGGGAAAAGGATAGGCCCAATCCCGAGAGACAGGCCCGTATTGCTCCCTCGGGTAGCCACTCAGTACACAGTCGCTTCTTCTTGCAAGCTCGCGGAACCAGCCGTATTACAGTTATATTACGATAACAGAAGATACCGTAAAATTCCGAAAATAAGTCCCTCCATGTATAAGCCCCTCCAAATATAATCCCCTCAAACTCGTAACGCAAAAAACCCTCCGTTAAATCGCCTCTCCAAATATAAGCCCCCGGGGGCTTGTACTTGGAATGTGCCCTCAGATACAAAATAAAACAAAGCAAACAAGATACAGTAACATATAAATTTTTGTATTTGCCAATTAAAGAACTATTACGCGTCTGCCAAGATCACAGTAACTGCTGTTTGCGTGGTTCCTTTTCACTCTTGGCCTTCATTTCCTCGGTCCATATAGACCATATAGGCAAAGTACTTGTATGGCTACGTTTTAGAAAGGTTCAAGTCCTCAAGGCGAACTTCAGTAAAAACTTTCTGCAATTAAATTACTGACATAAATTTCGAATTCCTTTCAACTGTAAGCTAGCCCAATCGATTTTGGGACGCAAATTTCCCTCCAGGTATTTGCCTAGCCGATTTTGAAACGCAAACTTCCCTCCGTAAATAAGCCCCTCCAAAAATAGGCCCCTTAAAAAGGGCCTTTGAAAAGTATAAGCCCCAGGGCTTATTTTTGTAATTGTACGGTAATACTACTGTTTGGGTAACAGCAAATGAATGCTTTCAAACCAAACACGGAGAAAAAAATATATACTTACTGCTGTCACAATTCATTTTAAAATAGTAAGGCTTGACACCTGAACAAAGAGTAAAAAATATGTGTGTAATACTGGTCAGTTATGTATTTCAAAAGATATTTAATTGTTATTGAAGTAGACGCTCATTTGGCTTGAGGCCACTGACGCACCCGGAAAAGCGAGCTGGATATAGGGATAAAAATTCCTGATTTCGTTAATTCCTGCTCTACCTCAGCGCCTTCGTTGTGTGCGCTTGAGCGGCTATAAACTGAGAGCAAACTGATAACAACTACTGACCTTTTTAAATGTCAAGAGGAAAGCATACGTACCCGCTTTCGCGTCACATCGTTGCAGAAGTCTATTTTGGCAAGGGAAGATCTCCTTCAGAAATTCATACAGAACAGGGTCGTAAGACTTAAGTTCAGTCCTGGTATTGACGTGGTTGTAGATGCCATTCGGTGGGTCGCTCTGGGCGTTACAGTCGAAGAAACTCTGCGCTCCCTCGGCGAGATACTCCCAGTGAGTTGACATAGCGTATGTCTTCTGCCATAGTTTACCGCTGGTTTTAACTGACTTATACCGCTTGCGCAGCCTGTCGTTGAAGTCTGGAATTGCAAAGTTAGCCCCAAGGTTGTGCAGTCCGTGGACAAATTCGTGGAGAAAGATGTCTTGATTTGGATACCTGTCTTGACCGTTTTTAAAGCAAAGAATATTCTCTTCCCCACCTAAAAATGTAACGTTTAGGCCAAGAAAAAAACTGCATTATACCGTCCAATATCACTTTACATTAATTAAAAAAGCCGGTTTTTTAATCGCCCCATGATCTTATCCTTGAATGAAACGGTACCGTTTTTGGTTCAATGCTTTTGCTGAGCCGATCTGTAAGGCGGGCATTGATATGCAGTAAAGCCACAAAATGTTTCACTAGCCGCATTTTAGCCATGTATTCTTACGATTCGATTGAACTTACTACAAAGCAGAGACTAATTATCCATTTTCAGCAAAGGTAAATTGTCTCACAAAACTTTATATTGATCAAGCCAACTGGTGGTAGAAAGACTGTGAGAAAATGTCTCTCCCCACGTTATGCCTAGCTAAACTAATGTTTGGCTCTTACCACACTTATACGTCATGTATGGTCTGACTAAAACGACGCGCTCAAAATGTAACTTTTTTGTTAAGTTAAATAGACAAATGAAAACTGTTGTGTATTGTTGTTTTTTTTTTTACTACGACAATAAAACGGTTTATCAAAGCATCCCTTTCCGGTGAACGTTCTTGGAAACTCGCCATCTTTACGTAATTTCTAGGGTCCATACTCTCGTGTATAGAGTACTAAAGTGATTACGTCATAAAAATTGAATTTGTGGTTAGGAACAGAGTCAAATTTAGAAGGATTTGTATGGAGTCATCAGAGCATAACTGGGCTAATATCTCAGAGACAATTTGCTCCACAATGTTAGTTTTTGGCAAGAAGGCCTCTTAGATGTGTTTCTTTCAGAATATCTTGACGAATCCCATAATTTCACAAATTCAATTTTTTATGACGTCACACTTTAGTACTCTATGACGAGCAATGTTTGGGTTAAAAGGTTATTGACAAGTAAATACTCACAAGTAGAAATAGGCAGTGAAACGGTCCCTCCCAGGCCCCTTGCCCGCCAGTTCCACCAGTCATCAAGCCAGGAATGTTCTGGAATACTCGTAACACCCTCAGTTGCAGCGATAACGCCTGCTCGTCCACGGCGCTGGTAAACCGAGCGACGAATATCCTCGCGGTCAGCAAGCAGGAAAACAACTACGTAACAAGCTCTTCTAAGAGCGGCATCTGTGGCGTTTTCGGAACTAATCACGGGGATACCGTATGCGTGTAGGTACTTTTTGTAGAATGGGCTCAGAGGGTATTCACTTCGCACATGTGATGGTACACCTGTCACTTGTTCGCACTCCCATGTGGTCAGCGGTTCACCCTGGAGTAGGCTCTTATCTGATCTGCCCGTGTATCGGACTTTGAATAGATAACTAAATTAAGGTGGCTCGACTGGATTTTTTAGGGGGGATACCTCCCAAGTTTGAGCATTAATAACGTCGCCATGAGTAAAGATATGGAAAAAAGATTACCACAACTGTATTATATAAAGATGAAAATTTCTTATGATCTGTGTTTTATTGCAATCGGAGTCGCCATGGCAACGTAACGACGCCATTATGGTTTTTATTTATCTTTGTGTTTCTCTGTACCAGGAGGTTTTTTAGAAAATCGCTTAAGGGAGCTTGTACCTGCCATAATTGCCTCAATTATGGCAAAGCTTGAACAAATTCTATGAGAGCGTTTTCGAAATATTTTGAAACAAAGTTTTAAGCATCATAAAAACAATGAAATAGCATGCTGTCCACAGAATTAGCTATTATAACACCACAGCAACTCTTTGTAAGAGTTTCTGTGATGTTATAACCCGAGTAAGATAATTAAGTGTTGCATCCTACAAGATGAGCCGTGACGTTCACCGTCTCAGCCCTCACTGTTATCTGTGACGCAAGCCAATTATTAGCATATTCGGGATATTTCTTCCGAAAGTAATCGAGAGTTCTTTTTTATGCAAATTTACTACTTTTTGCTAAATGTGCACGTGCATATGAAACTTGAAAACAATGCCAGTGATAATGAGGACGCTCGCTTGTAAACACAAAATCTGGAGGAAAAATTGGTCATCTTTGAGGTCCTATTTGAAAACCTTTCCTGTTTTCAATGCTCTTGAAACTTGCAGGGTATATTTATTGACAATTGGTCTTGAGATTATCAAATTTTTAAAAAAATGTATCGAGCAGTTTTTTGAAAAATGCGAAATTTGTAGGCGTAGACCAAATTACGTGCAAAAGCTGTAACAAAAGCAGCTGAATGTAAGTTAATAAAATTATTTTTACTCCCGATTGCCCAGAGCAATTCCCCTCTTTTTTTGTAGGAAGTTTTCAATGGAATCAAACTACTATGAAATGAAGCCGCTTTTCCAAAGCTTATCATTTTCTCAAAAAATTAGCTAATTGTGTGGATAGCATGCTATTTCGCTGTTTTTATGATGCTTAAAACTTCGTTTCAAAATATTTCGAAAACGCTCTCATAGAATTTGTTCAAACTTTGCAATGATTGAGGCAATTATGGCAGGTATATACCTCCTTAAGCGATTTATCAAAAAAAACTCCTGGTAAAGAGAAACACAAAGATAAATAAAAAACATAATGGCGTCGTTACGTTGCCATGGCGACTCAGATTGCGATAAAACCCAGATCATAAGAAATTTTCATCTTTACATAATACAGTTGTGGTAATCTTTTTTCCCTATCTTTACTCATGGCAACGTAGTCAATGCTCAAACTTGGGAGGTATCCCCCCAAAAAAATCTAGTCGAGCCACCTTAATTTTAACCAGAAAATGATGAAATTACACAATCTAAAGTACACGCTGCACATATTAATTATAAACCTTATAATCTATACAATCCAGTCATTAAGTATTTTAAAGGGGAGCGATAAAATCTAAATTAAATTTCATACTACCTTATAAAAATAAATAAATATAAAAATAACAAGACAAATTCACTATTAATGTCCTAATTAAGGCCTACGAGATTTGATTTTAGCCTTAAATGACGTGAGGATCTCACAATTTGGGATCTCCTCTGGTAAATCATTCCATGTCTTGGCTCCATTGTAACTTAGACTGTTTTTGTTAGAGGAAATCTGTTTTGGGTTGAGGAATTTAAAGAAAACCTTTTAGTTGAATTTCTAAGATTATAATTACTATTGATTGCGTGGGCTTCTGTAAGGATATTTGAGTAGAGTTATAGCGATTACAAAAAACAAAGGAAATTTCATAAAGGGGCAAAATTCCAAATTTTGGTGATTATTGCAGCCAAAAGCAAGTAGAAAAAATAATCCATTTTTTTTTTTTTCAAGTTGAATAAATCCACTTCGATCTTTGCCATCGGTAGCAACAAACGACAGGAAACAGTTTGAATGACTAAGATTACAGTCTTAGATAACAAGACTGGACCATTATTTTCTGAAATTTAAGTGATGCGAAGACATGGCCCTTTTAAACAAAGGCAAAAATAAAGCAGAACACCGTCAGACTAGGACACTTTTAGAGGGTATAGTAGTATTAATTTGAATCTTTGATATAATTTTTCTGTTTTTATTCTTATTTTTATTAGAGTCCGTGATTTTACCTATTGTTGGTTCAGCTGTTTATCTTTTGCACGATCAGAGTGAGAAAAGCGACGAAATCAGAACTAATAAAGCAAGCCTGTGTGCAGTTAGGGTATACTTTTAGGTTATTTTTATCCTTTATCCAAAAGCACCGGGACAGAAGAAACGCCTCTGAATTCCTGAACCACCTGTTTACCGCGTATCATCAAAAGGATTCAACAAGGCTTATTCCAGGTATATATGCTTACTGAATGTCCATGCACTAGCGAAAAGAACTTCAATGTAAAACAGACCGGATCGCAAAATTTGCGCTTTCAGATTCCTCTCTTAAGGAGAGTGCCATTTCCGTGTTTTGGCTGAAAAAGGTTGTCAATTTCTTACCACGTACAAAGCCAAATGCTGCAGCTTCCCATCTCATAAACTCTGCAAAGTTTGCTGGAGCTGCTGGATCTGTAATTAAAAAGAATATTGATAATATTTGGGATGTCATTTAAAGATGTGATCAACTCAAACTGAAATATGTTCCAGATAATAGTTACGACCAGCCCTTATTCTCATGGTCTGATTGAGCTGAGTGCCAGAGCTTTTTTTTTTTTCCGGGGGGAGGGGGGGGGAGGAGGGGATTAGAAACGATTAGAGAACACTTAGATACGAACACTCAAAGAACTATTTCTTGTTCAGTCACAGCTTAGAAGTCTTAGGTGTGCGAGGCTATCATCGTGTGTTTTTATACTAGCGGTAGAACCAATTGCACGTAGATTGATAATAGCCCTGTGTTTTCTCGCTCTCCCATTCTCCGGCACTTGCACCCCACGCTCTTTCGTTTCGCTCACTATTTGTCGCGTCTATTTTAGTGTCTTAGTAAGAGTAAATAGCCTTTAACTATTTGAGCCTAACAACGGCACAGGAAATATTTGGTTTGGCCGCGTTTCACCAATTCAAGCTAAGCGGTAATTTATGAGCATACAGTTGACCCTCTCAAGAAAAGGGCAAGAAGTCAAACTGGGGCTCAGAAGTGACAGGCTAATGGCAATAGTGGGGTTTGCTTTCGGCCAGGAGTTTTTAATACAATGAAAAAGACTGGAAGAGTGGCCGTCGACGATACACAGCTTCTGAGAAGCCGCACAAAACATCAGCTGAAGAGACTATGCAACATCTTAGGAGGATCTATGGTGGACTAACACCTCTCTCTTTGAGACTAAAGCAAGAGTCCTATACTAGTTTACTGGTCATTGCTATTCGGACGATAAAGACTGAATAACCACATCTCTCATCCTCTGGCGCCCAGTGGGTAGAGTGCATCCATCTAACCTATCCATCCCGGACTGATTACTAGGGATTCAGGACTTGATATGAGGGACCCGAGTACGGTGATAGCGAATCATGGTGTTTGGGAGGAGATATCCATGAATGTTCCGTCCACTCCAGTGGTGAAAGTATGATGATGATGATGATGATGATGAATACAGTTCCGATTCTATTGACTGCTAAAAGCTATAAATGTTTCTCTATGACTCGGGAGCAGGTAAGAAGCCCTTGGGGTCTTTCAGGAATATAGAAAATATTTCATTCTTACCTGATCCACGACAAAAACAGCAAAGTAGCAGGATTGTAAGAAAAGGATTCATTGCAGTTAATTCTCTCTGCCCTTTCCTTCAAGGCAGTTGGAAATGTTTAATCGCAGTAGCTCTGATTCTCAATCTATTGACACTGCAAAACTAGTGTTTATCCCACTTTCAGTCTTGTTGTTGTAAAAAAGATAACTAGAGGATAATCTTTCTTTGTGACGTCCTGTCATAATTATCAATACATTGGATCTGATAGTGTATACGGTTGATCATTCAGCTGTTTTTGCTGCCTTGTAAGCCACGCTTTTGTTTGATTTATTTCTTAGATCGTGGTTTGTTCAAACACTCTTTGTATGGCCGGCTGTAATTATGTATCTTTACAGAGTCTCCCTTATTAACCCTTTCACTCCCAGAAGTGGCCAAAGTCAAAATTTAGCAAGATTTCCTCGGCAAATTTTCAGTTTGGAAAAGGCAGAAAAATAAATGGTACATATACCACGTGAAAGTTCTGCCAAAGTGGTGTCATCCACAGACTCAAAAGCTAGAACTACGTAACTAGTAATAGTTGACACTACAGCTGCCCCCGCTCTGTAAATTGTCGGTCAATAGTATTTTTGCTCGTTGTGTAGCTCTTTGAAATATACTGATTCATAATGAAGATTTGCACACATATTCCATACAATAGGTGAGATAAATATAGGAAACGTAAGGTTCCATGCACAGTTTCAGTTCGATCTTTGATCAAAACATTCTCAGTTTCGAGAATAGTTTATTCTAAACCATAAAAAAAGATTTAATTAGAAGTTGAATTTTTCGCTATTCCTCATTTACTTGTTACATTCAGTTCATTACATCTGCCGGAAAGTAAGCCTTAGAAATTAAAAGGACGTTTGGTCAATTCACGCTCGCGCATTCTAGTCTTGTTTTAATTATAGCGGAAGGACATCTGTGAGCAGGGAATAAGTCGGCACAGAATTTGATTGTCGGCGAATTTCTGTACGTCCATCTGTCTTCAGTCTTCTAGTGATAAGCTAGCCGCTGCTCACTCGTCTTGCTTGTTTGGGGACGAGTCTTATTCCGGTCAAAGAGAGAGAAAGAGTGTCGGGCAAGGTTTTTAATCAAAGATTTGTGAACTCTTGTCTGGCAAACTCTCCAAGCGTGTATATATACACAGTTATACGCACCTCATAACTTCATCTGCTCTTAACGAGTGTATTTTGGTCCATAACAACTGCTCCACAGAACGTCACTGATAGAGCGACTTTCGTAAGACCTTGAAATGAAAGCGCGCGAACAAAACAGAAACGACAAACGAACTGAAATAGAGCGATTTGATTGGTTTATCGAACGGACAGACAAACGCGCCTGGCTTTTCATTGGTTAAGCGAACGCTCAGGTGAAAAAACTTCATGCCCGAGAAATTTCTAGAAATCAACTGACACTTCGCTTTGACGTCATACTACAACACGATTGGCCAATCGAACAATGCCTTCTCCATGTTAGGATTTCTTTGGCGGGAAAACGAAGAGTCCATGTTTTGATCTTTTCATCCATTGGCTGATGAAACAAAGAACGAACACTTACCGAAACCTTTTTTCAAGGTCATACGAAAATCGCTCTAACGTAACGAAGTATGACTGCACAATAAATGTCACAAAATCTACCTAAGCGGTCCCTTCGGGATTTTCTGTCTTTACGTCATCCTAACCATTTCGTACTTGCGGGCGCAAACAATAGAAACGTTATCATTACCTACGGATTCCTCGCGGCCCCTATTCAAGCAAATCGAGATTTTTTCTAGTATACTGACTGTATATGAGTTACTAGGGTGCCTCCTCGGGATCTCGCCTCTGGGCGAAATCCTTGGGGGGCAATAAATAGTATCATGTGAAAGTACTGCTAAAAAGGTCTCATTTGAATGGTCACACCAAAGAAGTTTATCCACACTAAAAGTTAAAGCTATATACGAAAGAAGCAGTTAGAACTTCACACTAAATAATTAAATAATTAAATAGTACCATGTGAAAGTACTGCAAGAGAGGTTTCATTTGAATGGTAACGCCATAGGATTTCATCCACAGACTCAAAAGCTAGAACTACATCCGAAGAGGTTTCATTTGAATGATCTAACCATAGAACACGGTCCACACAAACTCAAAAGTTAGAACTACTCGCTAAACAAATATATTATACATAAGAATCTACAGTTAGTTTTGGAAATATGCTCAACCTACAGACAAACAAAGGTCTGTACCAGCCCACATAAAAATTTCGACCTTTAACATATTCAGCACTATAAACAACCACAGAAAAAATATATACAAAGTTGCTGATGACACAAAACTATCACGTTTGGAAAAAGGCGAATCATTTCCGTTTATCTTGATTGGTAAGAAGTAAGTCAAAGTTTTAAGTCTTTTAAAATACATTTTATTCTTCTATGAAATTGTCTATGTTTAAAAATTATATTCCTGATTACTAATTACAAACACTTTGAGGTTACGTCGAGTTTCATCGATCGGCATCTTCTGAACCCGCCGAATAATTAGAACAAGAAGATAAAAATGACAAGCTCTATTTTGTTCATCACATCCCCATTATCTATAACGCACGCGCCTCGTGTAAGGGAATCCCGAATCCTGGGCTTTAAAATCGGCAATACACCTTGAGGAATGCGGAATCCCACTAGCGATTGAAAGTTCCACCAACAAAAAAAAAATACAGAATCCAGTCCCTGGAATCCTGTCTTGGATTCCCTTACGAAGGTTGAATGGTACGTCTACTTTTTCCTCAGCACACTCGACAGCTCTTTTTGCAGTAAACTGTCATGTATCCCGGATTTCTTCTGCATTCACCTTTCTCCGCCCACGTTGCACACATGACATGGCGATTTTTGCAGCTGCTGCCACCTACAAATGCAAACTTGATTTTTGTTTCGTTTCAGCAAGAGCACTAGCCTGCGTAGCAACTGTTTCCTTTCAAGTTAATGCGCGAAAGCTGGAACGAGAGCAAAAAATAGAGCAACGGGGAGGGGGAGGGACAGGGAAAAAATTTTCCCCTTCTCCTCTCCCCTTTTTCCTACCTCCATTATGTCGCCCTCACTCTAACCGTCGCACCATGCAATAAAAAAACGCTTGCTACACAGCCTAAAAGAGCATTGAAAATCTGACAACATATTTCAAGGGCCTGCTCAAGCAATCACAACAATAGCCTAGGGTCATTTATTTGGGGAAAAATAAGACGCGTCTTACATTTGACCGCTTCCTTATAAGATTCAAACGTTCCCCTATATATTTTGACTGAAATAATACGCGAATATAGGCCTCGCCTTCACGGATTCGACTATTTTTGAAACCGCACAGTTTTTTAAACGAATAGTCCGCGGATGAATGAGCGGATTCACTTGTTACGTGTGGACGGAAGGCAGATTTATGCAAAAGGTAGGTGGTTTCAAAAATATTCCTGGAAGGGAAGTAGTCAAGATGCGTGGACACTCAAACAGACAGCCTCACCTAGTAAGGGGATAAAGGATGTGAAAAGGGGGAGGCTAAGAGACACACCCATTTGTTTGAACGAAGTTTACATTGCAAAAAATGCAAAAAAAGACGTAGAGAGGCTCGGATATGAAAGTATGCACTAGGCGGGGGGTCATTCTATTGCTGGTTTACACATGACGTCAAGGTGGCCATGTTAGTGGTTACTGCGCTTTTCACAAACATGCGAATTCTGAAGTTCAAAAGCCAACTGACGATTGCGCTTTTCACTGCCGTCAATCTTCTTAAAGGACCTCTTAGGAAACAAAACTTTACTTTAACTGGTTCAAAAGGTCATGGTTTCTGATTTGTCATTGGTGGATTTCGATCCGTTTTGTGTGTTTCTGTGTTTCAAGGTTCGTTGCTTGTGATCGTAATTATGATTGACGGCAGCGAAAAACGCAATTGTGAAGGAGGCTTTTGAACTTTAGAGTTCGCATGTTTGTGAAAAGCGCAGTAAGAACAAAAGCATTTCTTTTCTCTGGGAACTAAACTCTATTTTCAAGTAATTTATTCGAGAAAAAAAAATTCTATTGTATTGATCCCCAACATGGCCGCCTTGCCACGTGGTTGCAATCCAAGAATGGAGAGGTGAGATCACATCCCTAAAACAATTACATTTGTCTTTCGACATTTCTGTTGCTAGCGAAGAGTCTTAACTAGGCTGTGACCTTTCAGTTGGCGACTAACACAGTTAACTTGGAAAAATAAATCACTGTCCGGCAAATACCATTCATGAGAATTTTGTTTAACCGAAGAGGTTGACGTATCATAGGAATTTTCCTAAACAGTTTGCCTGAATTGTGAATTCAAAATCCGCGACTCCCTCTTGCACTACTGCACTACAACCGAGTGGCCGCCAACAAGCAACAGAAAGACAAAGATTTATTTACCGATGCATCATTTTCTCTTAGTTTTCACCACTTACAGTTTTTGCAGCCTTTTTTGCAATTGAGTAACATATAGCCAGGGTTCCTTTGACATTCTCCTATTCGTGCCCAGTAAAAACATGACCGGTGGTTATCTCTACAGTTAACTAAAAGTAGCCAAGAAAAAAGATCAAAGATTAGTTACGATTTATATGCGGCCTTACCTTTATACTGCTGAGATAGCCAATACCCTATAAATCGTCCTTTTTGAGCCCGTTTACATCATTAAATTCCCAAGCTTTGGTGTTGAGGGTAAAAAAAATTCCTTCGATTCCTGTACATAAAAGCGACGTAATTATAACACAATGAAAATCTTTCACACTTAGGAAACACAGCATTTCAGTATCTCTTCTCTCAGTTAATTAACATATAATGTTTTCGAGTGAATTTGAAGATAATATAAATACTCGACTATCGGAAAAGAGGCCACAGATCAATGAGCTGTGGTTGTCCAGTTTACATATTACTGAATCAAGAAGTTTATTAGTCGCTGTGAAGGAAAGTTTTATACTGCCTAGCTAGCTCCTGTACCAGTGGCAGCTCCTAGCCTCTTTAATCAAAGCTTAACTAAAAGCGACACAAAGGGCGAGTTTCTTTACTAAAATCCAAATCCAGACCGCCTTATCCAACATGGACTGATCCGCATCAAATTTCTCTTTTGAAATATCAATGTTTTATAAACAAAGTGGTCATGAGAATTGAGGACATGATCACAGAAGATAAATGTTACCGATACTTCAACAACTTCTCCCCAATACTTTCATAGGAAACCTATAAGGGCAACAAATGAGAATCGGAATTTTTATATTAAGGTTTAAAGGGTTAATTTAAGTCGATTGATTAAATCTTCTAAGCTCACCAGGTGGTCTTGGGGTTTGAGGCTTTGGCGTCCGAGGAGTACTTGGAAGGGGTGGGGTATTAGGAGGTAGAGGGGTGTTTGGAGGGGGTGGGGTATTGGGAGGTGGAGGGGTATTCGGTGGGGGTGGGGTATTGGGAGGTGTTGGCTTTGTTCCTACTGGACGCTTGGTTTTGAAGTCCATCAATATGCCATTACCATCTGTCAACGGAACGGAAATATAGCAAATTATTTTATATACATCGGCCGACATACTCATATTTTGAGAACAAGATTATGTTACAACGGGCAAAATCGAAACTTTCTACGAATCATCTAACATAAAAATTACGTACTGAGAGAATCCTTGCTATTTATAAAATGATAACTCTCCATAGAATCAAGCGCGCAGTCGTATTATGGATCAAATACTGTCTGTTGTACTAGAAAAGAAAATTCTTCAGGGGTCCTTTTACAGCGAAATCCATTGTATCGCGCTGCGCGTTTTGTAGACTTCGGAGGGACTTTGGCTTTTTCTGTTCCGTCAACCATTTTAGTGAACTCGGGGTTAACGCAAATCACTAGACTGCTCAACTGAATAGCGAAGAAAATCGCGATGGTGAGTGGAATTTTTGTCGAAAGAGGGAGGCAGACGTTACTTTATTCTCGCAAGTGACTTAACTAGTCGATTATTATTGCCCGAAACAGGACGATCGCAAAGCAACAAACCTTGAAACAGGAAAGAAACAAAACGGATCGAAATCCACCGATATCACGAATCACAAACTATGACCTTTTCAACTGGTGCAAGTAAACATGTGTTTCCTAAGGGTCCGCTAAGATGATTGACGGAACAAAAAAAAAAAACAAAATTTGCAAAACGCACAGCGCGATACAACGAATTTCGCTGTCAGTAATAGTATTAGTTTAAGATGGAGACGAGATATACTTACTGTCACAGTTAATTTTAAAGTTGTAAGGCTTTATACCTGAAGACATAGAAGAATATAAAGGTGTTATACGTGACGCATCTGAGACAAATGACGGAAAGCGAGTAGTACATTAGGGCCTGTTTACATGAAGGTGGGACCCCAGGTAGGTGAGGTAACATGTGGCAAGTTACCCCACCTAACATGTAAACGTGATCACATTAAAATGAGAGATTATATGGACAGCCGGGTTACCCCACCTAAGCGGGTTACCTCACCTTCCTGGGGTCCCCCACCTCCATGTAAACAGGCCCTTAGTCTCCCTCGCAGCCGTTTTTTGGATGTCACACAACGTTTCCCCAGAGCGGGAGAGGGAGGCGTTGCGTGACATCTAAAAACTGGCTGTGAGAGAGACTAGCAGTACATAGCTTACGTCGCAGGAGTAATCTAATCCCCGCTAGTAACGTCTGCGAAACAGCGCTGCAATCTTTGTTTTGGCCCACAACGGACCAAACGAATTACCAGAAGTGCTTTTCTATTTTAACCTTATTGGCCAATCGAACCATGACTTGAGTTTGTTTAACAGGCTAATCTTGAATCGCCCTCAAATCCTTAGCTTTGGACCCAGGACAACGATTTCTGCGCTAGTTCGCAGACGGGCATAACAAGGGGAAGATCTGGTTTTGCCTGTGACGCAGGCTGGTAAAACACGATCTGGATATTTAACAATTATTCCTCGAGCCCGAATGGACTCTGAGTCAATAGCCCATGAGGCCGAAGGCCTCATGGGCTATTGACTCAGAGGCCATGAGGGCGAGAGGAATAATTGTTTTAGTAAAATCCAACTAGTTGGTCAAAAATATCGGGAATAAGAAAAGTTTAGCTAGTTAAACCTAGTCTTTAATCCTTTTTTGCCGCCAAAAAGCCCGCGCTTTCCGCTACTAGTGGGCTATAACATATAGCCTAGTAGTAGCTCAACCAATCGGAACGCAGCATTGATGATAGACCACTAGTTGGATTTTACTAAAAAAGAAAAGAAGAGGGGTAAGATATTTTGTTGTTTATCACATATTCGTACCCCACTCATGACTTGGTCCAACGTTTGCTTTTGGGCGAAAATGTACTTAACGGTAGCTATTTCTTTTAATTGTTCCTTTTTCATTTTTCGATATTCAAATTAAAGTTCTTCGAGATTTCACAAGCAAGAATTAAACATTTCTATATACCGAATTACAGATAATGAGCTGCCGCCAGCAATTACACGTGACTTGGGTAGACACATTTAGGCTAGCCTCGTATTAAGTCGGGGAGAGAGAGAGAGAGAGAGAAAATAAAATATTGAAAAGCAAGCAAACAAACAAATTAAAAAAGACTGGCGTACCCGCCCTCGCGTCACATCGCTTCAGAAATTTGTTTTGGCAGGGGAATATTTCCTTTAAGAATCCATACAGAACAGGATCGTAAGACTTCAATTCTGTTCTAGTATTGACGTGGTTGTGAATGCCATTCGGCGGGTTCTGTTCGTCGTTGCAGTTGAAGTAACTCTGAGCTCCTTCAGCGAGATATTCCCTGTCAGTTGACATGGCGTATGTATTCCTCCACCGATAGCCGGTTCTTTTAAGGTAGTTGTATCGCTGGCGCAACCTTCCATCAAAGTTTGGAATTGCATAGACGACACCAAGGTTGTGGAGTCCGTGGACAAATTCATGAAGAAAGATGTCTTCCCTTGGGTACCGATCCTGGCCATTTTTGTAGCAAAGGATGTTTTCTTCTCCACCTGAAATTAAGAGAAACTTTCTTACTTACTTACCTTTACTTCCTCGGAGAAGCAGCTGAGCCGAAGCATGCAGTGGCAGATTCAGGGGAGAGGCTTGGGGGCCCGGGGGCCCGTCCCCCTTTTATTTTTAGACAAAACTGAGGCCCGTATACCCTGGGTGCCAGAGGCTTTTCATGGGCGGTTTCCGGTTTCGGTCAAGTCTGAAAAAGTGACCCGCTCGTTTCTTCGGCCTCTGGCCGAACACTTGCCGGCCTGCAGCCGACGAAACGAAGCTCCCCGACGCACGCAAAAAAAAAAGAACACTGGTACGCAGGGTAAGGCCCGTAGGGCAGAAAAACCTTTTTTTGGAAGTCAAATGAAAAGATCAAATGTAAAGAATACGGTAGTGCAGGTTTTTTTTAGCCCTCCCAACAGTCTATTTTGTTTTGTTAACTTCGACTTTCTCTTGACCATTAAAATTACATGCAATCTTAATGCCACATGCCCAAAACAGAGCGGGTACTTTCTCGAGGAAATTAGAAAGATAATACTTTCGCCATCCTAATTTACCTTATCCTTAAATGCAATTGGTTGTATTACTTTGTTTAATGGATTGTGATTCTTTCCTTTCAATAGCACAACATTTTGCGCTTTCAATCCCCGAGCGATTGATGGAGACTTGATAGGTGGTGAAATCTAGTGATGCGACCATTCCCACTATTTGTTTTTCAGTATTCTAGGACATGAAATTTAGAATTTGTGTTGAATTTGGATTTTGGTCACTATTAAAAAGAAATGGCTTGATAAGGAAGGCATAACCTTTACTCACATGTAGAAATAGGATGCGTTACAGTAGCTCCTAGACCCCTCGCTCTTTGGTTCCACCAGCTTTGGAGCCAGGAATGTTCTGGAATACTAGTAACGCCCTCGGAGACTGCGATCACGCCTGCTCGTCCACGACGTTGATAAAACGAGCGGCGAATATCCTGGCGATCTGCGAACAGGAACACTACCACGTAACAAGCTCTACGTAGAGAGGCATTTGTGGCTCTTTGGGAACTAATCACAGGGATACCGTATGCGTGAAGATACTTCCTGTAAAATGTGCTCAGGCGGTATCCATTCCGCACACGTGATGGTACATTCGTCACTTTTTCACACTCCCATGTGCTTAGTGGTTCACTTTGAAGAACGTTCTGTGATTGACCTGAAAATAGTGATATATCGACTCTTGAGAACGCAATATAAATAATGAATTATTAAGAAATCCATAAGTTGCTGGGACAGCCAGTGTATTTGACCCTTGCAAAATCTTAGGTGTTCCGAGAGAATTAGTGCTGGCTGGGAACCTTTATTTTTAACCCGCTTTTGGGAAAAAAATTCTTATGGGACGAACTGTACAAAAATATTGATCGTGCATCCCGAAGCCAATAAATCTGCCATTTCTGGCTGGGACTAGATCGAATCTAAAGTTACATGGGAAATCTAAGTTAAAAGATTGATTATTATATTTTCAAGTCTTAGTTGTTGTTTTTTTTTTTCTCTGATTTATTTATTTGTTTTCTTTTAGCTGACAAACTAGCAATTTGTTTTTTGGCTTTGATTTTCCTTTACATCATGCTGGGAGTGAGGAACAAATAATTTTTCCCAACATTCCCATAAAACCAACTTAAATTGGCTCTCAGGAGCGTAGTTTATGCTCTATTTGGTTAATTACGCCTTTTTTTTCTTCAAAAATCCTAGTTGGGTGCCTCTGAAAGTGGTGGTTCGTCTGCTATACCCCGCTCCTGCTTTAAGAGTACTTTTGGGAATAGAAGTAAGAAATTAAATGGGAGAGTTCGTGTACAGCCATTGGAGCAGCACCTCGTTCCCAGGTTCTGTCCTACTTGCCCCTACTTGTTAAAAGGCCAGCGCCAACAAACTGATCATGGCTACTAACCGTCTTTGTATGCCACCCCGACTCCCTCCCCCCCCCCCCCCCCCCACTACCACTCTCAATGACCCGTTTAGTCCTTTTTGTTTCTAAGTTTTTTCAATTTGTCGCTATGAAAAAGTGTACTTCTTCTAGGATTTAAATGTTCATCCCCCCGCCCGCCCCTCTCTCCGCTCTATTCCCGGGGAGGCTTCCACATGAAAGGGGCGGGAATGCTCGTCCGAAGATTTCACTTTTAAGGAGACCAATCTGGGCGCGGCCCAACCTATTTTTGACCCCTAAAAGAGACCATTTTAAACTTTGGTTATTTGAATCGTAATTAATAAAACGAATTGAAAATATATACATTTTTTAATATTTCTTCGCGCGCAACCCTAAAAGAGACCTTTACTGCTTAATATAATCATGGCGGTTTTCCCAGAACACCCTAAGTGACAACAAAATCCGAATTTTTTTCGCTTTTAAACGTTTACTGCGGTGTGGTGATGATAGAAGTTTGCCTCTGGTCGCAAAAATGGACACCCTAAGTGAGACCAAAATCCAAAATTTACACCCCTAAGCAAGACGACGAGCATCCCCGCTCCTTTCATATATATGGATATCCCCCGGGGCTCTAGTGCGGTTGCAGGAAAACTTGCTCGCTTGACGAGGATGAAGAACTCTCAAGACGCAAAAAAATTGATAGAAGGTCTGGAAAGAGGGTGTTGCTTGATCATAATCTGTTTTATGTAACAACTAGCTTACAGTGCCGGGTCCAGACCTTGAGGGGGGGGGGGGGGTAGGGGGGGCGTCTCTCAAAAAGTTTTTTTTGGCCCCTCGGGCCTCTGTTTGGTCCAAAAATAAGGGGGAGCCCGTTTCCCCCGGGCCCCTCCCCTGGATCCGCCACTGGCTTAGTATAATTTTTGGCTATCTTTAACACAAGGAACGGGGAATCGGCGCCTGTTCCCCGTTTTAAAGATTCCCCTTTATAAAGATTCCCGCTTTTAAAGATTTCCCGTTCTTTGTTTTAAAGATAGCGTATAATTTTCTACCCAGTGGCTATTCGTACGGGACCCTTACACCGTCGACTTGTATTTGCTATTCATACGGGAGTCTTCTGAGTATGGGCAATGCAGCTATTACTCACAAAAAATATAAGTGGAAGGTGTTGATAGGCCAAACACGACTCATAAGCTCGTCATATGTGACCTTATAGCCCGGCCTTATAGTTGATCTATAGTTTTGCTCTAACGAGGATACCTCCCAGCGATTTTGCTCGTTTTTATGAAATGATGGGAGACTTGTTGTATATTTCTCCTTGTAGTGGTTGATCTTGAATTAAGTGCCATTTGCTCATTAAAATGTTTATAAGGTTTGGCAAAGCAGGATGGTAGGTACGTGGTAACGAAAGGCAGAATTTTCTTTCGCACTTCATTGTTCTTTTGTAAAGCCGACTTCCGTTCAGTAAATTTAACTTCAGAGGTGATTATTTTCTATGACATTGCTGTGAGGGTAACTTCTAGCGCGAAGGCGTTTTTTGAAGTTGTAGATGTTCTCATACAAGGATTTAGCTGAGGAGTTAGTTAGAAGTCTAAGGGCTTCGTCCTTTATGAGACCTTTTATTGTCTATATATCCAGTAGGTGACAGACAACACCGACAACAAAAATAGAGTGATATAACACGACGAGGACTTACCGGAAGAAGTGAAATATGCTTCAAACTATGACAGTGCCACGAAGGAAACGAAAAGCAGAACTAAATTGAGACGATAGAATACATAACTGCTGAAAACGGAACGAAGCAAGTCTATAAAAGGAGTCCCGCATGAATAGCAATGCCAGCTGAGCGTAAGGGAGCTGTCATGGATAAATAGCTTTGTTGTGCATACTCAGAAGACTCCCGTATGAATAGCAAATACGTGTCGGTATACGGGTCCCGTCCCTGGGGGGTACTCCCATACATTACCTATTGTTGGTTTTCAGTGTCACGCTATTCAAAATAGATGAAAATAAAAATCAAACACATTCAATAGATAAAATCCAGAATCTGGAAAATGAAAGGAGGTACATATGCAAAGACCCTCGCCAAGATTCAGGTCAGAGGAATATTTCGTATACGAGATATCCGAAGAAATGTTTTACCCAAATTTATAGAGATTTGTATGGATACGCCATGCTGGTGCTCACCTGGATGAGCTCCAACATGGCGGACGGAAACCAACAGAAACATCTGTTACCGAGTTTTGCTACAAAAGCGTGAATTTATTCTTCGAGAAATTCATAAACATTAAGATAATACTTTTTCCAGTACATGAACTGCTTAGATGGCAAAATTTCCTGAAATACGTCATTTTTTTAACCTACATGACAGCTCTCTTGGCCGTCATGTAAATGCCGCGTCACGCAAAAGCTTAGAAATTCAAGCGTACTCTATCACAAAACCAAGAACCCTGTTGAAGCGAAAATTTGTTTGACAATTAGTTTTCAGTTGCTCTAATGCATCGTGAAAGTGAAATCTCGGTAGGATGGATAGTTTTTTAGTTTGAATTTTAGTGACGTCATGTGAAAACCAACAATACAGGTATGTGCCGCCCAACGAGGTCGTGATTTTAAAGCTCCTGATTTAGAACGGGGCATCCATTTCAGAGGCGTTTTCTATAACGGGGTATAATATTTAATAAGATGGGAAATAAAAAAAATTGTGGATCACGGCTTTATCTTCTGCTTAAAATTGTTGCTGATTATGAAGAAGCATTTATTTGATGTACAAGTCGAACAAATAAAGAAACATCTCTTTGAAAAAACAGGGCTATTTCAATTTACAAACTTTCTAGAACGGAGTATAAAAAATTGTAGACATATATAAAATTCTGCAAGCAGAATACTGCAATGCTGATCGTACTACGTGAAATTTATCTCTGGAAGACATCAACAAGACACCGAAAGAATTCAAAACAGAGCGGGATTGTAACCATAGACAGCTGTTTCGCCCTTTTTTGGGGGCTCGTCAGTATGGCGCAACAACCAGAGAAAGCTCTGATGCAAAATATCTACGCACTCTGATTTTAAGCCCTAACCCAGAACTCTCAACACCTACAGAATCACGCCATACCACGTGCCTTCTGGGGGACAAGAGTCCAAGTGTCAAGTTGATGTCTCGCAGAGAAAATAAAAAAATTGGCCAAAACCAACCTAATAACATGGACAGAACCATGCAAGAATTATACCATATCGGATCGGATAAAAACCACAGTCCAAAAATTATAAAGTACAAACATTAACCACAAGGGACTGCAATGGACCGCAAACGAATATGCCATTTTATTTTTGCTGATGAGGTCTTTACAGATCCTACGTTCTTCGGTATATTCGTTTGCGGTCCATTGCAGTCCCTTGTGGTAATGTTTGTACTTTAAAAAATTGGCCCATTTCTAGAATGGGTTATCAGTTTTAGGGCGAATTCTTGAACGGGGTATAAAAAATTGGCCCATTTCTAAAACGGGGTATCAATTTTAGGGGAAATTGTTTTTAGAACGGGGTGCTAATTTGGAGTCCCGGGCGGCACATACCCACCCAAAAAATACTCAAGTGCCCCCCCGGGGGTCCCGTACATAGCCACTGGGGATTTTCTATTCCATTGTCGCTTTTGGAACGAAGCGCAGAATACAGTGGAACCTTGACATAACGAATCCCTATATAACGAAGTCCTCGGTACAACGAACGATTTTCTTTACTTCAGTAGTGGCAAAAGATATGAAAAAGGACCTCGATATAACGAAACCTCATTATAGCGAGCAAAATTTGCCAGTCCCTTGGGCCTGCGTTATATCGAGGTTCCAGTGAATAAACTAAAACCATAAAATATCTAGGGAAAAAAGCAGCCAATTTTATCCAACTACAAATTAAATTCTCTAAAATTATTTCTTATGTTGTTCCTGTCAAAGCATTTTCCCTTTGTTAAACTCGCGTAACTTTTTCTGAATCTATTTCCGAGTGACACAAATGTTAATTTTTGTTAGTCACTCTTGCGTCTTCTAAAAAAGAACACCTACCGGGTTCAAAACCAAATTTTTCAGCTTCTAATATGGTATATTGCTCAAAGTTTGCGGGAGTTGCAGGATCTGCAATTTAAACAAATAAATCAGGAGATTTATTACCCAAGTGTCAGCAGTTGGTATATTATCTCATTGTACTTTTTCGGCTCCGGGTCACTTATTCGACGTTTTCCCTTTTTCTCTTCCCTTCCTTCCGAGTCACAGACAAAAAATAGACTAGATCTCAGGTTAAGGGGTTAGGTTTAAAACGTCTGCGACGTAGGCTTTGTAGAACATGGTCAAAGCCTTCTTGTGACAAAATACAGCCACACGCGGTTGAAACTGTTACAGGGATTTATAATAATAAATAATAATAATAAAATTTAATAGTATCTCCTCTAAAAGGTTTTTAAGAAACTATTTACAATAAAATGAAAAACTACTTACTACAATAACTACAAATAATATGATAAGATAAGACAGAAAATCATCAAAGGATACATTAATACTATATTACAATGTCGGCACTTAGTATGCTGTCCCTTAATTTCTTTTTAAATGTCGCAACAGATGTGGACGACTTCAAAGGGCTTTTTAGATCGTTCCAGATCTTAACCGACCTGTACGCAAACGAGCGCTGCCCGAGACTGTCCTGAATAACGGAATGACAAGATCATTTCTGTTGCGCGTGTATCTTGAGTGAATAGTAGTTCTCTGATATAGGGAAGCAGCCCTGTTCTACATCCACTGTACAGCTACCGAGCTTGCTCCAGGTATAACGCTAAGGAAAATAATTATATGTAACTGCTATTTCACTTTCAGCCATAAACTCCACGTACCAAGTCAGAGGTAAGCGCGCTTGTAGTATAAACGTAGGTGCATTCATGCTATCTGGGCTAACTGGACAGCCAAACCAAATTAGTTCTTACCTGTACCGTTGGAGCCTTGCCAAACACAGTACAGCAACAAGATCCTAAGAATAGAAGTCATTACAGCAGCTTACTCTTTAGCTCTTTCTTTCAATGCAGCTGGATGGCAATTTCAAATCGAAGCAGCAGTAGCACTCAATTTATTTTCATTGCAAGGCTGCGGCTTCCCACGCTCTGACGCATTAAGTTGACATTTAACACGACTTGAAAAAGCACAGTGAGAGCATAGTCAGACCGGAAATGCGAACAATGGCCAAAATCACGTTATTTGTTACGCCCGTCTTGATGGTCAATACAACAGAAGAAACAGACGCTACATGTATACAGCTGATTACTCAGCCATTCTTGATGCCAAGTTGTTCCAACCCTTTTACCTTGTATGGGGATTTTAGGAGTTACACAGACAAAAACGTGGGAAGATGATTTTGGTTCGTGGTCAGGTAAGGTTGAACTGCGAAAGTAATTAGATGACGAATGACCCTGCCCTCTAGCATGACTACGCGCCAGTCATTCAACTTTCATTCTCTAGCTCCATTATTTTATTATATTGCACGGCATCACAATAGATTAATTAATATATTATATCGAACCTGATGTTATCAACAAATACAACTAATAAGGATTTTTATTCAAGAGAAGATAGAATCATTAAACTGTAGATCTCGAGCGACACGTCGTCCCCCGTCGTCTCTACTTGGGTCGCACGGGGAAAACGTTACTCAGAAAGAAGCGCGACCTAGGGGAGCGCGAGGAACGGCGTAAAGAAGGAAAACCAGCCCATCGCTTCAAAACGAGACTGTCAGTGTATTTCAGTCCATTTCTTTACAATAAGCTCCGATAAGGCGAATTATTTTCGAAAGAAGACTGTTACCCTATGAGTCCTATAAATCAATTATTTTGCAATATTGCCAGTTGTGTTAGATTTTAATTGGCTCGGGACGCCGGTGGGGAAGCGCGACGACTTTCGCAGGTTAAAAAAACACAGGGTCCAGAGGAGATGTGTCGTTAGAACATCAAAACCCGTCCAAAACCTCTGAAAAAAATGGGTTATTTTGACCGCATTACAGTTTCGTTACACATTCTATATACCGCAAACCAAGAGACTGAGGGCTCACAAGATCGGCAGCACTTCGTGCCTCGGTCGCCCTTCGGGCGATGTGCCGTGCGCCAGCGAGGATATGGATTGCGGTTATTGATTTTCAAAATGACGAACAACAAAGTCGATCTGGGTCAAGAAGCGAAGAACTCGTTTACAGTAGATTCATAAAGGTTCCATCGTGCTAAGCGACAGGTATAAACATTTTGCAAGGTGAGACTTTAAATAAGTATTTCATTTATTCACACGAAACTCCTCTGGACCCTGTGAAAAAAAAAAAAGGGTGAAAGCATGAAATTTCTTGCGAGACCACAGGCAGCCCAAGCGCAGTATGTGTGGGTTCGGGCTTCAGAGGTCATTTGGCCGGAATATACTAGAATTATTAGTGTATTATCTGATGCCAGAAAGTCGACTAAACGGCGTTTAAACTGGCCGTAGGACACAGAGTGGCTATTAACTAAGGGAACTTTTTGAATCAATATTTCGTGTGATCATGATTTTTTTTCTTAGCGTCGTAGATTTGAATACGTCTGATAAAATTCGAACAATAAGGGCCCGAATCACATGTAATAATTCAAGAAATATCGACCTTCGTTATCTTAAAGGCTACTAGTACAGATAGACAAACTACTTCAGTTTTTATTGAAACCCCTGATAATCGATTGGAGAAGTTTGGAATGCCAAATCTGTAACTAAAGGTTAATTACTTTACAATTTTGGCTGTGTGAGAAATGGGCAGCATTGTTGAGTCTGATGTTCGAGACTGCTCTGCATAGCAATAAATTTGCTTCCTTTAGAAGGCAGGCCTGGTTTAATACCCAGTGATTACCGGGGTATGGGGGATTCCATTAACAAGTTATACATATAAACTCCTTCTAAGGGATGCCAAAATCCTTTTGAGGGATTTTATTTACAAGTTATACATAAATAAATTGTACCTCTTTCTGAGAGAATTAAGGCAATCTCTTTTTGAAGAATTCTATAAAGTTTATACATAAATAAAGTGTACCTCCTTCTAAGAGATGCCAAACTCCTCATGAGGGATACCTCCTTCTGAGGGATGCCACACTCCTTTTGAGGGATTCCATTTACAAGGGCTTTTCTTTATGCATGGAAAGGTTTTAATAGCAAGTTAGAGTAGACTGGGACAGCTTGAACCTGTATTGATTTTTTTTTTTTGTGCATTAAAAAATGCAACGATGATAAAGCTGAAGAAACTTAGTCGGCTCGGCACGTGGCCTTGCACGTACGCAAGAAAAATACATCTGAGGTGTTTGCTCTCTTTAATACATACATACTTTATTGCAAGTCCCTAAAAGGCTACTAATCAACTAAAATAGCTAAATAAATTACCAAATAACTAAGACAGGATAAAAGAACATGACAGAGATATACGGCTTGCTCATACACAAACCTCCGCAGTTTCGGAGCACGCAAACGAAACGGGGCATCTTCCTTTATGGAATCAAGTCAAGTTTATCGATCGTGACCCTCACCGATACACACGTAGGGTCAAAGAGGCTATCCAAATAAGACTTCATTCTAATAACATCAATAGAGACAACCGAATCGAAATTCCTGAAGCATGGATGCCTACGATCAGAAAGCATAACAGCCGTTCAACTACAAAGCGGACCCGTGAGGGAACATCATCTGCTAATCGGAATAATAAGGATCGAAATACACCAATCACAGCGAACCAACGTGCATAAATAGCTACACGTAAACAATCGACCTCATCGCCTGATGAAGACTAGCAGTATTGCAGTCGAAACGTCGCAATCAATATCTCAAAGCGATTCTATCGTGAGACAAACGAATAAACTTTCATTCCTATCTGACACCACGATGAACAATATTCACATCTTTAATGACAAAGGTAATAAATATACGTTAAAAAGTAAGTGAAATGCAATGATTATTCACTATTCACAAATTCACAGATTGATCAGAGAAAAGTAGGTTGACAATTTTTTTCCTAAAAACTTTGACAGAATCTGAAGATTTAACATTGTCTCTTAAATTATTCCAGAGCTTAGCACCGCGGTAGGTGAAGGACCGCTGACCAGTGGTTAGGTGGCACCTTGGAATGTTCAGTTGATCGTGTTGTCTGGTATTTCTAGTGTGAGTTTGTGAACGCAAAGTAAATTTCTTAATTAGGTAGTCAGGCACAAGTTTATTAATACATTTGTACATCATCACTGCATCGTTCAAGTAAATTCTGTCATTAACAGGCAGCCAATTTAGCGATTTGATAGCTTGTGAGATGTGATCAAACTTTTTGAGGCCAAGAACAACACGGGCGGCAAAATTCTGCACTAACTGAAGTTTGTTGATGTTATGTTTACTAGTATTTTACCAAACAGTTGAGTAATAATATAACTTACTAAAAACGAAAGAGTTCATAAGGAGAAGTATTGTTTTCTGATCTAGCAGGAGATTCTTTTGATTTGTACGAGTTTATGTAGGCAAGTAGAGACTGTTTTAGCAATGTGTTCGTTGTAAGTTAGTGATTGGTCAATATAAATGCCAAGATCTTTAGCAACAGTAGAGGGTGTAATTTCTTTTCCAAGCATTCGAACAGATGCTGTGGGCAGCTTATTGAGGAGTTGAGGCGTACCGATCATTAAAACTTTAGTCTTATCAGGATTTATCAATAAAGAGTGTTGGCAACACCATCTGGAGACTTATTCCAGGTCCGCATTTAGATTGTGAATTGCAGTGGAAATGTCAGACGAGGGAAAGGACAGGTACAGTTTAGAACACAGGCAGCCCAAGCGCGTATTATCTGATGCCAAATAAATGCAAAAATCTTAAAGACATGAAGTTTTCTTCTTTGTCTGTTTGTACTAGTAGCCTTTAAGATAGCGAAGGTCGATATTTCTTGCATTATTACATGTGATTCGAGCCCTTACTGTTCGAATTTTATCACATGCATTCGAATCTACAACGCTAATTAAGAAAAAAATCATGATCACGCGAAATATTGATTCAAAAAGCTCCCTTACGGCCTTTAGTTCATAGCCACTCTGTGTTCCACGGCCGGTTTAAACGCCGTTTCGTCGACTTTCTTTCCATCGAGTACTTTTATAGCGGTATAGCAGTAACTAACAATGCATTTGACATATGCGAAAATGTTAGCTATTGTTGTGCACGAAAATATGAAACTTGGAGACAATAACCCTGAATAATGAGAGCCTCTCACTTGTAAACACAAAAATTCCGACAAAATATTCGCGAATTCAAGCCCTTATTTTACTGCCTTACAATATATCAATAATCTTGAAACTAAGAGGTCATATAAAAGGACGGTTTATCTCAAGACTCTTAAATTTTCTAAAAAATTTATCGACTGGTTTAAAAATTATTCGCTAATTTGTTAAGTAAACCGAAATGTCTATATTACCGCTAACAAGAGCGCCTTGATACATAATAATCAAATCCTTCTTTCTAGCAATCGGCTGGAGGTATCTGCATGATCTTTCACACACGGTTTTAAAAAGATTGAAACTATGAGGTGAAATTGCATGTCAAAAGCGCTACGTTTAGTACAGATAACAGTCGAACAGCAAGATTGTCCATTTTTTACCGTATTTCTAACCATAAAAACTTCTTCCCAAAATATATCTCGATAACGCTCTTACAGATGTGGCTTAAACTTCACGAGCATCGAGGCGGCTATTGTAGGAAAAAGCTCCACCAAACGGTTTTGGAAGAGCAGTTCCCAGTGCCGAGAAATCATGCTGCAAGTAAAATAGGTAACCGCGTCATTTCGTTGCTATGTTGACTCCGATGTCATTGCAACCCTGATCATAACAAATTTTCATCTTTATCTAATACAACTGTGGTGTCAATTTTTCCACGCTCAAACGTGGGAGGTATTGACCTTGAAAAACTATATCGAGCCACCTTAAGAATGCCATTCTATTTAGCTTGCGTGGTCGCGCGTCCATGAATTTTCTCTTAATTAAAGACCAAAAAAAATAAATAAATAACGGCTGCTCGTAGTTTACTGCGCAGGCTACATTCTATTTTATTCATGCATTGAATAATTGAATCAAGCAATCAATCATTGGACATAGCTGTGTCTCCCGGAATGAGGCATATGATAAATGCTAACTTTAATTTCGTAATTTGTATTACTTGTAGACGAGAATGAAACAGAGCAAACAGAGGAAGCCCTCATTCTTGGTAAGAATGCATTGAATATTTGAATCAAGCAATCAATTATTGGGCATCACTGTGTCTCCCTGTGTCTCTCCACTCTTCAAGTGCCAACTACGCAGGCTAGTGTCACCTTACCTCGTCTTTCCTCGCCTACAAAATTCTGACGCGTCGCTTAGCCCTTTTTGTCAGTATAAATAAATAATAGCGATCTGATCGCCATAGTGTAGCCTGCGGACACAGACGTATTTCAAGTTGTCGCTTCTCTCCAGAAACGACGACCGGAAATGCGTCTGTGTCCGCAGCCTACCCATAGTGTTGTCCAATATACAATACATCATTTTCTCGATTTTCGGGGGTAGAAGCGGAATCATTTGAATCTTGATATTCATGATTCCTGCCGTTTTTGCCTCGATGATTCATGATTCCTACAATAATTTTCTTCAAGATTCATTACTCACGAAGTACTATTGATCACTTATTGAATTAATGATTTTCTCAGTGGCAATTTAGTCTCGTTTTTGTATAGTTTCTTCGGCGTTCAACTTTCTACTTTATCCAGACTCGGTATCATCATTTTGTTTGCCGTAGGTATGGAAGTTGTTTTTGTAACTGAATGTTAAGCACCAGGTTACTGGAGAAACAAACAGACTATCAGCCCCGATTCCACGAATTATATAGGGGGGTCCGGGGGCATGCTCCCCCGGGAAAATTTTGGAAAATTGGACTCTCGGAAACGCCATATCCTGCATTCCCTGGATCGAACACAATTAATTTATACGTGTATTTTGTTGAGCTTTTCTCTGAGTCTCGTTATTCACGATTCCCGAGCCGAAGTTCAAAGATTCATGATTCCCAAGTTTTTAAAACAAAGATTCAAGATTCTTACATGTTTTGTAAGTATGATTTATGATTCATGATTCCGTTTCCACCCCCGATCGATTTCACCTGTTAAGGTCCGTCACTGATCAGATTAGTTGTAGTTCAAGGCAGCGAAACATTTAGCCTGCAGTGCAGGCGTATTTTGAGTGGGCAAAACCTTGTTCGTGTTCGTAATATTGTTGTAGCCGCCATCTGCACTGCAGACTACGAAACGTTTTAAGGAGACACTGAGTTGCGCAATTTCCTGCATTATAGTGCAGTTTAAGTCAATGTCACGTGTATAGACGCCTAAAACAGGCTACATGTATACCAGACTTAGTTAATCGATAAACCGATAGTCGATAGTAATCGATATCAATCATCGATGAATATCGATTTCCGATATCGATCAAGGAAAAAAGTCGTGACTTTGATTAATATCGATGATTTCCGATAGAAATTTATGATTACTAACGATTCCCATCGATTGTTATCGATATAATCTTTAATAATCGATAAATTATTTTTTTTCTGTGACTTTCGAATTTTATGGATTAACTACGTCTGGGTGCACAGAAAAGGTGAGCTTGCGTTCCGGACTGTATTTTACGTATTTTACAGGGTCCTCTAATGTAAAAAAGAGAGGAAAAATATCCGCGGTCTCAATTGTTATTCTGAGTTCCACAAATTTTAACAAAAAAAAAAATACTCCACAGTCTCTTATCTTTTTTTTTTTAATTAAACGTAAATAGCAAAAGAAACAAAATTGGTAGAATATCGCTTGTCGATGCGACAAGTTGGGGAAAGAACCGCAAATGCGATTGTTTGAGCCCTTTAAGGGCCTGTTTACATGGGGGTGGGGGGGATCCCAGGTAGGTGAGGTAACCTGCTTAGGTGGCATGGGGTAGCCCGCCTGTCCAGATAATCTCTCATTTTGATTTGAACATGTTTACATGATTGGTGGGGTGACATGCAGCAGGTTAACCCGCCTACCTGAGGTCCCCCACCTCTTACTCGCCGCTTCGCAACTCGTTTTCGCCGCTTCATGGCTCGTTCTCTTTGACGCGGAGAATCTTCAAGAAAGACCTCTGAGACCAGAGTAATTGACATGTATGGGGTTTACTTTAAAAACTGCACTAGTATGATTGTGTCTCCAAAGGTTTTGTTAAGCAAGAAACCAGACGAAAACGTGCATTCAGAAGACAAGCAGTGCAAGACCTTTAGCCCTGGAAGTGAGCCACCTGACTCAAACAGCACATACCAAATCCAAATGTAGCAGCATATGAAAATGACCTTAACTTTGACGACTGGGAAGGGATGTTGTGACTGTGACCGATTCGCAGCCATCATTTGCCACCAAAAGTGACATAAAAAGGCTTGAAGCAAAACAAGAGCTTTTATTAGAAAACCAAAATCAAATCATGGAAACTGATTTAACAGCGATATCAAATCTTTTGAAAGAAAGGGCGAAAAAACGAGGAATATTACGAGTTCCGGAGCCCAGTAGCGGCACTAGTTCGGCTAAATCCGTAAAGATTATTGAATGCCCTGTCCCAATTCTGAACAGTACATCCCTGTCAAGTTCAGTTGATGTGTCTACTTCTGTAGAATCTGATATGCCTGATTAATATTTGCAGGGTCAGGAATCAATAAGTGGGGGCAGCTTGGAAAGTGAACCGGCCAAAAGCCCTTCTCCTGTTCCGGTTGATTTCACTATAAAAAAACACATTTCTGAAACGGCTCTTGGGAATTCCAACCCGAAAAAAAAAGAAAAAGGAAAAGGCACCGTTGACAGCAGAAGAACAAAAAGTGCGAACGGAAAACAAAGCCTGTCTGAAAGATTTGTGTGGCATGGTAGGAACTTCCTATTCAAAACCAGAGTTAGCTGAGTCAAGTTTTGAGGGCGGGAAAAGAAAATATAATGGGGAGAGAATTCGAGAAAAAGGGTTTCTCTCCGGGTAGAGTGAAGAACATTTTGAAATCTGTATCCCAAACACATCCAGAAGCGTACGCGAGACTGAAAGACACGAAGGAACTAAGGGAAGCGGTCAATATGAAGTGTGGAAAAAGTCAAAAAACGTCTAGCAAGGCGAAAGACGCCCAATCGTCATTTACAAATCAGTCATGAAAGAAATTTCAAAATATGGAATTATTCTTGTGATTTATTTCCAGCTGTAGCTCATTTCTCAAAATATGCAAGGTTTGTAATTAGTCATTTCATCAGGCAAATTTCCTGTTACTGTTACATGTATGCTCAACCTCGTTCCCAGGGTTCTCTCCTACCCGCCCCATGGAGCGAGAGAGACAGAATCTCTCTCGCTCTATGGGGCGGGTAGGAGAGAACCCTGGGAACGAGGTTGATGTATGCTATCAACAATTTAATCACGCTCTTAAAAATATGTGACCAGTGTATGAAAAAATAATATAAATTCGTGTACAAACGTAAATTTTACAATTGTTTATGAATGTTCTTGTTAAAATAATGCCAGTGATAACTCGAGTTCCTTACGGTGTAGCGTAATTGATATTTAAAAAAATATTACAATTTCGACTTTTAACGCAAAGATAGTAAAAAAAAAAAATACAAGTCTGCATGGCATTATGGTACCATTGCCAGAAATCGTGGACATTTCGCGCCCGTGATTAATTGTCAGCGGAATCTCATTTTCAAAATGGCGGACAAAAACGATCGCAGTCAGGGAAAACGTATCTCCTACGACATTTTAAATAATTTGAGCTCCGTGGATCTCTTTTACGACGAAAAAAGCAAGAAAAAAACATCTTCAAAGAAAATTGTAGGTGTCTACCAGGCCGAGCGGCTGATAGCAGTTCACTCCACAAGCGTAGTAGTGGCCAAGGGATCTCCACACAAAACAGGAATTCATACTGCTGAGAAGCCTGCTGCTTGACATAATGAAGAGGAAATTCTGTTCCTATCTTTAGTGCCCACTCTATCTTTCGTTTTTTGTAACTCTCAAGAATCTCAGACATTTTGTTTTTATTTGGTGTAAGAAAGCTCTACTTTGTGGGTTTGTTTTTAATTTTCCCGCTTATATACTTCCATTTAAACCAAGCCTGGCATGCTAATCGAAGATTTTTCAGAGCCTGGAACCTAGTTTATATCCCGTGAAACATCTCTGGATTTATAGCAACAAACAAAATGGCGATTGGGTTAGGTTTGGAGTTGTGAAGCTTTTCCTTTTCCGTGTCCGACCGAAATGGGTCATTCGCAAATATGGCGTCTATTACTGGACTACAGATGGAAAGCTGAGGGAAATAATGCGCCTTTGGAAGTATTTTGCAGTGCCAAAATCGTCCTTTTTACGACTGTTTAGGAAACATCTTACATCGCAGAAGTGATATCGAGTCGTGCAGATTTACTTCATGGAAGGGTTTATCCTCTAATCTACGAGTATTTCGCATGACTTCGGCAAGATTTTAAGACAATGTATGGAGAAATGGAGCGTACAACGAGAGATAAAAGTGGCCACTTCGGGAAGTAAGTAAACCTAATTCTACTTAGCCATTTTTAACCCAGATGCGAAGGTTACACAGCACTTAACATGTTTCGAGTCGTGCACCGAAGACCCGTAAGCTCATAATCGATATATTTGAACAAGTTTCCTTATCTCCATACATTTTCTTGTACGAATTCGCAGCCATTATGGCCTTAGTGCGCACGCGCAAGCGCCATCTTGTCCCTAATTTCTGGCAATGATTTGAGAGGCATTTTGGGACGATGGTCCGCCATTCTATTTATTCTTGTGACTCATTAAAGTATTGTGACGTTTCTCGTCAGCCTTAGAGTTGAAAACATAGCGGCAATTATCTTTTGTATAAGCAGGCTGGCTTCCCCCCTTCAAACTTGGGAGACACTCCTCAAAATCACGAACAAGGGGCATCTTTAAATGCTGCAAAAGGGTGGAATGGTGCCCTCTGTAAACTGTGCTGGATTCGGAAAATGGAACTAGTCCACCGTGCTGCTTAAAGTTAAAACTGAAAAATTTACTGCTCGGATGGTGTCTTTGCACAGTGAACAACTGTGAACTAATGCACTTGACAAATTCAATTTGATAAGTTTTCCTTGTTAGATGTTCCATGAGAAATCGATACTCGGAGTGGCAATTTGCCAGGTTAGGATCGCTTTTAATTTTTTTTTTTTTTTTACTACTACTTGCTAAGGCTTTTAGAAGTTCATTGTCACTGATTTGTTCCCCTTGAGATCGACATTCAATGCATGTGACCCGAACTGGAAAATAATCAAGCTTCTTTCCATCCCAATATCTGCTGCAGTTGCGGCACGATTGCGGCACGCTTCATCAAGAACCTCAGCTTTCCTGTCACGAATCTCATTTTCACTTAACCCTGCAAAATCCACCCAGGGAGAAGTTTTCCTTTCCAAGGCTATCGGGGGAGTAACACCAGTGAGCCATTTTGAAGCTGCGTTCTATGGGATTGTGACGACTGTGTCCCGGGGCCTAAGATGTCAGAATTAAGATGTCGAGGTTTAAGTCTCGCCACAACCTTCCAAAGTTGAACAAATCGGGGGTAGACTTTGGTGTCCAGTCTGGCCCTCCGTCACATATGATAGTGACTGCTTTTTTCCTTTCCTTTGAAACAATTGGTGTCCAAATTTTTTTTGCCTAAATACATGCATAGCGCGTGTATGCTGAAAAACATTGACGGATATAAAAATACACTAAGTGAACCCGATCTAGGCCACCTTATTCGTTCTCTGCCCAGCGTATCTACAAATATTTTGCCCTCTGAATTATACCTATAAGAGAAATTGTTTGGCGGAGCTGATGTGGAACGGCGTTTTTTTTTTTTTCGATTCGTCTTCCTCGGCGAAAGACTCCTCGATCGCCTATTTCTTGATCTAAGTAATAAATATCCAGCTGGAATAATTTTGGCATTGGTATAAGGAAAATCGTGATCGGGGTAGTTGGGCTGATCGTTCGTGGCAAGTATGTTGTTGATAGAAAAATGCCTACTAACAGCCAAAGTCCCTACGTTGACCTTGTTCTTGTCTGCTGAAATGGCTATTGTCTCCTCCGAGAACAATTCAGCGAGCTCTCCAACAAAATTCAATTGAGCTGAACTATAGTGAAAGTCTGCGTGAATTTTACTAGTTAGTTCATTTCTTATGGGAGGTCGCTTAGCATCCACTAAACTTTTGTAGCGTTTAGAGGCGTTTTGGTTCTTATTTGGCGGCAAAAGAAGACGGTGTATTGTGTGTATAGAAACTTCCTTTAAAGCGGGAATTTCCCTAAGGACGTGACCCCGAATGGCTGCTAGTGTCACCACAGGCAGCCCAAGCGCACTATGTGTGGGTTCGGGCTCCAGAGGTCATTTGGTCGGAATGTACTAGAATTATTACTGTATTTTCTGATGCCAAATAAGTGCAAAATCTTAAAGATATGGAGTCCTCTTGTTTGTCTATCTGTACTAGTAGCCTTTTAAGATAACGAAGGTCGCTATTTCTTGCATTATTACTTGTGATTCGGGCCCTTACTGTTCGAATTTTACAATTTTATCACATGTATTCGAATCTACAACGCTAAGAAAAAAAATCATGATCACACGAAATATTGATTCAAAAAGTTCCCTTACCTCTATTTTCATAGCCACTCTGTGTCCTAAGACCGGTTTAATTAAACGCCGTTTAGTTGACTTTCTTTCCAGTGAGTACTGAACACTATAAAAGAAGGGAAGGCTGGAGATCTTCCAGCCGACCCTCGCCGCGCAAAGGCCAATAAATTCCAAACAAAGCGATCGATGTCCCTAAAATTCCCACCAGCCAGACCAAAGAGCGTATATCTACCCGTTCGACGAGCGCCAGTTTCTAAATTCGGCTGCATTAATAATAGAACGCGGCATTAATAATAGACCACTAGTTGGATTTTACTAATATTTGTGATCCATAATTCACAGACTGAATTTAGTTCCAATTCTTCTCCGATTCGATCATTTTGATTCTCGAAGCCATAGCACACTACAGTCGTCCTGGAGTCGTGGAATTGTAAAACTGAAAAAAATCGGATGAATCTTCCAATCGGGAACTTATTTCTACAACCATTTGGGTAAAATCGGACAATAGCACAATACAGTTGTAGAATGAAAAGATAAACGGAAAAATCTTACAATCCGAGAGTAATTGAGTTTGAGTTTATTGTATTTATAAAAACAAATAATATTACAGGTTTCCTGGCACCGCAAATAGCAGAGCTAGTCTAGGCGGGCCAGGAAATATATAGGAAAAAAGAGAAGACTGCTATAATTTAAAATGATAAGACAAAAGTAAAAAAGAAATATATATATATATATTCAAATATTTGTAAAGTGAGAGAAAAAAGAAGAAGAAACATCTGTGGGCTATAATTCTAGAAAGGAGTTAAACAAAAATTGAATTAAATAGCTAAATAACTTGATAAATACAGTCAAAATGCTCTTTTCTTCATTTCCAAAATTATTTCATCTAAATCATAATAAGTATCACCAGTTTCAAGTATATCAAATAATAGGGAACGAATTTTACTTTTAAATTTTTGTTTCGGAGACGTGCGTATCTCAGTTGGTAGATGATTCCACAATTTTGCACCAATTCTCGAGAAGGAGTTCTTTTGGATTTCAAGATTAGATTTCATTACGTAAAAGTTTTGAGATTTAGACGATCTGGTGTTGTACGAGTGGACCCTAGAAAGTGGGAGAACCAATTCCTGAATGTTAGTGGGTACAACGTTATTACTCACGTGAAACATAGCTTCTGCAAGTAATTGATAATAAAGAAAGTTTACTGGCAATATTTTTGTGTTTATGAAAAGAGGAATAGCATCATATCGGGGATTGGCAAAGTGTATAAAGCGAAGTGCACGTTTCTGGAGAATTAAGAGTTTGTTAAGTTCTTTTTTGCTTGTTTGACCCCAAGCAACCAAACCATATCGAATATAGGGTGCTATTAAAGAACGATAAATTGAAACAAGTGTGTTAAGGGAACAAAATGTCGCAGTTTAGACAAAAGACCGACGGTTCTACTAATTTTTAAAAGAATTGTATTGATGTGGTTATTCCAAGAGAGTTTATGGTCAATTAGAACTCCTAAATATTTTACAAAATCTTTACATTCTAACTGTGAATTTCTATTTGTACTAGCATTATAGATAAATAGTTTAGGTGTAAAGGAGAGTTTCTTTTGATAATGGTGAAAAATAACATAATTTGATTTTTTAAGATTAAGACTGAGTTTATTTGAGGTTAGCCAATGATAGACTTGTGTAAGTTCCTCGTTCATAGTTATCTCAAGTACTTTAAGATTTTTATGGGAAAATAGTAAATTTGTATCATCAGCAAATAAATAGAATTTTAGTTTCGAAGAACAAGAGCAGATATCATTGACATATAGAAGAAAGAGAAGTGAGCCTAGCATAGAGCCCTGTGGGACGCCACAAGTAATACTTAAAGAGTCTGAACTAAAGGATTCTATGATAGTTGTTTGAGTTCTTTGCTTGAGATAGGACGAGAACCACTCATTTACAATTCCACGAAATCCATAATAGTCCAATTTTTTCAATAATATGTCATGATTTACTGTGTCAAAAGCTTTCTGTAAGTCAATGAAGACTCCACAAGAAAAATGTCCCTTGTCCATATTTGACAGTATTTTATTGACGATGTCTAGTACGGCATATTCAGTTGAATGTTTTTGTCTGAACCCATATTGTGATGAGCACAGGATTCCTTCCTTATCTATAAATAATATCATTCTCTTTTGCATAAGTTTTTCGAAGATTCTATTAAAACATGATAATAAGGAGATTGGTCTGTAATTATTCGGGTCTAGTTCATCATCGGCTTTAAAAATTGGGATCACTTTTGCCATTTTTAGCTCTGATGGGTAATTTCCAGTCTCCTAGACAGATTACTACAGCTATTCGGGTAAAATCGGACAACAGCAGACTACAATTGTAGAATAGTGGAATCGAAAAAACCGTAAATGAGATAATTGTCTCTATAAAAATTTTCTTAATCGTAGAATAGTAAAATTGGAGGAAATATACATATATACAAATATATATGTATGGTGCAAAATCGGAGAATAGTACCGCTAAGTCGGTTATACTATTTTCCGATTTAGCACTTTTCGCCCCGCTCTCCTTATTGAGCCTATTTAATTTCGTGTAAAATTCAGAGTACTTATCGCATAAAACAAAGAATAGTCTATCAGTCTGAAAAGCGTATCAATTCTGAACTGAATATCAAGGTCGGTACACACTAGGCGACAAGTTGCAGCAACATGTTGTGGCGACAAATCCCTTCGTGTGTACTTGAGAATTTTTGCGAAAATCTTTGTTTCTGCAACAGAATTTTGTCGCAGCAACATGTTGCAAAAAATCAAATCAGACAGAATTTGTGCGACTTGTTGCGTCGACAAAATTATGTTACAGAGACAAAGATTTTCACAAAATTTCTCCTGACACGAAGGGATTTGTCGCTGCGATGTGTCGCGGCAGCATGTTGCTGCAACTAGTCGCCGGACCAGTACACACGGAGTGATCTGTTGCCGCGACTTGTTGCTGCAACTTGTCGCCTAGTGTGTACCGACCTTCAGTCTTTAAATGACCAAATACTTGCGAATGAAGGAGAATATTATGCGTTTAAGTTTATTTATTTATTTAATTTCTTATTAATAATTCTTATTTTCTTCCTTGCGGCGCTGTTTACAAAAACAACGAATATTTAACTCGACCTAATTTTCAAAAAAAATAAAGTAATTGCAGGTCTTTGAATAATCCTGTTTACATAAACCCACAATGAATTTATATGCAAATCATCTGTGAACATTACATTGAAAATTTTAAGGTCTTTAGCACCTATTACCTCAAAACGTCAGTCTTCACTAATCCTTGTCTTTGTCGGATATCTTAAATAACTAACCTCTTAGTATCGAGCTGTTATCGATCTGACAGTTATAAGTGTTGGATTATATGCAAATGAGTTCAGTGTCTTAGTCTAGAAGGACCTTAACCGCTTTCTGTCAACGGATAAAAAATATTTCATTATGAAGGTAGAGGGCGCTGTAGCATTAGTAACCGGTGGAGCGTCTGGTATCGGAAAAGCGGTTTGCGAAAAACTTTTGAACGGAAGAGCAAAGGTTAGTTATGTTATCCGTTTTTTCAGGGACGAGACCTAGCTAGCCATCACGAATTTAGCTCAGAATGATAACTTTAAAAGAGATTGTATTAAATCTTAAAGTTTAGGGACTTCAGACGATGTAGATGGTTTACCGTTGGTGAGTTATGATTTTCATTTAAGCAATCCTGATAATTGTTCGTAAAGCTTGAATTGTAAATCTCTTTGAAACCTTGATCGACGCTCTATTTATTTACTATGAAAGGCTTAGAATAGACTGATTGGACAAAAGTAATAACAGCAAACGTGTATTTAGCTCTTTTTTATTAGGCTGTGGTGGTTGTGATAAAATTCATGTAAAGGTACTTAAAAGACATGAAAATCACCTTTGAAGGTTTGGAAATATGGTAAGGAATTAAGACAACAGCAGTGAAAGCTAACGCTGGTGTATGTAATCATCTGTCTCTTTGGTTACACTTTATTCTATAAATTTACAAGACAATGTATTAATTGAAAACTCACTCAACGAAATGCTGAGTTTTTTCCCGAAGAAAACACGATTTAATTATTATATAGCCGAGACGGTATAACGGCAAAAATGATTGCAGAAAAAAAATGGAATCTCAATGGAACACAGGCTATTTTCTGAGTTTAAAAATTCGTTAGTTACAAAAGAATTTTTCTTCACCTTGTTACGACCCATTGGGTTTTAATAGCTTGCATACAACAGATATACGCAAAGCAAACAAAATATCTTTTTTGTATGTCTCCCGTAGTTATTGAGGTTAGAAAAAGGACAAAAATAATTATTTTCTACTATATTGCAGACAATATATTTTGCCGTGTATGATTTTGATGAGAGGTGACGCTGCAAACATTTATTTTCAATGGAAAGCAAGACACTGAGGAAACCCCCGGGGGTTGGGGTGGGGGGGGCTTGTGTATGTCTCAGTGAAGATTATTTTTTTTAATTTCTGTAAGTAGGTTTGTCTGCGATATCCAAATTGTGATTACTGGTTGATCCAGCGGGAAATTACTTCGTTTTGACTTGATTTTTTTAAAGGTTTATTTTCTTGACAAAAACAAGGCGAGTGGTGAAGAAACACAGAGAAGTTTAAACAATCAACATGGAGAAGGACAAGCTAAGTTTATTTGCTGTGATGTAACATCAAAGGATCAACTAGAAGGTTATTTGTATTAAATATATTTGGGTTCTGAATGAAAGCTTGTTTGAGTATATTGACTGAATGTCATACCAAGGATCTACTGAATAATTCTGACTAAATGGCTGAGTAAGTGACTTACTACCGACTCGCCGTCTGGCGTACTGGTTTGGTACAAAATTAATGTAGCTGGCTAACTGAGTGTTTGAATGGCAAACTGAGTCGCTGTCAGGCTGGCTTGCTACAACCAGTTGTAAAAATGTTGAGACACTCTCAAGAAAACACAACCTTTCTTGCTTCAAATCGCTGCTAGTCACAGGTCTGTGAGATAAAATACTGACCTCCCTCCCATTCAAAGTTGTTCCTCCAAGTTTTGAGCATGGTCTTGTATTGCTAGCAACTTTGATAAGGGATGGAGGAGGGGTCACAAGCACAAGATCATGGACAGGCCATTTAAGCCAAAATACGGGACAGTGTCTCAAGAACTTTTGCAACTGGTTGTAGCTGGCTAACTAAATAACAGGAAGAATGTCCGGACTACTGACTAATTGAAAAGTTGACTGAATGCTAAGAATTAACAAAGAATTCCCAAGCTTAAGTTACTGAATGCGATCTTTGATGATCACACAACCTTTCAAATTTTTTAGTTGCGTTTAAAGCCACGGTCAAAGAATATGGGCGACTAGACATTGTAGTAAACAATGCAGCGATAATGGACGAGAAAGACTGGGAGAAGACTCTTAACGTTAACCTGGTAAGTTAACCAATCTGGGGCCGGTTTCTCGAAAGCCCCGGTAACTTTTCGTGTCCGAGGGCAAATTTTGAAATCAAAACCTGTTTCGGAATAGTAGGACATTTCCTAGCTCACAAATCGGTCAAATCTTACTTCGTGAACTTATGAATCATTTCAAAATTATTGAAACTTTGATCTTGAATGCAAACACGGAAACATAAATCAGCTTTTTCGGCCCGCAAAGTTATTCGGGACCTTTGAGAAACGAGCCCCAAAACTCGAAATAAATTCTTGAAACGAAGCTATTAATAAGTCATTTGCACGATGACGACAAATTGCTATTAAGACCAGAATCCTTCAGGTTTTTGCTTTAATTTATTGCGCAAAGTTAGGGCTTTTGTTATTTAATCCTCTCTGGAACTCACCAAATTAAAATATGAAAGAAAAACTGATGATGATGATCATAATCGTGATAACGATAACGATAACAATAGTGATAATGATAATGATTACAAAACAAATAAAATGAGTTGTCAGTTCCTCCCAAATTAAAATTTCAAGCATATGACAAGCTCCATTGTCCGCAATCCAGTCCATTAAGTTTTTAACTCCTTTTTATTTTAGTCCTGTAT
This sequence comes from Porites divaricata, assembly GCA_038088405.1. Lineage (NCBI taxonomy): Eukaryota > Metazoa > Cnidaria > Anthozoa > Scleractinia > Poritidae > Porites > Porites divaricata. Next base: position 8,009,778 of record JBBMOI010000018.1, read on the forward strand.
GATCATACAGGACTTAAATAAAAAGGAGTTAATCATAATATATTATTATTCATTCAAAATATTTCCCCCATTCTCATTGGCTAAAAGCACACGTTTAATTCACCAACACCAGTTAGTGATGACCAAATGATGCACCGTTAACCGAGAAGACCTGGGGATGAGGTTGAGTTGGTTTGTTTATGAAATTGAAAAATAGCGGACATTTCACTCTTTTCAAGAGTAAGAACTACCCGAAAAAAAAAGCTAATGATATGGCAAGAACAGCAAGAAGACAACTCGAAGGGCGACATCTGCTATTTGGCGGAGCTGAACGACCCTAAACGTGCACTATCGAAGAACTTAACATCGATAGATGTAAGCATGTTTTAGCCATGTTTTTAAATTAGGCATTATTTTGAATGAATAATAATACAATTATTGATTTCGGCTTTCGTATCATATGAAGAATTATGGAGATCTCGGAGGGTGTTATCCGCCTCGAACTACGGCCTCGACGGATAACACCCTCCTCGATCTCCATAATTCTTCTTCATAAGATACTCAGCCTCATTCATGAATTGTTAATTATTTTTTCTCTTAGAATGCTGTAATACGAGGTACATTTCTTGGTGTAGAGCTCATGGAGAATGGGGTAATCATTAACCTTTCTTCTACAGGAGGTAAGCTTATGAAATAAATAAAAATAGGTATAAATCAATTAATATATAGATAAATAAATAAATAAATAAGGGAATAAGTAAAACAGGAAGCTCAGTGAGCATACAGGGTACTGTCGTTTATTTGACGTAAAACTTTACTGAAATTCACCTTTAACTGTCATGTAATTATTCACCAATTCAACGAGACTTTCAAGCAGATGGGCCTATGAATGACAGTCTATAGCAAAATCAAGTCCGGTATGATTAGCAACGAGACACTTTTGCACCGTTCTTTTATTTTATTTTATTGTTATTGTAAATAGTTTTGTCAACGTCGATCAACAGTTTAGCTAATACCCTGTCGGTTTCAAACTGTTCCAATCAAGGAGTGTTTCCTTTCTTAACTTGTAAACGATTTAATTTTAATCACCTCTTTTCTTTCCACGGACTTGTCTTGCCGATTAAATTGAATCTGCCTGCCGCTGGGAGCTTTTCAGTCACCTTTTGCCGTTAACCGAGCCTATTTTTTTTATCCAACGCAAACTATATAATAAAGAAAGCGAAAAGGCAGACGGTTGGGGCGGAGTCCCGCGTAGAGAGTTTGCTAATGATTAATGCACGCGTCCAGCGAGAAAGGGCGAGAACCAAAGGTTTAAACAAAAGAATAACCAGCTTAACAATCGCTTACATCCTCTGCTTCTCTCCCTTACTTTCTCCCCGTTATTTGTCTCTCAATCCAGAGTTGTAGTCTGCGATCAGGTTCTTCTATTTATTCTTTTGATTTCTAGAGCTATTAGGAAGGCATGATCGGGGCTACAGACTCTGGTGGTTATCCTCACTAAAGGAATGTTTAACGCAAAGAATAACTGTCTGAAATGTAGTCATTGCTGTATCACAATTCGAGACGATAGCGCTCCTCTCTATGGTAACACACCTACTGCTGATTTTTTTCTTGTTGTCGTTTTACAGGGATTCACCCGGTCTCTTTTTGCCCAGTTTACTGTGCTTCAAAGTTTGGTGTGATAGGTTTTACAAGGAGTATTGCTCCAGTAAGTATACTCCTCCTCCAGAACAGCAATTTTTTTTCACGAATACAGTGATTTGTGTGAGCTTTAAGTTGTAATTAGGCAATTACAAGATGCAATTTTCGGTTGCCTTATCGGACGGTCTCTATGGGGTTAACCGTCAGCCGTCAAACGGCCTATAATCAGACCAAAACGCAATTTTTGCCAGTTAGCGGGTGGTCAGTAATGAATTTTTTCCCGAACGAGGCTAAATATTGCCTGTCCGACACGTCAAACTTTACTTGAACTTAACTCTCTACGTTCGGTTCGTCTCATGAAACGTTCGACGTTTGGCCTAGGTGTAACTTAAACAAAGGAGCACTTATAGGGATAAGCATTAAGCTAGTGACCGATCTATGAAAACAGACCGCATTTGTTTAATGAACAATATGGTCTGGCCTCGAGGTTCTGCACGTCTCATAGTTTGGGTATACATTTAGTTTTTTGCTTCGTCCATTTTTCTAAGTTCTCAAGCTTGTCCTGGCATTTGGTATGTTCCTGGCGTCTTAAGTTTTCATTATAACTTCTTTTCCTCATTTCCTTTGTGGAGCATGATGGTCCCGGTGAGGGTGGTGAAGGTCCTGAAAACGACTACGTTGACAGTGACTGACGTTTCGACAACCTGTGCGGTAGTAGAATTAGAGACCCATAGATTCTGAGATGAGTACCACTACGAGTACGAGATTTTCTCAATACTAAGTAGTGCTCGCGCGTGAACCAGCGTTATTTTGGCGGGAAAACGTGGTAGCCGTCGTCATTTTACTACGAGTTTTCTCGCGAATGTCGTAGTGGCGAAAACAAGATATCAAATGTTAAAAGTTTTACCAATTTGCGATGGGGAGAGCGCGTAACCTCCTTCACTAAAGATAACAATGCTACCTTTTCTAGTGAAAAATGTTAAAATGAATCTTTCCGGGAAGTCTATATTTTGAGAAGACGCGAAAAAGTTCGAGTCAGATCTCGCACTCGTAGTTGCCCTCGTCCTCCAATCCAAAGGTCTCTGTTGTCCGTTGTCCACTCATTCAGGACTACGCTCGAACGATCATGCTCCACCTAGCCATGAAACAACTCCCGATCCTGGGTTCAATCTTTTCACAATCATAACTTTTCTGCCTACAGTCAGCGTTCAAGAAGAAAGGCATTAGAGTAAACTGTGTGTGTCCGGGAAGCACGGACACTGATATCTACAAGGCCATGGAAAAATTGGAGCTGACAAAGGAACAGCAAGAACTCGCAACCAACACGCCTAAACAAAGGTTAGACGGCTTCTGCGCTGGCCATTTGTCATTAGTACGCTATTATCACAAATAATACGACTCTGATGATCAACGCAGGGTTCTGTGGAGGGTAAAAACCCATATAGTGTATCACTTAACAGATTCAAGAACTGACATAAAACCAGTAGACCTCCTATTGTCCCCAACTAGATGAAGATATTATCCAGGTCGTATTGAAATTTGGAAAATTAGTTTTTGATAAAAGGGAAAAGCAGAGCTCCCAGGAAAAAAAATACTCTCAGAGAAGAGAATGCGAAACACACTCACCTGTCCTGTCTAAAGGGCGCCGACTTCACACGCATGCGCATGTGATGCTTACTGAGTCAGTTGGATGCGGTTAAACATGCTACTGAGAACTATCAAAAGCTAATACAAACGACTAACTTTGAAGATTCTCGTTCTCATGAATAAAGTTATGATCAAAACCTATTAAAAAGGACAGTGAGGGAGCCATGGAAAACGTCCGTATTAAGCGGGTTGAATTTAGCGAAAATGTAGGGGCTTTCTTTCCCCAGGGACAAAGCAAACTGTCCGTAATAATGAGGTGTCCATATTAAGCAGGGCTGAGTTGCTCAAGGCGTGGTTAGCTTTAACCATTGGTTAAGCAGTATCAAAACCAATACGTTGTCAAGGTATTAAACGTTGGTTAACGCTAACCATGCTTCGAGCAACTGGGCTCAGGTTTCCATAAAGCGGGGTTTGACTATGATTGTTTTATTGCGCATGACGCACGAAACCTTCCGTTAACAACGAAGCAAACAGGAAACTAACACTTGTATAACTTTTCGGTACGCTTAAAGGGTCCCTCTCAACCAGTGGGCTTTGCGCGCGTTTGTGTTTACTTTCATCCGGGATAAGCCCAGTTGGTGCGAGGCTAAAATGGCTTTTATATAAAGCATATTGCTCCGCGATTTATATCGTTCGGATGGATACCGGAAAAGTTTACTAGTAGAGGTTCTCGGTTGAAAATACAACATGTCTTCATCTCAAGAAGTCCAGAGGAGAGCAGTTAATGCGTATGGCTCTTTTGTGGCGGAGGAATCAAACTTACAAGAGAGGAGATACCATCACTAGATTATCTGGCTGTACCAAGAGATGCCGTCGAGAATCGTATAGTAAGTAAAAACTTGTTTGTCTTATGTTCCTTAGTACTAACACACTAAATGCGGTTAACAATCTTACTGATAGTTTTAGTTTATTAAAATATTGCCACATAATCCTGACAAAAAAAATTGCAGTCAGCTGCTTCGAGCGTGGCTGTATACTATGCCCGTGTGTCGGTGCGCTAATCCAAAGCACGTGCTCTCTTCGCATGGTATTAAAGCTTACAAATTGTTTGATCTTATGTAGACGTGTCGCTGCAAAAATACTTGCAGACGAAAATCTGGGAGGACAAGAGGTTGTACTTGCCGTGACAGTGGCTTACCTTGTTCTGTCAGCTGTGATTGTGGTCCAGAAGGAAAACAGAAAAGTAGACTGCAAAACAGTCCGTATTTTGCGTATTCAAGCATGCGCCAGCAGTCAAACAAAAGATCTGGAACGCTGGAACGAGGCTGAAAACAGTGAGTGCCTACGGACGTGTGAGGCTCGCGCGCTTCGCGCACGTAAGACTCTTACGCCACACTTTACCTTTTTTTTACTGGTTTTAAGAAAGAAGCCGACTGTTTTGCAGTCTAACTGAAAAGAATACCAAATGAAAGCATTGGAGCACACCTACCAACTCCGCGGTATGGCCAGTACCTCTTCAAATACTCCAGCAGATATTGCCCGACTTCCTGCCAGTGCATTTGATAGACACCAAGTAGCAGCAGCAACGTCCAGGGACGAAATTGGGGTAAGGTAACCTACAGATGCATTACTGGTTGCTTTTAATTAAACTTGATTTTAGTCATTAAAAGAAATTGATCATGTTAGTCGATTCAATTCGCTTCAGTTGATCACACGAAATATATATAGATATATATTTTTTACTTACTAATCGCTGATTCACTTCATGAGTTATTTAGGACCCAACAAGAAATAGATACTGGCAGCTGACTCACTTTTTAGCAATTATATTAGGCCTTAATTAATACTAGCTTCAGTAGTTCACAATAAACAGATACTTGCTAATATCTGACTCCCTTCAGTAATGATTTAGCCTCACGAAATGTCCTCTGAAACAAAGGTTTTCACTTCTTGTAGGCCTTTATTCAAACAATCACTCCAGAGGAAAGGGATCGCCTACTCCTGGAGTTGCTAAGTAATGTAAGAGGAAGTCTGGATTATGTCAAGAATTTGCTGCAAGGAAGTGCAAGTGATCCAAATCCTGAAGTTCCACCTAATACTGGACAACCAGAATGGTGTATATGTGGGGTGTGCAGACCTATGACAACACCAGAAGAAAACAAATGTTGTCGTAAACGTGCGTGTTACCTCATATGAACTATTTCAGAACATTTACATTGACAGGGAGGTGTTTGACAGTGGCGATCCGCGCAAGATGCGATATAAGGGTAGAAGAGCCTGATTATGCATCTAATAGCTTTCGAAAGGCTGATTACGGAAATAGCTGTAATTTAGCTGTACAGCTATTTTGAAGCGATTTTGTGGCGCTGTACAGCGCTGCAAGTTTCGTACGGGCTGCCACGCTTTGGCGGCAAACCTAAAGACGACGCCATTTTCAATATAAGCGAAAATGGCCGCCAGCCGGGTGCACGCCCGCAAAGCACACTGGTTGAGAGGGACCGTTTAAAGAGCTTCCAGACCAATCTTACACATTTGCTTTCAGAAACCTAAACAGGAAAGCACTATACGTCAAGTACGTCTTGAAAGGTGTTTTAAATGGCGATTTTTTTCTTCGCCTGTTGGCAACTTGTTTAGTGGCATCGTACATGTACAAAACCTGTTATTAGTAAAATGGCGTCACTTTCAATGTACAAGACTATTGTTCATAACAATGACGTCACTTCTACATTTATCAGAGCTATGTCTGTAGACTTGACGTAGCTACGTGACATTGAGAATTAGTAGTACTTCTGTAACCAATCACAACTGCGATAGCGACAGGTTGTATAATAATATTTTTTTTAACTATATATGTCGGTCTAGAAAGGCCTCATACATATTAAAGTTACGCGTTGTGATGCCACTCGCTTGTTTGCTTTAGACCAGAAGCCGTAGCTCAGTGCATCGTGGATTTAATCAAAGACAAAACAGACGTGGGACAGGTGGTTAGAGTGACGTATGACGAAGGTGTTGAATTCCTCAACTACAATGATGTGAGAGTTAACTTTATTCTTAGAACTCCATTTCTTAATTCTATGAAGAGAAAAGTAAGTTTGGACACGTTAGAAGGCAGCGGCTATGACGAACTTAGACTATTTTTGATAAAAGTTGTTGGCGCCTTACAAACAACTAAGTTTGTCAATACCATGGAGATAGTTTTGACAGCCGGTTTCAATTTTAATGCTTTTATTACCCTATTCAGACCAGGCTTTTTGTTTTGCTTCCTGCGACCGCGGTTGGTGGGGGAGGGGGAAGGGTGGAGGGGCTCCGAGCTCCCTCTCTATAACTTTAAAACCGCTCATCCTACGGCCACTAAAACTATGTACAATGAGGTACTCATCATTTCCAGCTTCTGGGCATAACTTGATTGACACAATGACGTAATCTGACGTCATTTTAAATTATTAGCAGAATCCAAATTTCCCTCAAAGTAGACATGAAGCGAAAAATACTTAAATAGCAAGGTCTCTGATAAAATCAAGGAAGTTGGCTAACTTATAAATGATCTTTGGCAATGGAAGTGATGTCAAGATGACGTCATTTATTACGAAAAAAAGGAACCTGGAAGCAAAGCATCCGCCATATTGGATCTGCCATTTTACTTATTAAGAGCGACTTTTTCTGGAGACCGAGTGAGAGGTGGCACATGATGGAAAAAATGCCTATCCTCATATTTCGTCCAGAGATACCTTATAGTGAGTCAATAAATGTGGTGTAATTTTTTTGTCGAAATACTTTTTTCTTTTCCAGAAAATTCTCAAAAACTGTAACGGGTGGCCACCGCCATAAAATGACCAAAATAAAAGCGACAAGTAAGGGTACAAGAAGTTTGCTCATCAAAAGCGCAGAAAGAACTTAGGGTTTTTTATATTCAAATATTTACGTAGGAGGTATTGACAAATGATTTAAGCCTAATAACAGGATTATAACGGTTATTTTGAATTTCCGGCAAATTTTTGAAAATGGCTAATATTTCATTGTTGTAAAATCCAATTTCGGAGCAGATTTTCAAGAAAATTTTTTCCATGCGGTATAACTCAGAATGACTTGAAATTAATTTTCCTGTTAAGTGCAAATGGCCTTCTTTCCAATAATGCAAAAATTTACCTGGGGCTTTTATTCACTGCTAGGAAAAATTCCGCTAAACTTTGAGGAAATCACACATTGACTTGTCAACAAACGAAAGTTATCAAATTACGCTATTCGTTATCAAAGCCAAGATTTCACACAAATCTTAGCTTTAAGCACTATTTTAGATCTAAAAGACAGTACAGTAAGCTTACCTTGTAGAGCTAGCGGTGGAAAATTGGTTTTTCTCACTATTTTTGTTTCAAATTGCCATCTCAACGTGGACAAACGGCGCACATTCCTGGCGGCTTTCCAGTGAATATCGCATTACTCAACATTTTAAACCATATTTGAGCTTTTACACGTTAATCCCCTTCACGTTGACTAGATTCAGCTAAAAAGGACAATAATGAGATTATCTAGAGTTGAAGTAGAGTGAATTTTGAACTCCAGAGTGACTTAATGTTCGCTAGCCAGTTGCAGCTCGTTTTTTGATGTTTGTCACGCAATGAGACGCAGGACACCCAACAATGCTATCGTATAACCCCAATCATTACTTTTGGAATAAGAATTCTTTTCCTGAAAGTATGAAAATCTTGCATTAAAAAGAAAAAGTAAGGCATCTGATATTTTCTTGGAAAGCCAAAAGTCGAAATCAGATCTGTAATCGGATCTTGATGAACGTTTCGCAAATCGTGCAAGAGACGGTCTGACGATGCTTTTTCTTCTTCACTGTTTGACGGATTATGTGATGACACCATGGATAATTTTGGGATCGGCGAGTCGAGTAGTGACGACAGATCCTAGCGCTAGTGGGACATAAACAGCGACGAGAGGGGATCAGATTTATGCTCTCAGTACAGCTTGGACCCCGCAAACTGATTTGCGTATCGATTAATCAGCGTCGTCCCAAAGGGTTGGAGGGGGGAAGGGGAGCAAGAGCGGCCGGAGCCCTAACATTATTTTACTTCGGAGATTGGGGTAAGAATTCTTTTCCTTAATACCTAAGTTTGAAAATCTTGCAATAAAAAAGGTAATGCATCTGATATTTTCTTGGAAAGCCAAATTCGAAATCCTTGATTAACTTTTCGCAAAGCCTTCACAAGACGGTCTCACGATCTTTTTTTTTTACTGTTTGACGAAGATGACACCGTGGAAAAGTTTGTAATCGGGGATTCGAGTAGTGACGACAGATCCTAGCGCTAGTGGGGCATAAACAGTGAAAAAAGCGTGCAAGAGTTGAAAATCAAGCATAGGTTGCCGTACTCAGTACAGCTTGCACACCGCGTTCGTATTATGTCGAGCCGACTTGTGGCGTTCCCGGAAGCTGGCTTGAACTGGGTGGAAGACCTCGAATGCTGCTTCGAACGCCTCTTAAGGAATCAAGAAAGTCTTTGCATCTTTGCATTTATTTTCTTTTTCTTTTCTTTTTTTTTTTTAATGAAAATCGATTAAGCGCCTATCCTGTTTACATGCGTATTTGTAGAGGGGTTGCAGTTCATTCGTCTTGTTAATTTAATTTAATTATTTAGGAATTTTTACCATTATTTGGTTAATAAACAGATTCTACTACACCAGGAACGCTACGTTCTTCTACTGTTAGTTTGATGTTTGAAAGAGGCTTTATCTGGGTATGGTCCAGCTGGAAATACCACTGGGTCTCTTCTCCACAGATGCCTCTTTCCATCTTTTCACTCTTCCCATCGTCTCCCGCGCACTTTCCTTTCGATTATTGCTACCCGCAGTAGAACCTCGATAACTCGAATTCCCTGCTAACTCAAAGTTAATTTCCTTTCCCTTGATCACCCCGATAATTCGAACCGTTTTTCGTTTCCCTTCAGAGTTCGAGTTACCGGGGTTCTACTGTATTTGTATCGGGATAACCAGCGGGAGCCTCTGCGGAGGAGAGAGCCGCTGTGTCGAATCCTATGTGAATGGGATAGATCACAAATTCGTCAATCTGGATCTGGATCCGTTGGATTTCAAATCTAGCAAACCCTTTTTGAAAAAGCCATTCACCTCATTAAAAAATGGATTTAGATTTGTCCGTTGTTGTGTTTACAGGAACGCAAATTCCGTTTTAAGATAAAAAAAAATTATTTTTGGATTGGCCGAAAGGAACACACCCACCCACATAAAGTTTGGATCATAGCTAAGTCAAGGGAGTGGGATTAGTAAGTTTCTTCGACGAAACGAAGCTTTATTTAAATGGTATTAAACGCACTTACAAGATTTGGGAAAACACGTGGCTTGGAGATAAATGTCAACTTGGAACTGACAAAAAACGAAAAAAAAAATGTTATGGCTGTCTTCCTTGTCATGTCGATGCTAGCTGTTTTTGTATAGCCGTGGCGCGTGTGATGTTTTAAAATAATAAAGAGCACTCAGTTGCTCCCTCTTCTGCACAGAGGCTCCCGGAGGACAGAGGGCTCTCTTCATCTTCCGAATGATATAGAGGCTCCTGGGGCGAGGTGGGTCCTGAACCCATATTGAAACCACTGTATTCAAAATTAAAGAAATTGCTAGTAGAAAGAAACAGGCTTTCCTGCTTTCTTTGATAATAATTTAAGACGAAGCGTGAGTGAGGAAGGAAGGGTGCACTCATCCGAGGGGATCGAGACGTTCCTAAGCCGAGTATGCCATGCTGTCCAGTACAGGCGCATATTTTTATATTTTTATTATTGTTACTACCGTGTGGCACGGAATTGGTAATTTTTTGTGTTTCGCGGGAACTAATTTTTGCGATAAGGATAGATAGATGTTTCTTTTTCGGGAATGAATTTTTGCGATTTTCAGAAAGTACCAGATCCAGCATATATTTTTGTTTTTAATGATTACCTGCAATAGAAATACATAACAATATCACGGTGTGCGTACATTATGTTTTAAACCAGTAATTCTTTGTAAACCGTTTTGTTTCTGAACGAAAAAGACAAGTTGTAATTGAACAGACACGATTTCTTAGTATTACATTTTTGTGTAGCGAATTTAAGTTAGAGAATATTTCCTCTGGAGTAAATGTTTGTGGGAAAAATGTTTGCGGTGATTTTTATTTGTAGGAAATTATTTTTACGGATCCATGGAAAAATCTCAAAAATTAGAAAATGCAAAAATTTCGTGCCAAACGGTATTTTTTAGGCGCTTATTCAATAAGCGCCTAAAAAAATACCGTTTGCACTTTGAAATTGTTCGACCCCGAGTAAAATGAGAACTATGTATAGGAATTTGTATTATTAACTGTTAGAGCCTTTGATTCACCGTTGCTTACCCTCTAACAATTTAGCTGATTCATGGATGCTAGGACATTGGTTAGCTTAACAAGAGACAAGAAAGTAAAATAATGTTAGGTTTCCGGGCTCCGTAGCAAAACTTTAAGGGCTCCGGCCACCCCCTCCACCCCTTTGGGACGACCCTGATTAATCAATGTACGCAAATCAGTGACCAAGCTGTAATGAGTACGACAACCTCTGCTTAATTTTCAACTCTTGCACGCTTTTTTCACTGTCTATGTCCCACTAGGGCTAGGACTGGTCGCGTCATTACTCGAATCACCGATCCCAAAATTCTCCACAGTGTCATCACATAATTCGTCAACAGTGCCGAAGAAAAGGCATCGTCAGACCGTCTCGTGAACGCTTTGCGAAAAGTTCATCAAGGTTACAGATACGATTTCGAATTCGGATTTCCAAGAAAATATCAGATGCGTTAGCTTGTTTTATTTTTAATGCAAGATTTTCATACTTTCAGGAAAAGAATTCTTATTCCAAAAGTAATGATTGGGGTTATACGATAGCATTGTTGGGTGTCCTGCGTCTCATTGCGTGACAAACATCAAAAAACGAGCTGCAACTGGCTAGCGAACATTAAGTCACTCTGGAGTTCAAAATTCACTCTACTTCAACTCTAGATAATCTCATTATTGTCCTTTTTAGCTGAATCTAGTCAACGTGAAGGGGATTAACGTGTAAAAGCTCAAATATGGTTTAAAATGTTGAGTAATGCGATATTCACTGGAAAGCCGCCAGGAATGTGCGCCGTTTGTTCACGTTGAGATGGCAATTTGAAACAAAAATAGTGAGAAAAACCAATTTTCCACCGCTAGCTCTACAAGGTAAGCTTACTGTACTGTCTTTTAGATCTAAAATAGTGCTTAAAGCTAAGATTTGTGTGAAATCTTGGCTTTGATAACGAATAGCGTAATTTGATAACTTTCGTTTGTTGACAAGTCAATGTGTGATTTCCTCAAAGTTTAGCGGAATTTTTCCTAGCAGTGAATAAAAGCCCCAGATAAATTTTTGCATTATTGGAAAGAAGGCCATTTGCACTTAACAGGAAAATTAATTTCAAGTCATTCTGAGTTATACCTCATGGGAAAAAATTTTCTTGAAAATCTGCTCCGAAATTGGATTTTACAACAATGAAATATTAGCCATTTTCAAAAATTTGCCGGAAATTCAAAATAACCGTTATAATCCTGTTATTAGGCTTAAATCATTTGTCAATACCTCCTACGTAAATATTTGAATATAAAAAACCCTAAGTTCTTTCTGCGCTTTTGATGAGCAAACTTCTTGTACCCTTACTTGTCGCTTTTATTTTGGTCATTTTATGGCGGTGGCCACCCGTTACAGTTTTTGAGAATTTTCTGGAAAAGAAAAAAGTATTTCGACAAAAAAATTACACCACATTTATTGACTCACTATAAGGTATCTCTGGACGAAATATGAGGATAGGCATTTTTTCCATCATGTGCCGCGATTTTTCGATCTCACGCGGTCCCCAGAAAAAGTCGCTCTTAAAACTCGTAAATTGAGGTTTGTTTAACAGAAACTTAATCTGAGTATGAAAGGATGCTTAGGAAGCGAAAAATCAGCAAAATATGAAATTCCGAGAGAAATGAACACTGTTGAAAATTAAACTCAGCATCTGCCATTTGGTCATAATATATTCACATATATTTTTTTGGTTTCTCAGACTAGTCACTAAAAAGCCTGTTTCTTATTACCAGTTATATTACAATAACTTTGATAAAATAATGTTAAATTAAGTATAATATAATAATTCAATCAGTAAAAATAGAAATTAAACCTGTTTTTTAAAGAAAATGCAAATGTTGAAAAACATGAATGTCAAAACTCGGTTGCCATGGTAACATCATTGTTGACGAGATAAATTTTAGGAAAAGTCGCCAAGTTTGGTGGCCCAAACGGTTTTGAAGTTATTCAACTTTTTAGGCAGGGGGGCCCCGGTCTGAAAAGGGTTAAAGTTACCACTGATGCATATATTAAACAGTTATTGGATGAGTTTTTTTTGTGATATCCGGAATAATCAAGGTCGAGGGAAGCGTGCCTGGTAATACTTTTAAACACTTAACAAGACCTTGATGTCACAAAAACCACATGTAATATTTGTTTATTGAACATCGATTTGAAGAAAATAATGGCAAACACACCTTCGCACGAACACAGTTTGACGTTGTTCTTGGACATCATGCATTACGCGCGCAACTTACAGATTAGTCACTTGTCAAGTAGCATATAACTAACCAATTTCTAGGTTGCACGGATTTCCAAAATTAACTGTACACTCTGAATATATAATAATTCGCTTTATTTGTTTCTTGTAGATTGTTATATGATGGTTGGGACTCATTCTCATGTTATCGACTCCGGAACTAACCAGATCATTTTTTTGGAGGAATCCCAGGAGAGGATCGTCAACGTAAACGATTTACTGAAACCAAATGAATTGAGGACTCGTATATCATATATAATTTCCACCTTAAAACCTGATGGATAATATTCCATGACACTGGTGGTTAGAAAGCCTCGAGTATTCCCAGGAATTGTATTTAACGGTAGACTTTTTTGTATCTAAGTGAACGACGAATTTGTCTATAAAAATCAAACTCCTAGTGGGACGAGCACGTTAGGCAGCCTTCAGCTGTAAAAATATACCGTTAGTTGTAAGAGTAGTTAACCAAACATTTTTATGGCCACGGTTTGTTCTTCAGAGCAGGGGCGGATCCAGGACTTTTCTTAGGAGGGCCGGGGTGCACCACTAAGGAATGGCGTAAATGACTGGTGACGAAAACAAATTTTAAAAGCGAATACAAAGAAGAAGGCTTTGGTGGGCTGTTGAGTAGGCAATAACATAATGCGAACTGCTGAGAATACATATCATACATATCTCCATATTGTGCAGAATACCAGTTGTATTAAAAAGCCGCAGGTCATCTCAGGGGGGGGGGGGGTGCGCACCCCTGTACCCTCCCCTAGATTCGTCCCTGTAGAGAGTGTCAAGATCGCTTGTAAGGTCTTTGCACGTGTTTTGGATCAATAAAGGTGTCTGGGTAACTGACCACCTACCCCTCCCCTAAACTTGCCGTGTCTTGTCTCGTGGATGGCAGTGATGGACCCAGTGTGTTTCATCCTTAGTTTCTAATCTTTTCATCACAGGCTGGTCTTTTACAGGCTTACATACCGACGAATAAATGTCAACATAAAGTTAAGCCTTCTAATAGTCGCCGAAGGTGACGTGAATATCGGCGAATAGTCACCTCGACTTCGTCTCGGTGACTATTCGCAAATATTCACGTCGCCTGAGGCGACTAATTGTTTTAGTATAATTACATTGATGATTATTCGAGAAAATAAAAATTATTGATCAATTTCCGACCCCGAAACATCAAAAAATCTGGCTGCCATTTTGAAAACTGCTAGCCTTCAATGCTATAATCACCGCGCGGTTATTATAGCGGGATAAAGCGAAGCTCCTAGCCAATCACAGCGCTCTATTTCGATAGTCATCGTTGTAATTTTACTAATAAATCATAGAGGCCGCTGGGGAAGACAACTTATGGTTCAGCATGATAGCACTGGTGACAGGTGCAAGGCACAAACTGAAAAAATACACAACAAACTCTAAAGAAAATCATAAAATTCTTAATTAAGGAGGTATTCCATCTTGTGGTCGTGAAAATCATTCACTTCATATTTTGAGTTTTAATGACCCCAAATCCAATATTTTTCAATTTTCCAAAATTTTAAACACCACCCCCCCCCCCCCCCCCCCCGCCCCTGCCGCTAATGTTTACACATTAAAGATTATTGGACTCATTTTGTCATTGAATGAAATCTTGGCTAGATATTTAAGAAAAAAGGAGGAAATAACGAAAAAAACAAGGCTTTTAACCAGACTGTCCCCTTGAGACCTTGGAAACAAAAGAACAAACCACGCAAAAATCTTTTGCCAAGTTACAGTACATCGTCGCCTACATTGGCCGACGTTTAATTACAACTGAGTGTGACCGAAAAACTCTCGGATCTGAATTACAGACGTAAAATGCATCTGTTAGCCCTCTTGGGCCTATTTACCGACTGAAGTGACAGATTTCCCTACCCTTTCATATTTGTCAACAAGTGAAATCCCTAACCTTTTATACACCTGAAGCTTAAAAAAGGTACCCCTTTCGGGCGGTGCTTCCCCATCTAGTCCATTACCCCGGCGAAAACCTTAAGATACAGTGGGATATTGGTGAGTACAGTGATAACTGATAACCACTTGGTTTCTCTCCGGCCCAAGCTGTATTTAACAAGCCCACTAAGAACATATCTCCGTTACTTTATACACTGTTGCGGCAATGTTTGCTAAGTTATGAACCCTGATAAATCCAGTCGTTTCCTTCTTCTGGTCCCAAGGTACTCTGGGCTTTCAATAGCTGAAGTATATGAAAGGGTAGGGAAATCTGTCATTTCAGCCTGTGAAATGTACCAAAGGGGTTAACAGATGAATTTTGTAGCGGCAAAGAAATTGAGAAAACGTTCTGTTTTTGTGGTTTATTCGTATTTTAAAAACAGTATGGCTTAAAAGCATTTAAAAGGGATGCAATGTTTTAACTAGGTATGTCAAAAATTGGTATAAAAAAGGGTAAGGGGTTGGACCTCCGGGCGGAGCCTCCCCGTTTATCTTTTTTCAGTATCCCCCGGCCTAAAGCTATGGATTTGGTTTACTAGGTGTGATGTAAGGTAAAATTGCCAGAGATCCCATGATGCTGCTGCGGTGTCACACAATACATATTGTGTTCCACAAAGATTGAGGAATGGATACGATCATGTATATATATGTTGTGGTTCAATTGTATCCTTAGTTTAAATTTCATTTCGAATCCCTTTGTTTTTGGGTGATGTCGTTGTTGTTGATAGCATTCTGTAAAACGGGCTTTTTGACGGGGACTAGCGAAGCCCTTTCACAAAGACAACTTCTTCTTGACTCACTGTTCTTTTATTTACTTGTATCTTCTAGAACTTACAATTCCCTCTCTGGTAAATTGGTGTTACACCTATTTTTATATCGGCCTGAAAACCATTTGCTTAGTTTAGACTAATGCGGACGTAAGTCTAATCTGATTGGTTGAAACAGTCTCATTAGCATGAGACCTTCGAGATAACTGCTTTGTCGAAATGGTTTTTCAATCCAAGTTTTCACTGTCAAGCTTGGGTCAACTGGCCAATACAAAGTAAGGAGAACAATTAATTATTATATAAAAACTACAAGGTATCCAGTCATACTTAAATTTTTCATAATTACAGATAGGAAAGTACCATAATTACTGTTTGAAAATCTTAGGTTGTTGTCGATTCACAGAAGGCGTTAAGCTTAGCTTCATTGAAAATGATTGGCTAAAACTTTTCCATAAATTAACTCCGGACGTGATCGCAGAACTCAGAGGGTAAATTAAAAATGCAGTTCAAAGTATAAGGCAGAATTAGAACAATAGTTATTTACCTACAGAAACACCTATAAAATCACTTAAACCTAATTAAAGTTATCCACTGCCATGAATTCGGTTAAAAACTCAAGGAAACCCACTTAAGAGCGGATGTCAGTAAATATCGACCGGAGGTCTACAAAAGTGAAAAATCGAAAAATTAATTCTCAAAAAAATTCACAAAGTAGCACTAGGTAAGCTATTAACATAAATGTAATTTTTACTTCGATCCGATAATTATTTTCCACGTACGGGGGGGTTATTGGTTTCGCGGCTCTCGGACCAGGTTTTCAAGGCCCGAGACCATGTGTCACAAAAAATTCGTTTTAAAATTCAAATCCACTATAATGTGGACAACAAATAACTTATTCAGAAGAGTACTTAATTGCACACATTTTAAGTGGTGATTTACTCAGTTTGAATGAAAGTGTAGTATTTTGGAGATTTTTCATTACTTTCAATATTTTGAAAGTCTTCGTTCAATGAAAAAATGGCAAATTTCAAAGCCCAAAATCGTCGACTGGTACCTCGATTTCAGTAACGAGTCTTATACCACGTTAAAGAGCGTTATCTCTTCTTTGAAAATCTGTTTTCAAAACCATGGGCAACTTAAAAGAAAATTTTTGAGGCCAAAAAATATAAGTAGTACTTTTCTGAAATTTGAGCTTTCCAGACTCGGCGGGCCGATGCTAAAAACTTGGAAAAATATAGTAAGAAATCAGTTTG
This sequence comes from Porites divaricata, assembly GCA_038088405.1. NCBI lineage: Eukaryota > Metazoa > Cnidaria > Anthozoa > Scleractinia > Poritidae > Porites > Porites divaricata. The sequence goes on from JBBMOI010000018.1 coordinate 8,026,588, forward strand.
AGCAACAATAGTTTCATGTTATCAGCTTTCAGAAACCAAGACGTGTTTATACAGCGATCTGATATAAATTAATGCCGTTTGCTATCAAGAAAGGCAGATTTAATTGTCAACTTCTGCCAAGTGCACCAGTCACGTGAAGTTGTCGAAGGGAGGGCAAAGCACTAATATTAAAAAGTCTTAAAATTCAAAACGTTTTACGTCTATGAAATCAGATTTTAGCGTACAAAACAATGTTGTGAATGTCCGTTGTTCGTACCTTAGCATGGTGTTTCCATATATTGGAAATGTCTAGCATCCACACGGAAGAACATGTTTTAAATCCTAGCGCCGAAAGATCGTAATTATAAACGGCAAAGATTGCATTACATTTCACAGAACGACCGCTTACCACTGTTGTCACTCCCTTTTTCTCTGGAAGCTACGAGGAGTTTTCATTCCGTCAAGAGTGATTCTTGATCAGCGTTTCCTTGAAAGTACGACCCCGGACAGATGATAACTGAGGACGTTTCGTCAAGACTCCTGTTGTTCAGTTTCAGGCTTTAGCAGGTGCGTAGTCAGGATTTTTCCAGAGGTACCCCTCCCCTCATCCCAAATCTCAACATCTTTTTTAAGGCGCCTTTATTAAAAGTGGGGTTAACGGTTGTAAGCAAAAGCATTTTTGCTATTTATGAAATGACTCAACCTCTAAAATTCTTTAATTCTGTCGGTTTGTTATGTTCATTGACGTCAACCGTTTATCATTAATTCAGCTATTAAAAATCAAGCTTGTAGTACCTCCGACTTTAGTTTACAAATGACTCTTTTTACCCCTTTTTGTCACATTATTTTTGACCGACAAAAGCACCACACATTGACGTAATTGTGCCCTACTTCGTCTAATCCGAAGAAAGGTCGTGGAGAAAACAACGCGTTC